>JAANYP010002854.1:0-338497 GCA_020465985.1 Centrapalus pauciflorus
TTAACGCTCTGTGTCTGGATCATCGGTCGATCCTCGCAGTCTTTCGTCAGGTGAGATCCTCCACAAGTTTCACACCCTACCTGCATAGCGTGAATACTTTGGATCAGCTTATCAACTTTCCGCTCCAATGACTTTTGACTGTTAGCAAGCGATGCTACAGTATCACTACCCCCGTCATCCTCTATTGCAGCTATCGTCTTTCTGCCCGATTTCTTCTCGACACTCCATCCCTGCTTAACTAAAGATATGTCTTCTAAAAGCTTAAAGGCTTCCCTCGGAGTCTTATATTGAAAGATACCGCCGCAGGCTGAGTCGATTCGCTCTTTAACCTCTTCATCCATACCCCTGTAGATAGTCTCGACCTGCTTTCTCTTATTAAGCTCGTGATTTGGACATTCGCGTAACATCTTCTTGAATCGTGTCCATGAATCAACAAAAGATTCCCCAACTTTCTGGGAAAAGTTTGAAATTTCAGCTATCATTCTTTCTTCCTTAGCCGGAGGGAAAAAGTGGTTAATGAACAAGTTGTTCATGTCTGCCCAGGTCGTGATAGAGTCTGGCTCTAAAGATTCTAACCACTCTTGAGCTTCCCCAATAAGGGTGAACGGGAAAACTCTAAGTCTCGCGGCATCGGAATTAGCTCTGAATAAGTCACAGATGGAGAGGAATGACTGAATGTGTCGGTTAGAATCATCCTTTAACCTCCCATCAAAATTCAATTCCCGAGCCATGCTGACGAACTGCCCTTTGATTTCGAATCTTTCTTCATTGGCAACAATAGGGACTCGGATAGCAGACTGTGGAGCTGGTGGTGCACTCTCGCGGGCTGTCCACATCGGGGTATCATCTTCATTAGCCATTGGTTCCTGCTCAGATTCAGACTCCAAGTGAGGATCTTCCGTGATTGCTGGTGGTTGACGTTGACGAAGTCGACGGTGGAATTCTCGTTCAGGCTCTTGAAACGGTTCTAAGAGTTGAGACGATGATCTACGGGTCATGCACTAACTAAACTAAGGAAAAGTAGAATTATAGAACTAATTAAATAAAATAAAATAAATCTAAGAAAACTAAGTAACCTATAAAGAAAATAAAATAAACTTAATGAGTAAAATAAAACTAAAAACTAAACTAAAAAAATTTAAAAATAAAATTAAGATTAAAAAGAAAATGCTAGAAGAATTCTAAGTAGTAAAATTGGAAACCGTTCCCCGGCAACGGCGCCAAAAACTTGATACGAAAATATCAGTCTTAAATTTATAAACTCTAATCTGACCAAATCGACCGATAAACTCTCGGGCAAGTGTACCCGATCGTATAACAATAAGCTGGTAAGACCAGGATCGTCTCCACAGGGAACGGAAAATGCAATTTATACCAACTAAAATTATTCTAGCAAAAATAAAATGGACAAAATGCAAACGAGTAAAAGAGGGTTTTGTTTTTAGATTTTTTTTGGATACCGTTGACACGGCAAAAAAAAATTACTTAAATTAAAATGACAATTAATAGTAACTAACGAAAATTTAAAACGACTATGAATTAACTAATTAAGAGAATAGAGTCAAATAACTAAAATGTATTTATCATTGAATCACTCCCCCTAGATTTGATTCGTTTTTAAAAGTGCAATTGATTGATAGAGTTTCTAAGAAATTTCGAGCTAAAATAGACCATCAACCTTACTAATCCGATTATAACCTAATCTATTCAAAACACGCTAACTTTCGTTATTGGTGAATGGAACTCAAACTTTTATCTGGGTTATTAGAGAAACAGTTTCAACTATCATAATTTCAGAATAATTGATTACCCTAACCGCATGCAACCGTCATAATTTCAGAACAAGCAAACGATAAGATAAAACTAATTACACGTGCAAGTCATAATTTCAGAACATGACACACTGTAATAGTAAACTACTCAATAATTATTAAGATAAATAATTCAAGGTTCACAACTAGGCATAAACAAAACTCAATCGATAATAAAAACTAAACCTAAATCTAGGGTTCGTTCATGAATGACAAATACAATAAACTTAGCCCATAATTAAATTAATAACTAACAATAATAATAAATGAACAATAAAACTAAACATAATTACTAAAAAAAAATAGAAATTCTCAAACAATATATTTTTGTTTCTTGTTTTCACACAAACCCATAGGTAAAAGAAAGACAAATAAATAAATAAACAAACTAGAGATTGTTGATTTTACCAACTGAGCATGAATCCAAAAGAAAAGAAGATGTCACAATTCAAAATAAGAATATTTGTTTCTTCTTGGTTCCGCTTTCCGCCGCCACCCACAGAAAACTTTCAAAGTCAAAAGGTTAAATATCTCATCTTGTTTCTGCACCCAATACAGAAGACCAAAAGAAAAAAAAAAACAATTCAATAAAAAGTATCAATCTTCAATGCTTTTTCCTCTGCTCTTTTGCGCTGCCTCAACCCACGAAAAACAAGAAAAGAAAAAAATAATAATAATCATAATCCCCTTCTCCCTTCTGCGACTCCCCTTTTAAAATTAAATAATATAATAATAAATAATAATAAAAAAAAGATCCCACGAAACCCTAAAAGATTAAGGAAATATATTATGGACTTGGCCCGTTGGGTATTGGACTTGGAGAGGCTTAAACTTTGAACTTTCTTTGGACCCGCTTGCATGCTCTCATATTTTCTTCTTTAAGCCCACATAATCATCTTATTTTCTTGTCTCGTACCCAATTAAATCTGCAATTAAAAATGACAAGAAAATGAACTTTTAGCATCAAAACTTATATGTTTAAGCGCATAAAAAAATGATATTGTTGAATAAATATATGAATAAATAAGACAATATCAGCTGTCACACCTGAACTTCAAGAACATCAACAAACTCTGTAAGAAAGAGTTCGTGACAGGTTTGCCTTCTATGACCTTTGTTAAAGATAAACAATGCGCAGCTTGTGAGAAAGGAAAGCGAAGGAAATCATCATTTAAATCCAAACATAACTTCTCTATTGATACTCCTCTCTTCTTAATCCATATGGACTTGTTTGGACCTGTTAATGTCCCAAGTCTAGGAGGAAAAAGATACACTCTAGTAATGGTTGATGAGTTCTCCAGGTACACATGGGTTATCTTCTTGAAGAGCAAAGGAGAGGCTGCTAGAGAAATTATTGGATTTGTTAAAAAGATGCAAATGCTGAACTCTGCTCAGGTAAAGCAGCTTAGAAGTGATCATGGTACTGAATTCAGAAACAGTACTCTTGAGGACTTCTGTGAAGAGAAAGGAATCACTCAAAACTTCTCAGCTGTAAGAACTCCACAACAAAATGGAGTTGCTGAAAGAAGAAACAGAACTCTCATTGAAGCTGCTAGAACCATGCTGTGTGCATCTGGTTTACCCTCATCATTCTGGGCTGAAGCTGTTAACACTGCCTGCTTCACCCGAAACAGATCCTTAGTGGTGAAAAGGTTCAACAAGACCTCCTATGAGCTGCTCAAAGGGAGGAAACCAAGTGTCAGTTACTTCCATGTGTTTGGTTGTCCCTGCTTCATTTTGAATCAAAGGGACCAACTGGCAAAGTTTAAACCAAAAGCTGATGAAGGCGTGATTGTTGGCTACTCTGCTATCTCTAAAGCCTACAGAGTGTTCAACAACAAAAGAAAGGTGATAGATGAATCTATCAATGTCACCTTTGAAGAGTCCAAGAATGCTCCAACCAAAGTTGTTCCTGAATCAGTTTCAGGAAAATTAAACTTTGATGATTTAATGCATTCAAACAGTGAAGAGGACTCAAAAGCTTCTACAACACCCAGTGTGGAACCTGTAAATCATGATGGGCATGATGATAATTATGTCAATACACCCTGTGTGAATAAGTGTACTGACCTAATTACAACTGCATGTCCTGAACCTATCAATGCTGATTTTCCTAGTTCCTCTGCTGATATGTTCAACAGTGGTCAGTCATGTTCAACAAGTGAGCAGGCTCAGGACAACAGTGTGTCTGAAAATCTTGAGAGCTGTTCAATAGGATTTAATGAAGCTACTGATAACTCAGGAGAATCATCATTGAAGAATGATCCTAAGTGGATCAGATGTCACCCCAATGATCAAATAATTGGTGTCATCAACAAAGGGGTACAAACAAGGTGGGACAGGTTAGGGAACTTCTTTATGTTCTCTAGTTTTGTTTCACTAACGGAGCCAAAGAAAGTCGATGAAGCACTAAAAGATGCAAATTGGATCACTGCCATGCAAGAAGAACTCAATCAGTTTGAAAGAAACAAGGTATGGAAGCTGGTCCCTGCACCTAAAGGTAAAACTATAATTGGCACTAAATGGGTTTTCAGGAATAAGATGGATGAGCAAGGTCATGTCATAAGAAATAAGGCAAGACTAGTTGCTCAGGGTTATAGACAGGAGGAAGGAATTGACAATGATGAGACATTTGCTCCTGTGGCCAGGCTAGAAGCAATTCGGTTGTATCTAGCCTACGCTGCTCATAAGAGCATTAAGGTATTTCAAATGGATGTGAAGAGTGCATTTTTGAATGGGAAGTTGCAAGAAGAAGTTTATGTCAAGCAGCCTCCAGGTTTTGAAAATGAACATCATCCAGGTTTTGTCTATAAGTTGGACAAAGCTCTCTATGGTCTCAAACAAGCCCCTAGAGCTTGGTATGACACTCTTACTGAATTCCTTGTGAGCAATGGGTATTCCAGAGGTAAAGTGGATACTACACTATTCATAAAGAAGGTGAAATCTGATATTATGTTTGTTCAAATTTATGTGGATGATATAATATTTGGTTCTACCAATGAGCAGTTATGCAAGAATATTTCACTACTCATGAAATCTAAATATGAAATGTGTATGATGGGAGAACTTACTTTCTTTTTAGGATTACAGGTTAAACAAACCTCAACTGGAATTTTTATAAATCAAAGAAAGCATACTTTAGATCTATTGAAAAAGTTTGAATTTGATCAAAGTTCTCTTATTAAAACCCCAATGGCAACCAATGTAAAATTGGATGCTGATTCCAGTGGCAAAGCTGTTACAGTAACCGCTTACAGAGGTATGATTGGGAGCTTGCTGTACTTAACTGCTAGTAGACCTGATATTATGTTTGCCACCTGTCTGTGTGCTAGATTCCAAGCTGATCCAAAGGAATCTCATCTAGCTGCTGTTAAGAGAATCTTCGGATACCTGAAGGGTGCACCAGGTTTGGGTCTTTGGTATCCAAAGACTCCAGCCTTGAACTAACAGGTTATTCAGATTCTGATTTTGCAGGCTGCACGCTAGATAGGAAAAGCACAACAGGTGGATGTCAACTCCTTGGTGGTAAGTTGATAAGTTGGTGTAGCAAGAAGCAGAACTCAGTGTCTACTTATACTGCTGAAGCTGAGTACATTGCTGCTGGAAGCTGCTGTGGGCAGATTCTGTGGATGCAGCATCAGCTTGAAGATTATGGGCTTGTGTATTGGAAAATTCCTATTCTGTGTGATAACACAAGTGCCATAGCCATTTCCAACAATCCAGTATTTCATTCAAGAACAAAGCATATTGAAGTCAGACATCACTTCATCAGGGATCACATTTAGAAAGGTAATGTGGAGGTAAGTTTTATTTCCACAAATGAACAGCTTGCAGACATTTTCACCAAACCTCTTGATGAAACAAGGCTTAATTACCTTGTCAGCAAACTGGGCATGTTAAACAAAAGTGACTAAGTGTCCTCAAAGGTCTAAGACTTTATATGTCTCACACTGATCAAGTTTCTCAGAACAGCTTAGACAGAACAGGCTCTGCATGTTATGTACTTAGCCATTTTTCTGAAATCCTTGAACAGCTTGAACATACAACAGGCTGAACAAAAACAGTTTACTCGTCCAGCCTGCTCTGATGGTAAATTCTTCACTCTGCTCATTCCCTCACACTGATTTACAAGACACTGTCTTGTAACCTGTTCAGCTATTGGACACAACCTGTTCCTACATGGTTGAACATGTTGAGGGAACAGCTTGAAGAATGAACAGCTTATGATGACTCTACTCATCACAGGTTTGACCAACAGCTTAGACCAACAGTTTCTAATTACCTTTCTTCACAATTAAGTTACTTAATTTCCGTTTTTATTTAACTTAATTACTGCGGATAATGTGGGTTACGTGTGTTAGTGATTAAAAAGGGCTCAAGTGGTCTGACATGGACAACCGTTCCATTTTCTGTTAACGACCTTTTCAAATCAACCACCCAATTGTTTCCTCTCATACCCACACACATTCAAATCCTATAAATACCTTACATCTTTGTCTTCTTCACTACTACCATAAACCTTCTAAGAACCCTAAAAATTCGACCAAGTGTCTTGTGCTTCTGCTACTTTCCCTACTCTCGAAATGGCTCACAGAAACAACCCCTTCCTACCAGTATTTGTTGGTGATGATGTGCAGAAACATTCATCAGTCACCACAATGCTAACCCTAAACCCACAAACTACATTGCCAACCTCACAATCCCCAAAAACTATGTAGGGAAAGGTTATGATCAAATGGTGGAGTTTTTGACAGTTCATCCGTTGAACTATGCTATGACTGCTACTCCTGGTGTCCTGTACCTGGAGATGGTGTACGAGTTCTGGTACACTTGTGCCTACAACCCCAA
This sequence comes from Centrapalus pauciflorus, assembly GCA_020465985.1. Classification (NCBI taxonomy): domain Eukaryota; kingdom Viridiplantae; phylum Streptophyta; class Magnoliopsida; order Asterales; family Asteraceae; genus Centrapalus; species Centrapalus pauciflorus. The sequence goes on from JAANYP010002854.1 coordinate 6,660, forward strand.
CACCAAAGTCATCAAGGGGACTATTCTCAATGGGACTCAGACCATTGAGATTACTGCTGATCTTCTCAGGGAGGTTCTTCATCTGCCCATGGCTGATTCATATGACATGCCCCAGCCTGAAAATGAGAAAATGGGAAATTTGCTACACTTCTGTGGTGTAGCAGAACCCAAAATTGGAGCAACGCTGTACAGGAAGTATTTGTCTCCTACCTACAGCTTTCTGTTTGCCTCACTGATGATGAGTTTCTGCAACAAAGTTGGTTCATTTGACCAACTGAGCCGTGATGAAGTCCCAATAGTACTACAACTGGTGGATGGGACTACAATTGATATGGCTAAGTGGATCTTTCTGAACTTGAGGAACCTGGTGCAGCAAGAGCCAAGACCAGCTGCTGTTCGATACCCCAGGTTTCTGAGCCTCATATTCAGACACATTTGTGGTGAGCATCTGTATAACTCTCAGCCCCTACTTCATACAGCTGCCTTCCCTGTAATAGAGAATAGAGTTTTCTACACTGCTATACTTCCAAATGAACCTCCTTTGTCAACACCGATGAGGAGGTTGTTAGGATTGGTGGAAGGACCCTCTACTGTGAGGGTGGATCCAGAAGCTGCTGCTCCCAAGAGAAAATCCAAAGCCAGGTCCAAACTTGTTAAGAGGACCCTGGCAACCACTGAAGCTGGGCCTGTGCAAAAGAAGGCCAAAACAGCTCAGTCTGAGTCTGCACTCTTAGCCTCTGTGGCACTCTGGTTCATTCGTTGAACCTGAAGCCACTGTGGCTGGTGCCTCTGTGGCACTTGAGACTATGGAACAGGTTAACCCACCTGCTTCTGACCCAGTCTCTAAACCTGTCCAGTCTGAACCTCTCCTCACCTCTTCACAATCACCCACTTCATCCATCCACTATCAACGAAAATCACTCTCCAAAAAGAAACCAGCCCAAACAACCATCTCCTCTGTTCCCTCCGAACAGGGTTCAGTTGTAAGAGAAGCCACCCCTACTGCCTCTCCTATATTTGGAGAAGGTTCAGCAAAATTGGAGACTGCTTCACTCCAACCTGAGTCCACCCAGAGTCAGCCTAGACCCTCTGGTTCCTCCCAACAGGAACCAGTTGTACAAAAGGAGATAACCACCTCAACTATTCCAGCCTCCCAACAGGCTGAGAATATTGAAAGACAGGAGCCCTCTCCACTCCATACTGAGTCCACACTGTCCCCCACTCAAACTTCTTTACACACTGAGTCTGCACGAGGTGCCCACACTGCTGGTATAGACCAATCAGCAGCTCAGCCTCAAACTTCTGCTCCCCATGATACATCTGTTCTACACCAAACAGCTGCTGAGGGACCAACACCCCAAGCTGATGAACCTCAGGGATCATACCATCCCTTTGGCGAGGCTGCTCCCTCTATGCAAACTCCTTCAGCAGGTTTCACCACTGCTGATGTTGAAATGCATATCCCATCTCCCCATGATGAGGTGCTTTTACACCAAGGCACTGCAGAGGGAACACCCACTGGCCTTTATGAGGATGGTGCAACACAAGCAGCATCTGAAAGGCCCCCAACATCAACCCCTTCTCCTGATGAAGCAGCTACAGCCGCTGCTGAGGGACCCTTTGACCCCTCCAAGCTGGGCCACATTACTTTTGCCCAGGCTATGGAGCTTCTCTCAAATGTTCCTCTTCCCTCTCCATCACATCCTCATACACCAGCCTCATCATCATCTTATCCATCAACCCAATCTAAACAGTCCGCCCATACACCTCCATGCCCTAAAGACCTGCCTTTGAAGGATCAGCTTTCTCTGCTGTCCAACAAAGTTGGTTCTTTGGAAACTACTATGACCTCTCTACCCTCTATTATTTCAGACTCTATGTCTGACCAGCTTAAGGGATTCTTTGATCTGTTCAAAGATTCCTTCCCTACCACTCCACAAACAGATAATTCTCCACAGCTGCTTGCACTCACTGCACAGCTGCAAAATGTGTCCACCTGCCTCTCCGCCATTCTTTCACTGCAACAGGACTCTGTGTCCTCAATGACATCTGTTTCTCAACAGCTGTCAACTCTCCTAACTTCTTGCAACACTACTCTTCCTAATACTCTGGCCAGCTTGAGCACACTCATTGGCTCCCTATCCAATTCTGGGTCATCAAACCTTGCTGATGTGCAAGATTCTCTCGAATTACATCTTGCACAGCTTCAAAGTTTGTTGTTCACAGCTTCTGATAGGGAAAATATTGTTAAGCTGACCTCCTTTGCTGATACCCAATCCTCTTCTCTTCAAACTTGTCTTTCCCAGCTTGCAGAGGTAAAGGACAACTTGGCATTCTTAGTGAATAGCCTTGTTGGCCCCAGACCTGCTGCCAAAACTGTTGGCAAGCCTGATGACTTTGTGTCTTCAGGCAGACCGGGTGTTGAAGGTGCTGGTACATCTCCTTCAAAGGGGGAGAAGTCATCTGCCTCGAAGACTAAATCTAAGGGGGAGAAAACTACTTCTCCTAAGGAGAAATCAGTGCCTGCAATACGCACTGGTCAACCAGCAGGTGCTTCAACAGGTACACTAGAGGGTGTCTCCCATGCTGCTCAGACTACTCAGGTTGAATCTCTAATCCCTGCTCAGTCTAAGGGGGAGGAAACTATTCCTGAGGATAGGCCAAGCAGTAGAAGGAGGCATCTGATTTTTGAAGAAGAAGAGGAGGAGGAAAATCCTGAAACTGCTGCCACTACAGCAGCTAAAGGAAAACAAAAAGCAGTCGTTGATCCTCAACAGCAGAAAGCAGCAGACCTTAGGTTTCACAAAGCCAGGGCAAAGGAAATGGGTCTTCCCATGGATAAATATTTTGTGTTCAGAGATGAACAACTTCAAGCCCTGTAGCTCTAAGGAAAGAAGAAGAATCTGCCAAAGCTGCTAAATCTTTCGCACTTCAAGAGGCATGGAAAGTCAAAATGTCCACTCTGAATGTGCAAAAGAAATTAATGGAAGCTGCTAAGGGATCAGCAGAAGAGAAGGAAGCAGAAAAAGAAAAGGGTGCTCTGGTCTCAGTGACCAAAACTCTAGTGCCCTCTGCTTGAACCCAATTCCATTTTGACAACCTGGCAAGAAAGAAGTTTCATGATGTTGCTGACCGGAGACTTGCTAAAGAACCAATTGTCAAAGCTGTTCCTATTTCAAGAAAAGGCAAACAGTGGAACCTGCAAATTACCAGGATGGGTTCAACAGGCCCTGAGCTGGAATCTTAAGATCACAATGATGTTGCCCAAATGGGGTACAGGGAATGGGTGGAACTAGCAGTTGCCCTGAGCCAGTCAAAGTCAGAAACGGCTAAGACTATTCGGGCATATGTAAAGAAATTAATGGAGAGAGTAAAAGATCTTGGCCTGTGTGAGACCCAAGATTTCTCAAAGGTCTTAAGTCTAGGCCCAGTAGCAACGCAATATCAATCATGAAACTAAGATAAAAATTAACAGTGCGGAATACAGTTAGTTACAAACAGAGACAAAAGACTAAGTATAAAGTAATGAATTCTAGACTATTTTCATCAAAGCACAAATGTAAACTAGCCCAAACCTCAAAGCTCTATCTTTAATCAAGTACCAAGGTATTGGAACAGGTTCTAAAGCACTTCAAGCCCTTTCAAAGACCTATGAACTAGGTCCAACCAATCCTTTGCCTTTACCTAAAAAATAATGCAACAACGGGGTAAACTTATTTGCTTAGTGAGAATGTAGAATTTCACATTTAACATGCAATTATGAACGCGGAAGCACATGCACTGCACTCGGCTCATGCACGGCTCAGCTCTATTGCTTATGCACTGCACTAGGCTCATGCACAGCTCAATCTCGAAGGGTCATTGGCCAATTAATTCTCTTTTGATGCGCGACTTTGCTCAGCTCCCACTTATAAAACTGTTGTTGCTCTTGAGACTTTTAGACAAATTCATAAGGAATGCTCGGATGATGATAAATCCATACACACACATCATTAGTGGGGATCAGCCACGTACTGGGCTAGCTACCAGGAAAAGCTCTATATGGATATCATCGGAATGCTCAGCTCTAGCTACCCTCTGTGCTTTCGTCACGTAAATCAGCACATCATAAGCCTAACATTAACCCAACACTGAGCAATAGTGATGGAGTTAAGCTTAACAATCAAATGACTCGTCAATGAAATAGATTCTGAAAGAATAAATGCTCAGCTCAACAAATCATAGTAAATATACTATGACAATATATCAATAGGCTCAAGATCAGAATGTCAAATAAATCTGAATAAAGCAATAAAAGTCTCAATTCACATAATTTGCAGTTAAAGTAAAATCTAAAACTCACAGGTACTGGTTATTTGCACTTTCTGGCTCTGGCTCTGTTGCTCACAATCTGTAGTGGATTAGAACCACTATCTGACTTATGTCAGACTTTCAGATGCTCGCCATTTTGCTTGTTGCTCAATCTGTTAATAATATCATTTCTGATATTTATTAGTCTTTGAATCATCTGAATCTTATATTCAGTATTCATTTGTATAATAATGCTAAAGGTTCGTTCGTTGGTCTTTTAATCTCAATATCTCATAACTTGATCATATGATTATTAATCTCATTAGAATCTTTCTTTCATTTGTATTCTTTGTAAATAATATTCTCAATAGTTCAATGTATATATATATATATATATATATATATATATATATATATATATATATATATATATATATATATATATATATATATATATATAATCATTAAGCTATTTATTTTGTCATTTTATGTGTTGTTCATGTGATTTATTCAAGATATCCAACTTAAAGGTGTGGGGTTCAATTTTAATGATTAATTTCGAACATGGGGAATGAAATTCGAAGCATACGTTTCGAACCTATATACTAAATTCGAATATGTATTTAAAAATCAAGGCAACAAATTCGAATATGCTTATAGTCAAAGCAAGAATCTTGATTTTAATACCAAATTGGAACCACCATTCAATTTTAGAGTAAAAGTTGAAATATATATATCTAAAATTTCTACCAAACATGGACAAATTCAATTTACATAACTAAACTCGAAGGAACATAGTTAAATTCGAATTACTAGATTGACTATATCATCAAACTCGAAGTCCATGTAATTCTATAGTCAAACTCGAACATATATATATATATATATATATATATATACATATATATATATATATATACATATATATATATATATATATATATATATATATATATATATATATATATATATATATATATATATATATATATATATATATATATATATATATATATATATATATATATGTAAATTCGAATCATGTATCAAATTAGAACCTTTATTCGATTTTATTGATTAAAGTCGAACCTATCTTCGAATTTATATATCAAATTCGAACCAATAATCGAATTTAAGATCAAAAGTTGAATTTGTTCATGTATTTCGACTTTGTTCTTGGTTTCTCGAATTTGTTCTTCTTTTACAGCTTTTAATCTTACATTTTCAAGCCTAAAATCATATATATACTAAATATTAATCCTAGATTCAATTATATTATACATTTTCTAATTAAATCTCAAGTTAAGCTAGCTTTAATTTCATGAAAATTACTAAATTCGAGATTATGTCTTCAAAATCGAAAAATATAAAAACTTAAACGTAAATTCTTACCTTAAACTCGTACGAAATCACGCATATAATAGTAGATTGTTGTAATATTCTTCGAGATCTTCCCGATGATGTATAAATCTTGATAATCCGACGGTCGGTTGGAAGAAATCTTAGAGAGAGAGTAGAGAGAGAGTCAAAAATCTGATTTTATGATCTCAATTTCCGTTTATATACTTCAACTAGTTATATTTGCTACTTAACTCACTATTACTTTTGTATCTTATATCTCTCTTATTTAATTATCTTTAATAATTTATTAATTCATAATTTAAATATTTATATAATTTAACTAAATATTTCAAAACTTAATTAAATTATAATTCAAATAATGTAATAAAATTACATTATTAATGAATTGGGCCAAAAGTTAGGTTGTTACAGAATGGGCTCCACCACGCACAAACTTCGTCCCCGAAGTTAGATATATTCGCACAGACTTGGATAGATAACTTTTATGATATCTCTTAATTCCCAAGACTGATGCGAACCTTTGTGGTGTTTCCACTAAATCAGCACCATCTGTATTTCATTATTTATGTTTCTTTGAGATTCATAAGCACAAGAAACTCAAGTTTCTTTTCGGAGTTTATATTTCATTCAATATTTCACTGTTTGATCATTTTAGGAATTCTGACTTATTATTCATGCTCTTAATATATGAGCTTTATGCCTTAATCAATTCAGATAACAACTCAATACATGAGTTCGCTCATATATCTATTGCAAAATTTTCATTTGCTAACTTATGCAATCACATAAGAGATTTTTAGGAATTCAGAGATTTAATTTTATTTCTCATTTTTATTCGACTAACATCTCTATAAATTAGTTAACTCTTATCTCTTTTCATTTGCTCTTGAAATAGTTACAGAGCTTTTCGAGAGTCTGATATCTATACTTTATGTTTCTTTTATTTATGATGTTACAATCATCAATCGCTTAGCCGATTTTTGATTTGTGCTGACTTGCTATGAAGACTTATAATTTTCTTTGCTCAGACAAACAAATAGAATCAATCCTCCGGCTCACAACCAGAGCCGACTCTTCTGTAACGACTCCACCTCACCTAACTTGGTCTTCAATTACGCTGCCATATCCGCCAAATCCTTTACATAAGCAGCCTCTCGAGAAGCAAAATCCTCCAAGATGATCGAGTGCTTAGAAGTTGAGAATAAGAGATTGTAGCAAAGTGTTAAAATACTGCATCTTAAAGCTCGCCGAACAGAACAGAAGTTCAAACAGAGAATCAAAGATTTGGAGTTACAATCGACCAAATCTTCTTCGCAACGGTCTCAGCAGTTGACGGATATTTCAAGCAAATCAAACATGATCAATAATTTGAAGAGATTATACGCTTTCAAATCTTCCAGCAAACAGGAATATTAACGACATGGAAAACAAATGCTATACAGAATCAAATTCCAAGGAAACGATTTTGATAGAAATCGACAATTTACTTAGGCTTTCTCGATGCGATTCGTTAGACATGACGACAGATTCTACTATTGAAGTCAGGTCTCGAGTTACCAGGGTTCCAAAACCGTCTCCACGACCATTTAAATCATCTTCTACTTTATCGTCATCACCTTCCTCTATTAGTTCACTGTGGAATTCGATCAAGAGGGTTTTGATAAAGTAATAACCTTTGGTTCTGTTTAATTATATGTATAGACTTATGTTTGACTTTTCAGTGGTGAAAATCTGAATTTAAAATTACTTTACTCTTTTTGGTAGAAACTTTTATTTCATGCACAATTAACTGGAATAGGAGTTCCATATTAGATATCTCACTAGTCTCGCGTCGACATAATGAGAATCCCTCATTTCATTTATTTTGGCATATAACAGTCTTTTCATTGGTCACTCATGACCAATCGCTTGTCCTTTTAAAATTTCAATCTATTTTCCTGTCACTCTCGCTTTGTGCATCTGACTTCTTTGATTTCAATTCAAGTTGTCATTGGGTGCTTAACAATTTGATTCAAATACTCATCTCGTTAATATTTATTGGATCAACAACTTCTACCTCTGTCTCATTATAAAACACGCTGTAATCATTCAGATTACAAGGATTTACGAAGAGCTTGTGTTTAGGATTAAATTTTAATTTCTCTCGGGTTTTGAATCATACATGATTCAGATTACAATACCTATATTTTTTATAGGTATAATTTCTGATTAGAAAAGTATCTGTATAGTAACTTCAACTGATACAACCCATATGTCTTCCACATTATTCACTATGGATGACAGGGTGGTATAGTTAACTCACTACTTATTTTAGATTTGAACTTCAGCTGGCAACGGAATTAAATCTTTTATTTGTATAAGAAACTTATTATTAGTTACCATTGGGGTCTTTTGGCGTCTCTGGTGTCTCCTCGGCATCCTCCGCAGTTATATGGAAAGCTCGCGCCTTTGCTGTAGGTATCATTGTAGTACTCTGTTGGATTGCTCTGCCAACTGGTTGTTCCTGATTAGTAAGCATGCGTGCATTTGGGCAATGCTTGGCATAATGTCCACGCTCACCACAGTTATAACATACGTCGTTTCTTTCTGGGCACTCATCACTTCCATGTCCAATCTGGTTACAAGTGTAACACGTCACATCTATAGGATTGCAGCGTCCGCTATGAAATTTGTTACAGCGTTTACACGGTCGTGCTCCTGACTGTATGGAATAGACTCTAGTCTTCTGAGGTGTAGAGGATGCTTGTGACTGCTGCTGAATGGACGTTGATGAACTGAAGAATCTACTAGATTTCTGTTTCTTAGGTGGAGATGGATAAGTAGGACTTACAGCCATCATCACGGTTTCACAACTAGAATCTGTGAATTCCCGCTCCACCATCCTTGCTGCTTCCACTATGCTGAGATACGTTTTGAACTTTATGCTACTCATTTGTCTTCTATATGTTGGATTCAGACCCAGTCTGAATCGGTTTATCTTACGCTCTTCTGTTGCTACTTGATATGACGAGTAGCCGCAAAGTCTCGAGAACTCATGCTCATATTCATCAACAGTCTTAGTTCCTTGTTTCAATTGCATCAACTGCATCTTGAGTTTCTTGTTTGTCTGTTGGACAGTATTTGGCGTTGAACATCTCCAAGAACTGCTCCCAGTCCAATGTCATAATTGCTTCCTCACCATAGATGCTTCTTTGTGTTTTCCACCAGGCTCTAGCAGCTCCAACGAACAGTGCTGTAGCAAACATAACTCTATTGCTGTCCAGACATTCTGAGATACTGAAGATCTCTTCAATATGACTTATCCAATCTAACGCTTGTATTGGATTTACTGTGCCTTCAAATGTTATGGCACCACTCGCTTTGAAGTCTTTGAATCTACAGCGTTTTGGCTGCACAACTCGTTGATTGACATGCACGTTATCGAAATCAGATTCGCTTGACTGTTCAGTTTGCTTCTTTTTATGTTTATTTCGCTTTTCAGATTTCTTTATTGATTCAATTTGTTCTAGCATAAACTTGTTTTCTTGCTCATTATTCTGGGTAATTAGTTGTTGCATCATTTCCAGGACTTGCTCTGGGGTCATGCCACTTGATGGTCCACCTTCTCCTGACATAACTCTGAAATACAAATCACTAAGTATTTAGATCATTAGTCTAACACATTGCACCTTTTCATGTCCCATCCTACTAGTCTCTGAACCTATCTTAGTTCAAGCCATCCTGTCATGATTGATACTATAGCATTGCACAAGTTTTAGATCATGTATTACACGTAATACAATGATTCACTCAAACTATTGCTCTGATACCATCCGGTGGGACCCAAGATTTCTCAAAAGTCTTAAGTCTAGGCCCACTAGCAACGCAATATCAATCATGAAACAAAGATAAAAATTAACAGTGTGGAATACAGTTAATTACAAACAGAGACAAAAGACTAAGTATAAAGTACAGAATTCTAGACTATTTTCATCAAAGCACAAATGTAAACTAGCCCAAACCTCAAAGCTCTATCTTTAATCAAGTACCAAGCTATTGGAACAGGTTCTAAAGCACTTCAAGCTCTTTCAAAGACCTATGAACTAGGTCCAACCAATCCTTTGTCTTTACCTGAAAAATAATGCAACAACGGGGTAAACATATTTGCTTAGTGAGAATGTAGAATTTCACATTTAACATGCAATTATGAACGCGGAAGCACATGCACTGCACTCGGCTCATGCACGGCTCAGCTCTATTCCTTATGCACTGCACTAGGCTCATGCACAGCTCAATCTCGAAGGGTCATTGGCCAAATAATGCTCTTTTGATGCGCGACTTTGCTCAGCTCCCAGTTATAAAACTGTTGTTGCTCTTGAGACTTTTAGACAAATTCATAAGGAATGCTCGGATGATGATAAATCCGTACACACGCATCATTAGTGGGGATCAGCCACGTACTGGGCTAGCTACCAGTAAAAGCTCTATATGGATATCATCGGAATGCTCAGCTCTAGCTACCCTCTGTGCTTTCATCACGTAAATCAGCACATCATAAGCCTAACATTAACCCAACACTGAGCAATAGTGATGGAGTTAAGCTTAACAATCAAATGACTCGTCAATGAAATAGATTCTGAAAGAACAAATGCTCAGCTCAACAAATCATAGTTAATATTCTATGACAATATATCAATAAGCTCAAGATCAGAATGCCAAATAAATCAAAATAAAGCAATAACAGTCTCAATTCACATAATTTGCAGTTAAAGTAAAATCTACAACTCACAGTTACTGGTTATTTGCACTTTCTGGCACTGGCTCTGTTGGTCACAATCTGTAGTGGATTAGAACCACTATCTGACTTATGTCAGACTTTCAGATGCTCGCCATTTTGCTTGTTGCTCAATCTGTTAATAATATCATTTCTGATATTTATTAGTCTTTGAATCATCTGAATGTTATATTCAGTATTCATTTGTTTAATAATGCTCAAGGTTCGTTCGTTGGTCTTTTAATCTCAATATCACATAACTTGATCATATGATTATTAATCTCATTAGAATCTTTCTTACATTTGTATTCTTTGTAAATAATATTCTCAATAGTTCAATGTATATATATATATATTATCATATATATATATATATATATATATATATATATATATTATCATATATATATATATATATATATATATATATATATATATATATATATATATATATATATATATATATATATATATAATCATTAAGCTATTTGTTTTGTCATTTTATGTGTTGTTAATGTGATTTATTCAAGATATCCAACTTAAAGGTGTGGGGTTCAATTTTAATGATTAATTTCGAACATGAGGAATGAAATTCGAAGCATACCTTTCGAACCTATATACTAAATTCGAATATGTATTCAAAAATCAAGGCAACAAATTCGAATATGGTTATAGTCAAAGCAAGAATCTTGAATTTAATACCAAATTGGAACCACCATTCAATTTTAGAGTTAAAGTTGAAATATATATATATCTACAATTTCTACCAAACATGGACAAATTCAATTTACTTAACTAAACTCGAAGGAACTTAGTTAAATTCGAATTACTAGATTGACTTTATCATCAAACTCGAAGTCCATGTAATTCTATAGTCAAACTCGAATATATATATATATATATATATATATATATATATATATATATATATATATATATATATATATATATATATATATATATATATATATATATATATATATATATATATATATATATATATATATATATATATATAACTATATATATATATATATATATATATATATATATATATATATATATATATATATATATATATATATATATATATATATATATATATATATATATATATATATATATATATGTAAATTCGAATCATGTATCAAATTAGAACCCTTATTCGATTTTATTGATTAAAGTCGAACCTATCTTCGAATTTATATATCAAATTCGAACCAATATTCGAATTTAAGATCAAAAGTCGAATTTGTTCATGTATTTCAACTTTGTTCTTGGTTTCTCGAATTTGTTCTTCTTTTACAGCTTTTAATCTTACATTTTCAAGCCTAAAATCATATATATACTAAATATTAATCCTAGATTCAATTATATTATACATTTTCTAATTAAATCTCAAGTTAAACTAGCTTTAATTTCATGAAAATTACTAAATTCGAGATTATGTCTTCAAAATCGAAAAATATAAAAACTTAAACATAAATTCTTACCTTAAACTCGTACGAAATCACGCATATAATAGTAAATTGTTGTAGTATTCTTCGAGATCTTGCCGATGATGTATAAATCTTGATAATCCGACAGTCGGTTGGAAGAAATCTTAGAGAGAGAGTAGAGAGAGAAATCTAGAGAAAGAGAGTAGAGAAAGAGTCAAAAATTTGATTTTATGATCTCAATTTCCGTTTATATACTTCAACTAGTTATATTTTCTACTTAACTCACTATTACTTTTGTATCTTATATCTCTCTTATTTAATTATCTTTAATAATTTATTAATTCATAATTTAAATATTTATATAATTTAATTAAATATTTCAAAACTTAATTAAGTTATAATTCAAATAATGTAATAAAATTAAATTATTGGTTCCAAAATTAGATAATGAATTGGGCCAAAAGTTAGGTTGTTACAGCCTGATCTCAACTGATATAAGTGAGGGTGTCTCTGTGACATATCCCAAGATAAAGGCCAAAAGGACAAGGAGAGACTCAGAGCTGGAAGAACTCCTTATGATGATTGAATAAGGAGATTATGCTGTGGAAATCAAAGGAGTTAACCACAGCCTGCCCAAAGGAGTAGATTTTGAAGATGGCAAAGTAATTGAAGAGCCTGAGTTAGGGGCATTTTTTGTAGATCCTCTATCCCAGAAGAAATCTTTTCAAAGAGCTTCAGACCTGCATAAAGTTGTTCTTAAGCAGCTTGCAGCCTTCAGAATTGCCAACTCCTTCAGGCAGTCCAGCAAATGGAGAGCAGCCATCTCGGATGTGCTGAAAGATTTTTATGACAGAGGTCAGCTTCAAGATCCAAACTTCATGTTTCTCAGAGTTGAAATTCAAGATTTGCAAGAAACAAGGGAAGAAGTTGAAAGAATATTTGGAGAAGGACTGCCACCTGTAGTACAATGATGTCCGTCTACCAATCAGGGTAGGTGAAGAATGGAAGCTGTCCATCAGTTGGACAGGCTTACCATTTTTTGCTCCCAACAAAAACAGTCCAATGTACATTAGTTGTACTTTATTTACATATGTTGTAATTTTCTTTTACATTAGTTGTAATATACATCAGTACATCAGTTGTACTTTTGTAAGAACATGTGTTGTTCTATGTAATAAAAAATCAGTGTATATATAAACTGATCGTTTACATTATGTTGATGTTGTAATGTACTGTAAAAATATATAGTGATTTTTGATAAGGCCAGCTTAGACTGGTTATTGCAAATAGGGGGAGATTGTTAGGCACAAAAAGGCGTCAGTCAAACCTGTTCTGCATCTAAGGGGGAGATTATTAATCAAACCTGTTGATGCTTTTGAAGGGAGAATTTAAGGCCTGTTATATGCCTTATTGAAACCTGAAAATGATTTGCAATATCAGCCTGAAGCTGTTTTATGTGTTGCATGTGTTGCAACAAAGGCAGTTTTGCCCAAGCTGTTCAGTCTGCTGAACAGGCTGGACATAAACTGTCTACGCTGCTCTACACTAGTGAGCAGCTTGGGCAGTTTACAAGTGTTCTGTTCTTTGTGAACAGAACCTGTTCTTTGTGAACAGGCTAAACACTTTACGGAATGTGTTTCCAAGTCCTCATGTATTGTTTTTTACTACAAGATCAGTTTACAAAGTCGAAGACAAAGTGGAAATCAGAAATGCTCAGCGTGCCCAAGCTGTTCTGCTACATGAAGACAAAAGGTTATTTGAAAAAGGGTGACAGACCTTTTTCTTATATCAAAATAGGCCTTTACAAGGAAGAAAAACACAAAGTTGACATTCCTTATTTGGTTAAAGGCAATACAACAGTACACAAAGTGAAAAGACAAAAGTTCTGCCCATATGAAGACAAGTCTGCTTTTCAGAAAAGTGCAGAAAAAGTTATGTTGTCTTTTCAACAAGACTTCTTCTTTTTCATTCCGTCCAATGAAGAAGCTTCACTTAGATCCTCTGAGTGAGTATAAAAAGAAACTTCCAAGGATTGAAACATTAAGCCAAAAAGCTAAGTGCTGAAACCAAGAGTGAACGTGCATTCAAAGTGTGTCTTTCATGCATGCAAGTCTGCTTGAATAAAACAGTGCTCAGTGTCTAAGCTGTTCTTGTTCAAGCTGTTCCTCAGAGTCTTGTAAACACAGTGAGTGATTCTTAGTGATTGTATTCATTGTAATTAGTTTAAGTCAGTCTTAGACTAGTTAAACAAACTGGTTGTATCTGTCATCTCAGCTTGAACCTTTCCGCATTCAAGCTTGTTTGTAATTAACATTTGTTAATAATACATACAAACATTGAGAAAATTGTGTGTAGTTTTTAAAGTGCTATATTCACCCCCCCTCTACAGCTTAAAGCTATATACTAGAGATATCTTTTGGGACCTACAATATATATATATATATATATATATATATATATATATATATATATATATATATATATATATATATATATATATATATATATATATATATATATATGGGATATACACACTCTAATCGCTATAATGTAACTCTTTAATCTCTCTAATATATATTCATATGTGTCTAATAAAGTCGATGAACACTTAATATATATAAACTCTTAGGACATGACTATGAACACCTAATGACTAAACATATGAAATGATACATATATGCATCATGTATCTAGACTTAATCATATAAAGATTGGAGATCTCTATAAAACAAATTAAAATTCGAAGATTTTCTATGTTAAAAAAATAGAGAATATTTGATGGTTCACATGATGAAATCAACTACTCTTTTGGTGATGACAAGATTATTTTAGACTTCTACTAAAAAGCTAATATTCACGTACTTCTACTAAACTACATATAGATTTAGACTTTGCAATTTCGTGAGAATGAGCATATTTTGTAATTATATTGGGTAAATATGATATACCTTAAATGCCCTGACTGCAGTTTGAATCCTTTTCGCTGGTATACGTTCAGCAAGCACGCTAACACCACCATGATTCCCATTAGCAATGTCGTTAACATTATTTGTTGGTTCCTCTAGATTTTAGGATTTCAAAATAAATCCATCTGTTTCCTGTAGAAATAATTCATGTGTAAAATTACAGTGTTAGAAAAAGATGTTATGCTCGAAAGCCAAAAACAAAGAGAGATGCACATTTATTTCAGCAAAATCCCTAAAATTGTATGTCAACAAATACAATATGATTCTATTGTTTTTAAATTGTTTTAAAATCCCTCCATGATATCTTTGTACTTCATTAGCTCTGTACTTTGAAAACTTCATTGTTCTATAACTCTAACACCCATGTTTTTGTTATACAGTCTGATTCTATTGATTATATTAAAATGTGCATTTTATTAAAAATTTGAAATTAGCTTGTTTCTGAAAACAGAAACATTGAGAACCCTTTAATAGATAAAACATAAATAACCAACATACATAAAATGAAAAACAATTAGAATTACAAAACATCATCCAAGAATGACAAAAAGGTAGTTAGTTATACAGGTCAATTAAAAAACATCATCCAAAAAATTTGAATATTTAGTTTAAAATAACAAAAACAATTCTATGACGTCAAATAACATAAATTATTTTTGCATAAAAATTGCAGTTAATTAAAACAATTTTAAAAAGTTACAGTTGCTTCTTTATGATATTTCAGCTTTTGAAATCAATTCTATAACGTCAAACACACACACATCATATTATATATACATACATACATACTTACATACATGCATACATATGTGTGTGTGTGTGTGTGTATATGTGTGTGTGTGCTGTTTATGAAATTAAACACGCACATATACGTCAACTACTGCTGCTCTTTTTCACATAATCACACAACACCCCACACACTTGCATTTATTTTGTTGTTTGTAGCCACACAAATATAGTCTAAGGGTACTATGGTATATATAGCAGCAAAAATAGCATCAATAATTCATAATCTAACAGATCACAAAAAAAAACATAATCTAACAGTGAGAAAGAATGATTAGCTTAGAGAGTACTGTGATCACTGCGCTAGGAAATTTGTCAGAGAGGGTAGCCGTACTTGAAGAGACGTGTAAGGCTCAAGCTTCTTCATCAAAATGAAAACATGATGAAGACTCCGATGATGCTCCTCATGAGGGGGAGAAGAGGAGGAAGCTTGATGAGCCTGTACCGGGAGTTTTAATGATCAAATATCCAGAAAAGGAGGCAGAGGTTAGAGAAAAGAAAGAAGGAAGCACAAAAGAACCTGCTGATGTTCAAGGTGAGCTGGGATTGATTCCTCATGAGGATGTTCCAATTCCTTTGAACATTCAGTCAGAAATCTACAATTTTGAGGAGTATAACGATTCAGATGATGATAATCAAGAAGTTCAGGATCAAATGTTGATGATTCAATGGATAGAAACTAAAGGTGAGAAAGAGGAGTATGTTGAGTTATCAGATGATGATGATGTGATTACATTAAGAGATCTTGACTTTCAAGCTGAAAGGATTGAGGAAGAAGAAGAGTTAGTTCAAGAGATATTGAAGGAATCTATAACAACACCGACGGTTGAAAAGCCTGAGGTTGTGGTTCAAATTAAAGAGGAGATGGAAGAATTTCGAGTTAAGAATGTGATAGTTCAAGAGGGAGTGGAGTTGAACAAAGTTGAAGTAATGGAAAGGTGTTTCAACGAATATATTCTTGCTGATGAGTCGCAGAAACAACGTCGACTCAGGTTTGAAGCTCAATAGGTTGTGCAGAGGGAAATAAGAGATATGCTTACATTGCTAAATAAGGATAAAATTAGCAAGAAGAAAGTAAGAAAATTTGAATTATCTGCAAGACAGTCAGCTGACTTCATAAAGAAAAGGAATAAGTTGTCCTATCTTGAAGATATTTTGGAGAAAAGAATTTTTTGTAAGAAACAAGCTCCATGTACGTTTCTAAAGCAGTTTAGGGTTTTGGAGCCTAATATGCCAAATCTTGTCAACTATGCTAGTTTTTTGAGAAACAAGAGTCAAGCAGTGGATAAAGTGAAGAGTGAATTCAGGATGCTTGATTTAATCAAAATTGAAAAAGACCGATTCGTTTAGATCTTCTATCCTACATTAACTGTCACAAGAGCTGATGGTAATATCTATACATTCACTGAAGCAGACATGTTCAATATGCACTTGGTAGATATAGATTCTATATTTGATGAATTGTGCCGCAACAAGAGAAATGAACACTGCAGATTTGCACTGAAGACAATTTTCCACTTCATGCATACCAAATTGGTTTTGATGTCTGTGCAAGATCTGCAGATTGGTGTAGAAAGAGGAATGAGGAAAATCAACATTACAGCTCCAAATCTTGAAATCAAGTTTGTAGGAGATCTTTAAAAGAGTATCAAGTCATTATGGTCAAACATCCTGCAGTCATGTAGAAAGACGAAAACAAAAAGTTAAGAGCTATGAGGAGCGTTGAATTCAACGAATTTTGTGATGGTACGTTACAAAAAGTTTTCAATGGATTGAAGGGAAAGCTGGCATCTGACAGGAAGAGAAAAACAAAGAAAGCAGCATTATCTATGAATGATAGAAGAATGATGGTGGAGTTTATATCAAAGATTGAATGGAGACTTTCAGACCGGAAGAGCATCAGAAGATTTGAACTAAAGCTCGGATTATCTACTTGAAGACTTTGTTTATTCCATCAAAGGGGGAGTGTAACAACCTAGCTTTTGACTTAACTTTTTTTCTGCTTTTGATCTAAAAGCAGAAAATAAAGTTAAGTCAAAAGCTAGGTTGTTACAGGGAGATTGTTGGAATATATTTTGTTGATGTAATACAAAGTCTAGGGTGTGTTTTGTATTTAGTTCGTAGTTGTAAAAATGTATATAAATAGTAGTTTGACTTTCAAATAGAATATACAGATCTGACATTCTAATTGTATTCGCACGGAAATCAAGATCTAGGGCAACAGTGTTTTGAAACTTCTCCTATGTAATCATTCAGTCATCAATATAATCATTCAGTTAGTTTTAATTGTTCTTGTTATTGATTGATTGTTGATATTGTTGTTTGATTGTTGAGAATCTATATTTCACAGGTCGATGGACCAAAATTGCAAACAAACAGTGAAAATAATGACCATTTATGCAAAATTGAAAGTTCAAGGACCAAATCTAATTTTTAGGACATACCACAGGGACCATTTTTGTAATTAACTCTAAAATTAATTATTTAGTAAATATATTTAATTTTCACATTGATTTATAAAAAATAATTAGATTCTTACATATATATAAGGAATGTGTAAACTTCATTGCATTATAATGAATAATTTGCATTAATCGTTCAAAAATAGATAGTTCATTGCACTAATTGCACAAAAAATTAAATGGTCACATATATTAGGAATGCTTGTAAATATCATTGCATATATATGCATTAAACCGTATATTAATACCTACCGCAAATCTCTGTTGGTCTTTGTTAGGATTTTTTACCTACGGTCGTACGGTGTATAAAATTAATCGAACCGTTATTCCGGTAATAACGTTCTGATGGGTTCTTGTTTCAATTTCTTTAATTTGGTTTTTTGTTTAATCTAATATGCATTTGTATTATTTCTATTATAAAAGTTGGAGAAAAGCAGGATCGAGAAGAAGGATTTGATTCTTGATTTCGATTTTTTGACTTTTCGGTTCTATCCGTTCAGTTAAGTGTGACTTATGGTATAGCTTTGTAACTTTATAATTTTATACATTTTAATGTCGAATATACATACGTGAGTGTACATATACATATGTATCATATCTATATATCAATATATGTATGTTTGTGTGTACATACACATATACATACACAAAAACACACACACACACACACACACACAACATATATATAGTTATATACTAGTAGTGTACACGCGCAAAGCGGCGGCGACAAATATTTTAAATTTAGGTGACGTTTGTTTCATGGAATGAAATTTAAAGGAATTAGTTTGTAATATTTGGTTATTAATATGTTTGTTGGTGTGGATTAAAATAGGTTTTAGTATTGGTTAATGATGTAAGATGAAATGTATTTCATGTATGGGTAATTACGACCACAACGAATAATTTATGTGGTATCATGTTCGATCGGTAAGGCTGAGTTAATAACAAAAATACCACACGAAAATCAAATTAACCATCAAAACCAACCGAAAAATTGAACTGTAATCAATATAACAATCAAAATCAATCCAGAATTAAAAGAAAAAAGTTATATATCATACTCCTTTGCAGTTAAGCAATTTAACCAATAACTATAATCACCCCGTTACCAAAGGGTAACATGCTCAGACCTGGGTCACTTAGACTTCCAGTTGTCACGACAGTTGAACTTGTAAAAAGAAAATCTATGTGTCCTACATTCAGAGTTGGCATTGATGTATCTTTGGTAGGACATCCAACTACTTCATGCGACGGAGCAATGAATGCTTCCAACACAATAGTTGTCGCGACAGGGACACGTAGTCCTTATGTACTTGTTTTAACACATGAAACCGACTCTAGTGTCATGTCGTGTACTGGTTCCATTACCTGTGGACAAAAAAATTTACAATGGGGCAGAATTGTTCTTGTTTCAATATCCATAAGATCCGAATGATCCCAAGATAGATTGTGTGCAAAATCCCCATGATGAATTGAAACATCTCCTTGTTGAGAAGGAGAGGAGTGGATGGTGGGGTGTGCAATCACCAGTGGGGTACTGGTTTCTTCAATGTCAACTCTCAAATGAGAGCTCACAGTAGATGTGGCTACCCGGTTGTCTGTGGTTTGGGTCTCCCTCACACTCACTCGCACCATCTCATCAACTTCTTGAACAGGTAGACATTCAGATTGAGATATTTCAATTCTCTCCCCAGCCACATCAATATCATCACCATTACCATCATCATCATCCTCATTTTCCCTTTCTTGAATATTAGATAAAGCTCTTTTAGAGTCAGAATCTCCCTCACTTCCCCTCACAACTTCTTCAGCCTCATCCCTCAAGTCAATGTTACCCGGTACATCAACCCCTTGTTGATGTACCTTCTCTCCTATAACTCCTTGGGCAGGAAAACTCGGTTCTTGAGTTTCCATTGGAGCATGGTCTATTCAGTACAACCTGACACTCTCAGCATTCTCATCTGCATACTTCAACAAAGCTTCATGAATCAGCATGATATTGGCATTACGGTCGTCCTGGACTTTGTGCATGCTCATCATTACGTAATCTGGGCACGTTTGAGAATTTGATCTATTTGGAAAATTTTCATTGGCGCTCAATATGCCTCTGATCAAAATTTTTATAAAACGTTGTAGTTGCACAAACTTCGTTGCTCTATTAGTTGTCTTTGCAAGCACTACTTCTTTAAGGTCTTCCCATCTACATTGGAGGAAGTCATAGTGCTTATTGAATGCTATCACATGAAACAACCTTAGACAATGTATACTTCCCCTATGTATCCCAGTGTGCTTAGAGGTCATACGTCTGTTGATAATACCAAACAGTGTATACCATTCGCCAATCAGACCATTTTGGTAAAACATGGAACTTTTGGTCAAAGGTTTAACTAAGGCTGATAAGATCTCTGCAAAGTTGATTGTCAGACACAAAATCTTCAAAATCAGCCAGCTCTGGGAAATTGACAGTGTCGATGCGTCTCGGTAGAAACAAGTTATGACAAAATCGAGCAAGAGTGATTTTGCTTTGAATTTGTCAATGGTGACCTTAAAGTGATGATCACCTTCAGCAGCACAAATTTAATTGTGTGCCAAAACTGATGTAAGTAGACTAAAGGAATGAAAGGTTTATATTTCTAAAGGTAACCGAGATGGTGACCTTTTAGGATTTGCACAATCACCAGATGGCTAACTTTTATGGAATTTGGATCGAACCAATGATTATTATCAAGTATGGTTAGGTAGTGTTTGGATTTAATGAGTTGGGTTTCAGGGACCGGGGATAATGGTGATGGTCTTATTACTGATGTTGATTTGATAGGTTTGGACACAAGGGAATGATTTGAAAAAGAATGGGAGTCTGAAGAGTTTGAGTTATGGGTGGGGGTTTGGCATGCCATTTGTAACCTGTAAGAATACCACACATGTTAGATATATCAGATAAACAAACTGAATCCTATAGATAAA
Organism: Centrapalus pauciflorus; assembly: GCA_020465985.1. Taxonomy (NCBI): domain Eukaryota; kingdom Viridiplantae; phylum Streptophyta; class Magnoliopsida; order Asterales; family Asteraceae; genus Centrapalus; species Centrapalus pauciflorus. Next base: position 27,682 of record JAANYP010002854.1, read on the forward strand.
GAATTAAAACATTTAACAAGAAATTAGAAAAATACGTGTTACATTGTTTAAATCATCGGGGTTCCAGACAATAATTGTTATTCTTGTATAATCAATCAAATAATGACTAGAAACAATTAAAAACAAGATCATACAACTAACCGAATGATTATATTGGCAAAACGATTACAGAGATGACTTGTTCGAAGACCACTGTAGCCCTAGTTCTCTATGTGAATTTCTGTGCAAGGAATTCGTACAAAATCAGAATGTCAGATTAGTAACATTTACAAAGAAAATTCTATTTATATACACAAGTCAACTTTTCATTAATTACACAATATACCCTAAACTTATTTGATTCATCAATCTAAAATACATTCTAACATTCTCCATCTTTGATGAATTAAACTAAGTCTTCAGTTTGAAAGCCCCAGCTTCATTTCAAAACGCCTGATGTTTTTTTCTGTTAGACAGCCTCCAATTAATCTTTGATATGAATCCGACCATGAGCTTTCTGTCATTTATACTTAATGCTCCTTTCTTTTCTTGTCCGCTGCCAACGTCCCTTTCAATCCATTCATCACCTTTTGTAGTGTTCCATCACAATATTTATTCAGTTCAATACGTCTCATAGCTCTTAGCTTCTGATTTTTATCATTGTAGATAGCAACTGGATGCTTGGCCATTACGAATTGAAATTCCTTCAGATTTTCTATAAACTTGATTAAACAATTTGGCACAGTAATGTTTATCTTTCTCATCCCTCTTTCTACACCAATCTATAGATCTTGCACAGACATAAGCACTAATTTGGTGTGCATGAAGTGAAAAAGTGTTTTGAGTGCAAATCTACAGTGCTCATTCCTCTTGTTTCTGCATAATTCATCAAATAAATCTTCAATGTCGACCAGATGCATCCCAAACATGTCAGCCTTGATGAATGTAAAAGTATTTCCATCAGCTCTGGTCACGGTGAAGGTAGGATAGAAGATCTTAACAAAACGATCCTTTTCAATCTTAACCAAATCAACTATCCTAAACTCACTTCTGACCTTATCCACCGACTAAGCTTTATTCTGTAAGAAGCTCGCGTAATTCACTAAGTTTGGCATATTCGGCTCCAGAACTCTAAATAATTTCAATAACGTACACGGAGCTTGTTTCTTACAAAAGATTTTCTTTTCAAGGTGATCTTAAAGATATGGAAGTCTGTTCCTCTTTTTGATATACTCGGTAGTTTGTTTTTTAGATAATTCTAACCCTTTTAACTTCTTCTTACTGATCTCATCTTCATTTAGCAGTGTCAGTATATCTTTGATTTCCCTCTAGAAAATCTGCTGAGCTTCAAATCTTAATCTATGTTGTTTTTGAGTCTCATCAGCCAATATGTATTCATTGAAGAACCTGTCCATTACTTCAACTTCATTCAACTCCGTAACCACTTGTGGAATAACATTCTCCACTGGAAATGGTTCTACAACCTCTTCTTTAACATTACCCGTAATCTCAGGCTTTTCAACCGTCGGTGTTGGTATATCATCTTTCATTATCTCCTGATTAGAACCTCTTCTTCTTCAATCCTATCAGCTCTCACAAATATATTAGTTAAATCAATCATATCGTCATCATCAAAGTTCAATTTCCACTTCTTTCTCTACTTCCTCAATCATTAGAGTTTATCATTGAGCTTCATTATCACTGTCATCATACTCTTCAAAGTTATATACTCCTGATTGAATACTTAAAGGAACTGGAACATCTTCATAAAGAATCAATTCCAGCTCACTTTGAGCATCAACAGGCTTTTCTTTTGAGCTTCCTACTTCACCATTCTCTTGACTTTCCAACTCTTTTTCTTTCTCTAGATAGGTTATAATTAACATACCAGTACCTTTATCATCAAACTTCCTCCTCTTCTCTCCCTCATGAGGAGCACCATCAGATTCATCATCGTGCTCATCATGCTTTCTTTTTGGAGCAGAAGCTTGTGCCTTACATGTCTGTTCTACTTCCGATATTCTTTCAGACATATCTCCTAAAGCAGTTATTACTGTGTTCTGTTGCCCAATCATACGCTCCCTCATCTCATCAAATTGATCATATACAAACTCTCTTAAGTTGTCAATCGCTTGATTTTGATCTCTTTGTTTCTCCTCTTTAGCCGCATTCTTGCCCTTCAGAAGTTTATGAATATTAGCCATCTGATCCATCATTCAGATAATTAACTTGTCATTTGACTGGAGACTCCAGCAACTGCTGCATTCAAAGCTTCATACAGTTTGGCTTCAGTAACAAACGGGGAAATACTAACTACTGGGTCACTTAGACTTCGAGTTGTCACAACAGTCGAACTTGTGAAAAGAACTTCTGTGTGGCCAGTGTTCAGAGTTGGCAATGTCGTTGCTCTGACTGGACTTCCAACATCTTCAAGTGACGGAGCAACAAATGCTTCTGACACTAAGGTTGTTCTGGCAGGAACACTAACTTTAACTACACTTACTTTAATGTATGAAGTTGACTCAGTGACCTAGTGTGTATAGGTTCTATATCTTGTGCAAGAAATGAAGTTAAACACCCGGGCAGTTGTGTACTATATTCAATATCTATAAAATCCAAAGGATTTAAGGATAGATTTTGTGCTTCATCCTGGTGAGAAAGTGAAACATCTTCCTGTTGAGAGGAAAATGAGTGGCTGGGGGGTGTGCAGTCGTCAGTGGGATACTGACTGATTTAATGCTAACTCCCATTTGGGAGCTAACAGCAGATGTGGCTTGATCCCGGCTGTTTGGGCTTGGGAACTCCCTCGCACTCTCCCTAGCTATCTCAATAATATCTATCTCCAGAATGCTTTCAACTATAGAAATTTCAACCATTCCTGCACCTCCCTCATTTGCATCATTTCCATCCTCATCATCATCATCATCATCATCATCATCATCATCATCATCATAATTACCTTCCTTAGCTCCTTCAGCAATATTAGACAATGTTACTTCTGAATCTGAGCTACTCTCACCTCCCTTTTCCTGCACCTCTACACCCTCACTCTCAGGTTGGCTGCCCTGAACATCAGCCCCGTGTTGATGTTCCTGCTTACCTATAGCTCCCTGGTTATGAAAACCCAGTTCTTGTGTTTCTATAGGAGCGTGATCTATTCTGTATTACTTTACATGCTCACTCTCTTGATCCGCATATTTTAATAGAGCCTCTGGAATAGGCATCACATTTGCATTCTGCGCATCCTGTACCCCATGTAGACTCATCATAACATAATATGGGCACTTCCGAGCATTTGATCATTTTGGAATTTGTTCATTGACCCTTAAGATGCCTTATCAAGATTTTAATGAATCGTTGTAGTGGAACAAATTTCCTTGCTCTATTCATTGTTTTTGCCAACACCACTTCCTTTAAATCCTCCCAAATACACTGAGCATAGTCGTAATGTTTATTAAAGGCAATGCCGTGAAAAATTCTTAGGCAATGTATGTTGCACCTATCAATGCCGGTATGCTTGGACGTCATGTATCTGTTGACAATGCCAAACAATGTATACCACTCTCCATTAAGGCCATTTCTATGAAACTTGGAGCTCTTCGGTAGAGAATTGGAATATCCTAAGCATATCAAATCATGAACGAGTTCTTCATCAGATACAAAGTCTTCAAAGTCTGCTTGCTCTGGAAAAGTTCACGGTATCAATTCGGCACGGTAGAAATAGGTTATGTCGGAGTCTGGCAAGTGTGATCTTTGCCTTGAATTGATAAATGGTAACCTTGAAGTGATGGTTACCATCAGCCGGTACGAACTTGATGGTATGCCAAAATTGTTGTAAGTAAACTTGGGGGATAGAAGTTTTATATTGGAGTAGGTAGCCGAAAGGATGTCCTTTAAAGATGTCGACAATTATAGGATGGCTGACTTTTATGACTTTAGCATCAAGACGGTGGTTGTGTCACGAAAGGGTAGGCAATATTTGGTTTTGACTAATTGAGTACCTGGTATTGGTGATGAAGGTGAAGTCGGGTAACAATTGCTGATTTTACTAGTTTGGATACCAGTGTATGGTTTGAGGATGAATGGGAATCAAATGAATTTGAATGTTGAGATTGATCTTGAGAAGCCGTTTGAAACCTGTGAAAAATAATAGACATGTTAGAAACAACAGATAATCAAATGAAATCCTGGAAATAGAAAAATAAAACATTTAACTAGAAATTAGAAAAATATATGTTTTACAGTTTAAAGCATCGGGATTCCAGACAATAATATTAGAATATTATTGTTAGGATTCCAAAGTCAATAGTTAAGAGACCAATGATAGAAAAACACAGATTTTAAAAATTTCTTGGAAAATGTGAATTTTTTCTGAAAAAATAAAAATCCTCAACACTTGTGAAAATTTTGGAAATTTGAGGTTGAAACTCGAATGACACTTAAAGAGTCTCGGGTGACACATGAATCAACTCGAATTGAAAAAAAAGATTTCTCGAATGAATAAGCAAACAACTCGAATGAATAACTAATTAACTCGAATGAAGTTACTAACCAACTCGAATGATATTGACCCTTGTTCGAAAGACACATGAATCCAACTCGAATAAAAGATGTGTATACTCGAATGATGTTGTTATCGAGAGTGGACTGAAAAATTTTCTAAGTCTTAATGCTGCTCAACTCGAATAACAAGGAAAGTTCCTCGAACAACTTATGAGACCAACTTGAATGAAACGTGAGTGTACTCGAATCATACTTGTTATCGACACTGATTGTAAAATTTTCTAAGTGCTTCAAAACATCCAACTCGATTAATAAGCATAAGTTTCTCGAATCATAAACTATCCAACTCGAGTGAAACTACAAGTTTCTCGAATGAAAGTTCATGAAACTTGATAAAACCTTAAAATTTGTCGAATGAAGTATTGATCGAGAAAAGTCATTAAAAACTTTTCGAAGGCAAAAATGTCACTGTTAATTTTGCAAAAATCATAAGCATAGTTGTGCCTATCCAAAAATTGTTTCCTACTCGAAATCTGATTTTGAACATAAGTTGTTTACTGAACTTTGTCCAGAAACATCCATGTCATACCAAAAATTCAAAATTTCAGTTTCAAAAATATGAAAACATTTTAACACTGAAAAATTCAAATTAATGTTTGAGTGTTTTGAAATGAGACTTGAAATTTAATATTCAAGTTCATATAAGCTATTCGTGACAAACACACAATTAATTTCATCGTATAACCACCTACTCAATAAAACCCATAAACACACACTAAACATACCCGAACACACACACACACACACACACACACACACACACACACAGAGAGTATTATATATGTATAAAACTTGAACACACAATCTGAAACTAAACAAATAATATGAAACACATTAAATCCACATAAAATATTAATCACAGATAATGAAAATCTGTAGTTGAAATGGGTTTCTTCGTGAGTAATAAAGGTGAGTATGTGTATTCGGAGAAGAAAGGGGAATAGTAACCGAGGTTTTGAAAAAATGTGTTTGAATTTCAAAATTCAAATATATAGGTGTAATTTGAAATTTGAAATTTTAAGAACCCGACCCACTGCCCATTCTCTCTTTTTCATTTTAAGCCCATATTATTTAATAAATATTCACACACACAAAAACAAAATATAACAACTAAAACAAATTTTGAACTAAAAAAAAATTTAATGAACTAAATAAATAAAATTTGAACTAACTAAAAAAATAAAATTTGAATTAAAATTTTTTTTAACTAACTAAAAAATAAAGGATAAAAAAATTACCCCCTTGATTTTTGCAGTTTAGCTCCCCCTCAGATGAAAATATCTCTTTAAATGACAGCTCCCCCTACAAAAAATCAGATAAAAATTTATCAGATTTTTAAAAATCAGATAAAATTTTCTTGTCTGCTCCCCCTGCACATGACAATCTGAATCTGTTAAACTTTAAAATCATATGAGATTAACAACATATTTAATCAAATAAAAACTGTAAGTTTTGAATTATAATTTGTAACTACTGAATGTTTAAATCTAACGATTCAACATACCCAATTTGTATACGAAAAAATTGAATCATTTTTTTCATCTAAGGCTTTGGTAAACATATCAGTTAATTAATATTCAGTGGGTACAAAATATAATTATATATTAACATTTTCTACATGATCTTTTATAAAATGATACCGGATGTCAATGTGTTTGGTTTTTGAATGTTGGACTGCATTTGAAGCTATCGCTATTTCACTTTGAGAATCACAATAACTAGAAATATTTTGCGGTGTAAACCCGTAGTCTCTGAGTTGGCTCTTCATCCACAAAACTTGTGAACAGCACGACGATGTGGTGACGTATTCAACTTCGGCTGTTGACAGGGAAACTGTTAGATATTTTATTTCGATCATAGGGAGTTGTTTTGTAATAATTATTGTCTTTGTATTTAGTGTTGTATTTGTTTCCTTTGTAATTTATGTTTGTGTAATAGTCAAGGGGCCAAAGTTGCCATTATGTAATACTTAATTAAAGGAGCCTAGAAATAGGCTCCTAGGGTTTAGTATTAAAAACACGGTTGACATTTGAGAAAGCACAGCCGCCACTTTGCATTCATATTCTCCCAACATTCTCTTTGTCTTTCTTCATCATTTCACAATTATTGAGCATTGATTCTTCTTGTGTTTGATAAGAAACATTAAAGGTGCTGAAATATTAACGGGAATACATATTACAATTGGTATCAGAGCTCAGAAAGGTGGATTTCAACTGAAAGCTTCGGATTCTGCTGGGTCTTCATAGTGTTCTTCGTGTTCTTCATCTCCATTCGGTTGGATCTTCATTTTCCTCTGTTTTTCCGTGTTTCTTGTGTTATTATAGTCTTATAATCATCACAATATCATCATCTACTGATTTTAAGCTCATTCAGTTCCATATTTCTTTCCTCGGATTACAAGTCAAACAACTTGAGGATGGGATTTTTGTGAACCAGTCGAAATATACTCTTGACATTCTCAAGAAGTATAAGTTAGACTCTTGCACGAGTATCGCAACTCCCATGGCCTCCAACTGTAAGTTAGACACCGATCCTTCTGGGAAAAGTGTCGATAATACAACTTACAGAGGGATGATACGATCCTTACTATACTTGACTGCCAGTAGGCCGGATATAATGTTTTCAACATGTCTTTGTGCTAGATTTCAGGCCGACCCAAAAGAATCACACCTAACTGCGGTAAAACGCATTTTTCGTTATCTTAAGGGTACACCCGAACTTGGTCTATGGTATCCAAAGGGAACCGATTTCGATCTTACCGCGTTTTCAGATGCTGATTTTGCAGGTTGTAGAGTTGACAGAAAAAGCACGTCGGGAGGAATACAGTTTTTAGGAGATAGACCGGTGAGTTGGTCTTCCAAAAAGCAGAATTGTGTTTCCACATCTACAGCTGAGGCTGAGTATGTAGCAGCTGCAAGTTGTTGCTCTCAAGTGCTGTGGATGAGAACACAATTACGCGATTATGGATTCTCTCTCACCAATATCCCAATTTACTGTGATTCTCGAAGTGCAATTGCCATCTCTTGCAATCCCGTGCAGCACTCTCGAACAAAACACATAGATATCAGGTATCATTTTATTAAAGATCACGTAGAAAAGGGAACTATTGAGTTGTATTTTGTTGGCACGGAATATCAACTTGCGGATATATATTCACTAAAGCTTTAGACGAACCTCGTTTTAAGTTTTTAGTATCCCATATCGGCATGTTGAATCTGCCTTCCAATTAAATATCAGATATTGTCTTAAATAATTCTATTTCAATCTATCATGATTGAAACTCCTTTATTTTAGAAAATATCTGTTATTTAAATTTAAGGATTGTGTCACAGAATTGAAACTCAATATTTCCTTATCTGTGTATAATTTTAATAATTAATGATCCTCACAAATTGCTGTGTGAATTGTTCATTATGGAGTGGGATGCAAACAATATCCAGGTTTGTCTGTGTTTGTAAGGCTAAAAAGGGTTGTCGAGTTGAAATCTGAAAAAGAAAAGGAAAGGAACCGGTATTTATTTGAGGGGGAGTATAGTTAGGATTATAAATTTTATAATTCTGTGTTTCTCTTTAATTTTTGTAGTTAAATTTTAAATTTTAGGTTGGTCATTTTTTTATTTAATTTTAAGTTTAATTTAATAGGTCAGAAAATCACAAAAAGATTTTAACTTTCAAACTTATCAAAAAGCCAAAAATATTTTAGTTTACTTTATTTTATTTTATTTCATTTTATCTTAATTTAAAAAGATCAAAGAAAACACCAAAAATATTTTTGTTGTTTTAGTTTGTTTGTTTGATTCATAGAACAATACAAAAAGAGTTTGTTTTTGGGCCACAATTTTTGTGTAAAATGTTTGTTTTTTAGTTATTTTCAATTAAAGCCCAAATGTTTGAGTGAATGTGTGTGTTAAGTGATAAAATCCGGCGGCCCACTCCTCTTGGGCGCGGATCTTGTCTGACCCGGACCCGACCCATGCGCCTATATATGGGCGGGTCAAACAGTCAACTCCTCACTTTCCTTCATCACCAAGATATTTTCTCCTTCTTCTTCCTTGCTCCCGTCGCACACCCACCGCCCACAACCTCCATCACCATCGATTCAAGCTTTTGGACCATCTCTTTCCTTCATTTTTCTTGCATTTTTCATCTTCGGCAATATAAGGTAACATATTTCTAACTTTATTTCAGCATTTAACTTCTTAAATTGAGTGTTTGATTTTCAAATTTTTATTAGTTTTCCATTTCGGTTTTTGCTCATTTTTGTTACCTTAATGTGTTCTTTTTACGTACTTATAGTTAGATAAAGTGTTCATCATGCATGTTTAGACTAGGATCTGTAATTTAATGCATTTTTGTCAATGTTTAACTGTTCACGTTTATTTTTGCATGAACTCATTAACTGTCAGCATGCATTTCGGATGTCCGAATTCGGACCATCATCCGAATTCGGATGTCCCACTTAGGATATTTTCCAAGTTTTTTCAAACCTACATAAACCGAATTCGGTCATTGTTGATCCGAATTCAGTCACTGTTGATCCGAATTCGGTCACTGTTGATCCGAATTCGGTTCTTCATAAAAAGCCAAAAAGTTTGAATTTTTCAAGTTTAAGTTTGCATCTTCACTGTTTTTCCAAACTCGGATGGATCCGAATTCGGTTCCCATCCGAGTTTGGTCCTTGGTCCGTATTGCATACATAATTTTTTCATCCGCACCAGATCCGAATTCGGACTATTATGCTGCATCATCCGAATTCGGACCACCCATCGTACCATTCATGCATCATCCGGATTTCGCCCTGATCCGAAATCGGTGACACTGTTCATCCGAATTTGGACCATCTGAAATCCAACACTTAGCATTTTTTTTAAATTTTCCATTTTTTTTCCATTTTTGCATTTTGTTATATAAACTAAAAATTACAAAAATATTTCTTCATCAACGTGCACCATTGATTAGAGTTAGGCTTAGTGTTTGAGTGAAAAAGTCTGGTGTAACATCGGTCTCTTAACGATTGACTTTGGACTTTATTAGTAGAATTTTATTCTACTAATAAAGACCCGATGCTAAACAAATCCGGCAGTTTCTATTTCACACTAATCTAGACTTCACATCAGTGCCATATCAGTTGAGTCTTCTTATTCTAACTCTGATGCACCTTGCAGGATAATGGAACCAGCAGTTGTGCTTACCGTACCCCATCCCCCCATCCCAAACAATAACGCCCAACTACCAGAAGAATCCATCCTCCCCAACGCCGAGTTTGTCGAGTTCATTCCGCATAACTGGCAACTCGACGTTTCCATCCTCACTAAAGAACCCCAGACCCTAGCATTCGACATCCTCACTCGCCATCCCATCTATTACGCCTTATCCACCGCCATAGCTGTTCCCCATATATATCTCCAACAATTCTGGAACAGGCTGAAATATGTGTCTGACCCCGAACCTCATTTCACTTCCACAATAGACTGCGTTCCAGTCAAACTCACTATATCTGCCATCCACCACATCCTTCACCTACCACTCGAATTCTACCTCCCAACCCGCGAACATTTTGATCCCAACCCATCCATCACCCAAACCCTATCTGAAATCCAAACACTGGGTTATGATGGCCCTCTTTCCAAACCCTCAGATTTCCGAACCAAAAACCTTCAATCTCACTGGCGGATACTTTTTGATGTGATCAACAAATGCTTCACCGCCAAGCATACCGGCCACGACTCTGCGTCGGCTCAGGTACTAGCCATGTTCACAGGCTTTGCCTTTGACCGACACGTGGATTACGATACTTTCCTCTTTGAGGAACTAAAAAGAGTTCATGTGGAGAGGGGCACCAAGAAAGGCAGAAAATACATTCCTCTCCAATGGTTTTTGCAGCTAATTATTCAATATGCAATGGACCATGACGATGACATCCATGAGCGTCCGGAAGCAGATTTCTACCCCACCATGGCAATACAAAAGTTAACTCTGCCAAAGGGGGCCCTGACAGTGCCAGTAATGAAAATACCTCTGTCCTTGTTAATGAGGTCAAGGGGAATGGAGCGGGTTAGGGCGTATATTCAGGAGAGTTATCCGGATGAGTCTCAGTCGGAACCGTCTGAGACTAACCAATCCGAAGGTGAGGTAAGTATGAGTGAGCATGAGGGAGTCAGGGTGGACGTTCAGCAACAATCTCTGGGTATCGGTGAGGGGGAGCCTGTGTTGGTAAGGGAGGAAGCAGGAGGTGAGACGGCAGATTCAGAAAGAACCGTCTCTGTCGTACGAGCGAGGGAGGTACAATCAGAGGGTGAACTAAGCCCAATAAGCCGGACTCCTCACAATAAGACCGTCCGTCTGTAACATCCTCGAATTCAATTACGGTGATTTAAGAAATATTTAGACAGGTAATTTATAAATAAGTTGAATTATGAGCAAAGATTATGTATTTGGGGATATTTAAAAACTTAGTTGTTGTTTTAAGAAAATTAAAAAGTTTAAGAACTTTGAAATGATTATTATGAATTATAAAAGTTAGTAATGATAAATTTAAGAATAAATCAGTATTTTATGGAACCGGTTAAGTTGAGGGGTGAAATGTCCAAAATGGGAAAGATGGGAATAAAAAGGTCAAATACATTTTCATTCTCCAAATGCTCTCTCTCTCTACACTCTCTCTCTAGAAAAACACTCTCTACTTCTCTTTAAGATATCTCGCAAACCGACCGGCCGATTATCGAGATTTATACGTCATCGGAAAGATCTCGAGGAGTACAACAACAATCTACGGTTGGATTTTTGATTTCATACGGATTAAGGTAAGAATCGACTCTTTTAAGATTTTGTGTTTCGGTTTTGAAAAACATAAGTTCGAATCTGTCATTTTTATGCGATTTAAAGCCGATTTTGCTTGAAATCTTGCAAGAATGAGATAGTATATGTGTAATAGAATCAAACCTAGGTATAATACTTGATATATTCATGATTTTAGGCCTTAGAATGAAGGATTTAAGTTATAAGGATGAACAGACTCGAAAATGCCAAGAACAGAGTCGAAATGCAAGAACAAACTCGATTTTTGTACTAAATTCGAGCAGGAATTCGAGTTTACAACCATAGATTCGAATCTAATGCCATAGATTCGAATATGGTTCGAATCTACCCTTAGGAATTCGAATTTAGTCATTAAATTCGAAGGAAATTCGAATTTAACCCCCGAAATTCGAGTTTAATGCCTAAAAATGAGAAATCTACTCTCTAAACTCAAGTATTTTGAATGAAACTCATAAACAACACCTAAAATACCAAGAGTTATTCAAAGGACAAGGTGTGAACTTGAAATGGGTTCAAATTTAGTTGAGGTTCGAATTTGGATATGGATCCGAAATGGGGAAAAATATTGCAAAATTTACGAAACTTGGTTTTATGGATTTAAACGGTTTTTGACTTGAAATATTGTTGTAACTAATTTAACAGGTCCCTTGTGGTGTTGTTCAACCCACAGTGGGGTACTTGGCGGATCCGGTTGAAAGCCCGAAGAGAAATAATATCGGTTAAAAGATAAATTACGCACCCACTGTGAGTACAGTAGATTTCGCATGTTTATATTTGTTTTATGGAAGCTTTGCCTGCTGAGACTTGTTGTTTCATTGATTGTTTGAAATTCTACTAACTTGCGTAGATTTAGATGCACATTCTTACTTGTTGCATGTCCTTTCGGTTGTTGTGCATCTAGTGATGGACCGGTGGGTCGCATCGATTACTCTGATGTTACTGCGCTATATGACGCTGGAGCTGATCCCTCCAGGTCCGGTAGGCAGTATGTCATCCCCGATCGTACGTTTGTCTCAGATGGTATGTGTAAATGCCGAGCTTTGGGCTCGAAGGGGCTGCGGCTCTGGTCCGTACTTGGTGTACGAAGAGAGTATACGACGTTTGTCGTCGGGATTACTCTTGGGCTTCATAAAGACTTATAAAATGCGCAATCTGTGTATTCACTAAGCATTCGCTTACGTTTTAGTTGTTGTATTTTTACAGGCAAAGGAAAATCTACTGCTGGACCTTCTAGTTAGGTCGATTTGGAAGATTTGGAAGATATCTGCTATTTAATCGGTAATTATGTTGTGGGACAAATGTTGTAATATATTCTGGATGATTGTAATAAATGTATGGGTGTGTAGACCTAGACTTGGTACCTTATAGCACCGTAGGGTGTTTAACACTTGTTGCACTACTTTATTTATGTTTTTAAATGCTTCCGCACTTAATTTAGGTTATCAGATCATTATGTTATTGTATGTTGGTGATTAATCCCGGGTGTATTGTAATTGGTGGTTGTTGTGGCAAGGGTGCCACACGAGATGGTATCAGAGCAGTAGTTTGAGATCCAAGTGTCCGTGAGGTCTTGGTCTCAAACATTAAGTGATGACATGTAGTGATTCTAAGTAATGATCTGAACTAAGATAGGTTACGATCTAGTAATCATAAGAATATTGACTATCATACGGGACAATTGGGCGGTGTCTATAAATAAATGACATGTTACTAAACAAGTTATATGTTTATATTTTCAGAACATGTCTGGAGGAATTACACCTGAAGAAGCAAGAGAAATGATGTTAGCCTTGATGGCTGAACAGAACAAAATGATTCAGGATCAGTTTCGGGCGCGAGATGAGGCCAAAGCCAAAAGAAAAGAAGACAAGAGAAAAGAAAAGAGGGAATATGAAAGGAATTATGTTGTGGATAACATAAACCTTAGAAATAAAGCGAAAATGAAAAGACAAGGGAAAGGAAAAGATTGATTATGAAACCGGAATTGATGAGAATTACATGGAGTATGTAGTTAGATCACTCAAGGACTGGCAACCTCCCACATTCTCTGGATCTCTGAGAATTGAGGAAGCAAAAATATGGATTACAATTATGGAACAAATCTTTAGAGAGATGAATTGTAAGGATGAGTATAAGGTATTTTTAGCTAAGGATCAATTGATTGGACAAGCTAAGGAATGGTGGGACCGTTGGGAAAAAGAATTGGGATCCAAGTTGATTGCTTCCTTTAGTTGGGAACAATTCAAGTTGTTGTTTAGTAGGCAATATGGTGAGCCTGATATCGTACCACATGTTAATCATGAAGAAAGAGCTATTGGAAAGATTGTAAAGTCTGGAGAAGATGAACTAAATGGACTATACTTGAGGTCAAGAACAAATAAACGTGATAGAAGTAAGAGATGTTGCCATTGTAATCAATTTGGACATAAGGCTAACAAATGTCCAATGAAGGTCGATGCTTGTTATAATTGTGGAAAAGTGGGCCATTTTAGCAGAAATTGCAAATTTCGACCAAAGAATTAGCATGTAATACATGATGAAACTGTGAATGAAAGGTTTGACAAAGGGATGAGATCGTGGTTATAATTTTTGGACGTTAATCCATAGAGTTAGAGGTGTACCTTAAAGACTCCATATGCAATATTTTATCGAAGTTCTATGATGCTGAAGTTAACATGAAATCGAGTTATATAAGTTTTATTACTAATATAAGTATAATCCTGTTTGTGAATGAGAATATTCGAGTATATAAATAGGCAGTAGATGAATAGCCAAGATGGACTTGGAAGCTTTGAATTGGAAAAGATGTCATAGACTTCTTGGAAATTTATGAATGAGTTTAGAAGTTGTAATGAAGTTTAAGTTTGACCATGATGGGTTAAAAGAATTGGAACTAATAGTATTAGTATCATATGTAATATGTTTGAGGGAATGATAACAACTTGTAGTGTTTATCATAAAACAAATAACATCAACTTGTATTAAAAGGAAACAGTAAGGTACATTGTATTGAATATTGTAAGCTTACAAAGGTTGTGGTTGAGAACGTATGACACGAACTGTTCATGAGAATTTGATGTAGTTGAAATCAAAGAGACTGATTCAATGTTGGTATATATATGAATATTATATGAGGAAAACAAATCTAGAAATTATAAGAGAAAAGCATACGAGGGTATGATAATACATGGAAAATACATGATAATTTTAAAAGAGAAATTGAAATATGTAATGCAAAGTGTAAAGTAAGAAATGAATGTGAAGTATAATCGATTGGAAGGGTGGATATAATACTTAATGAAATGAAGATTTGATCAAACATAAAAAGTTTAAAGAGACTTTGGATACTAACGACTTATGCTTGTAAAGCAAAGAAAAGTCTAGTACTACGATTCAGAATCTAAGAAAGATTCGGAGGTAGACATGAGTTCTGTTTGATTCTGGTGCCGACCAATTATTTGTATCTACTGCTTTTGCTCAACAAGTGTTGATGCCTTGGTCTAAGTTGTCTGTTGTGATTGATGTTGAAATTGTTAAGTAACACATTAGTTAACGTAGATCACGTGTATCATGATTGTACTCTAGTGATTGAAGAGGTAGTCTTCAATCCTGACTTGATTCCAGTAGAGATCGGTGATTTGATATGAAAATTGGAATGAATTGGTTGTGTATATGTAATGAGACGCATGTAGTTTGCAATAAAGGAATAATAAAGATAATTACGCCGGAGGGGCGAGAGAATTGTATATATGAGTATTGGAGAAGTGGGGATCAATGTCTAATGATGATTGTTAGGTCCCGAAAGCTGATTGCTTAGGGTTGTGAGTTTTGTTTGGTATAGGTTATTGATACCAAGACTGAAAAGAAAACTGTGGCCGATGCGCCTGTTGTCCCAAATGTTTCCATATGTGTTTCTGGAAGACTTGTCTGATGTGTCACTTGAAAGACAAGTGAAATTTTGTGTTGACTTGATCCCTGGAGTTTCTCCAATAGCTTGTTGTTCGTATCGGTATGCATCTACTGAAAGGTAAGATATGATGAAGCAACTTCAGAAGTTGTCAGGTAGGGGCTTTGTAGATTGAGTTCTCTGCCGTGTGGAGCCCGATAGTGTTTATGAAACAAAAGATGTCACAATGAGAATGTGCATAGATTCACATGATTTGAACAAATTGACTATAAGTATCCGCCGCCGGGAATTGATGATTATTTCGATTAGCTGCATGAGAGCTAATTATTTTTCTAAGATTGATCTACGAATGGGATATGATTAATTGAGGTCCGAAGAAGGAAATGTAGAATGCCTACGTGTTGGAATGAAATTGAAAGGACTCTGATTGCTGAGTCTGTGATATGAAAGAAGAATTATAATGATGAAACACCTAAACCAATCAGTTTTGAGGGAAACAATGTAGTATATTTGTTAGTATCACCGATGAGGTGTACTACTTGTTTTGAAAAAAGGATAAACTTAGCACTGAGGTGAGTTGGTTCATTTAGAATAACAGAAAAGTTAGGAATCTGTTATCTCATTTGGAATTATCTAAGGAAATATCGAAATAACACTCGGTGTTTCACGTGGAAAGCTTTATGAAATCTTCACAACTAGTAATGAAGATTAGGCTGATTATACCGAATTCGAAATCAATAAAGATTAATATATGTTGAAAGTCCAGAATATATTATGGATATGAAAGTAAGGAAATTAAGGAACAAAGAGATTAAAATAGTATTGATACGTTGGAAGCATCACAAAGGAGTAAACCATACTTGGGAGACAAAAGTCGATACGTTGAAAAAGTATAAGTATGTATTCGAATCCAAATAAACTTCGAGGACGAAGTTTGAGCGTGGTGGAGCCCATGTTGTAACATCCTCGAATTCAATTACGGTGATTTAAGAAATATTTAGACAGGTAATTTATAAATAAGTTGAATTATGAGCAAAGATTATGTATTTGGGGATATTTAAAAACTTAGTTGTTGTTTTAAGAAAATTAAAAAGTTTAAGAACTTTGAAATGATTATTATGAATTATAAAAGTTAGTAATGATAAATTTAAGAATAAATCAGTATTTTATGGAACCGGTTAAGTTGAGGGGTGAAATGTCCAAAATGGGAAAGATGGGAATAAAAAGGTCAAATACATTTTCATTCTCCAAATGCTCTCTCTCTCTACACTCTCTCTCTAGAAAAAAACACTCTCTACTTCTCTTTAAGATATCTCGCAAACCGACCGGCCGATTATCGAGATTTATACGTCATCGGAAAGATCTCGAGGAGTACAACAACAATCTACGGTTGGATTTTTGATTTCATACGGATAAAGGTAAGAATCGACTCTTTTAAGATTTTGTGTTTCGGTTTTGAAAAACATAAGTTCGAATCTGTCATTTTTATGCGATTTAAAGCCGATTTTGCTTGAAATCTTGCAAGAATGAGATAGTATATGTGTAATAGAATCAAACCTAGGTATAATACTTGATATATTCATGATTTTAGGCCTTAGAATGAAGGATTTAAGTTATAAGGATGAACAGACTCAAAAATGCCAAGAACAGAGTCGAAATGCAAGAACAAACTCGATTTTTGTACTAAATTCGAGCAGGAATTCGAGTTTACAACCATAGATTCGAATCTAATGCCATAGATTCGAATATGGTTCGAATCTACCCTTAGGAATTTGAATTTAGTCATTAAATTCGAAGGAAATTCGAATTTAACCCCCGAAATTCGAGTTTAATGCCTAAAAATGAGAAATCTACTCTCTAAACTCAAGTATTTTGAATGAAACTCATAAACAACACCTAAAATACCAAGAGTTATTCAAAGGACAAGGTGTGAACTTGAAATGGGTTCAAATTTAGTTGAGGTTCGAATTTGGATATGGATCCGAAATGGGGAAAAATATTGCAAAATTTACGAAACTTGGTTTTATGGATTTAAACGGTTTTTGACTTGAAATATTGTTGTAACTAATTTAACAGGTCCCTTGTGGTGTTGTTCAACCCACAGTGGGGTACTTGGTGGAATCCGGTTGAAAGCCCGAAGAGAAATAATATCGGTTAAAGATAATACGCACCCACTGTGAGTACAGTAGATTTCGCATGTTTATATTTGTTTTATGGAAGCTTTGCCTGCTGAGACTTGTTGTTTCATTGATTGTTTGAAATTCTACTAACTTGCGTAGATTTAGATGCACATTCTTACTTGTTGCATGTCCTTTCGGTTGTTGTGCATCTAGTGATGGACCGGTGGGTCGCATCGATTACTCTGATGTTACTGCGCTATATGACGCTGGAGCTGATCCCTCCAGGTCCGGTAGGCAGTATGTCATCCCCGATCGTACGTTTGTCTCAGATGGTATGTGTAAATGCCGAGCTTTGGGCTCGAAGGGGCTGCGGCTCTGGTCCGTACTTGGTGTACGAAGAGAGTATACGACGTTTGTCGTCGGGATTACTCTTGGGCTTCATAAAGACTTATAAAATGCGCAATCTTGTATTCACTAAGCATTCGCTTACGTTTTAGTTGTTGTATTTTTACAGGCAAAGGAAAATCTACTGCTGGACCTTCTAGTTAGGTCGATTTGGAAGATTTGGAAGATATCTGCTATTTAATCGGTAATTATGTTGTGGGACAAATGTTGTAATATATTCTGGATGATTGTAATAAATGTATGGGTGTGTAGACCTAGACTTGGTACCTTATAGCACCGTAGGGTGTTTAACACTTGTTGCACTACTTTATTTATGTTTTTAAATGCTTCCGCACTTAATTTAGGTTATCAGATCATTATGTTATTGTATGTTGGTGATTAATCCCGGGTGTATTGTAATTGGTGGTTGTTGTGGCAAGGGTGCCACACCGTCCAACGGTCGAACTAACCCCCACCACCCACTTGGTTTCCCCTCAAAGGGAAACCACTTCATCTCACGGGGTTCTAGCACATATTCCATCGCCCTCTCATTCGGAAAGTGGCGGTGTTGAAAGAGGTCACACTCCTCCCGTAGTGACCGCACTTCATTCCATCACGTTTCCATCCCCCCAAACACAGACACCACACGATGCCTCCGTGGCATCCCCAAGAGCTGCTTTCGTGGCAGCTCCTCAAACTTCCGGATCTAAGCATCCTATTCAGGAGCCAGAGATGACGGAAGGAAGACCGGAAGTGGCTCCATCAATGCCATCCACTTCCGGCCATCTCCCAATAAATTTGGAGATGTTAACGATAGCTTTACGTGCTGCCGGCGTGATTACCCGGGCTGACCTGGACGCCCAAAGGGAAGCCGCCGAGGAACGTCACACCACCCGACTCTCACTAATCAAGGGTAAGGGTGTCGCTTCCGAGGCTGGCCCCCCACCAGGTTCCCATTCAGTTCAAGATCAGATCTCCGAGATGTCGGATAAAATAGATGCATTTAACCGCCTCATTCTGCAAGTCCAAGAACAGCTGAATTCAAGAATTGATCGCGTAGAGTCGGCAGTTATAGAACAACGGTGCCGCACTCAAGCAGAGGCACCAAAGCGAAAACATGATGATCAGGACGACCCTGATCGTCATGAGGGGGAGAAAAGGCGAAAGGTTCAGCATGAGGAACCCGTCATGTATATAGGGGGAGCAGAGACCGCTGAGGGGTCAGACTTTCAGGGGTCAGGGGAACAGAGGCAGGAGGATCAGGAATACCTATCTATAGTAGACGAGCCCATAGTCGAGGGTCCAGCTCCACTGGATCCGATGACAGCTATGGTAGAATTCGAGGAACCTCATGACAAGGTTGAAATCATATAGGTTTCTGATTCAGATTCCGATATCGACGATAGCGAACCCTTACTTATTCATAAGCCTGAACCTGAATCTCCAACGAAAAAATCTTCATCCTCTTCCTTTGACTTCCTGAATTCTCCACCACCAGCCCATCAAGAAGAAATCCTGTCATCCATCCAAGCTCCCCAGTCACTAAAAGAATCCCATACTGTCCTTAGCCCTCCAAGATCCCCAAGCCCTCCTCCAGTCCAACATACCGAACTTCCAGGTCCCTCCCTAACCAAAAGGGTCAATTGCTTCGATGAAACTCCGGAAGGCCCTGGTGTTCATAAAAAAGATGATTTATTCTGTGTGGACCATTATACAAAAGGAAAGGTTCAAACACTGCCTCAGGAAGAAAAAGAAAAAATGCGACAAGAACGGCGGGGGACTATCATAAAGCTTCTTGAAGCCAAAAAGGACGAAATCGAAGAACCCCTCGTTCAAGGCCTTAAAGAATTCCTGCATAAAGTTTCCCCGGAGCAGTTTCAGAATCTGTATCTAGAAGAAAGATTCAAGATGGTATTCAGAAAAAAGCCTGGATCCTTCAGCAGACGCTTACTAATGGAACTTACAAATGTTTCCAAAGCTGAACAGGCCGAATACTACCAACTGATGCTCCGGGAAAGAAGGTCAAAGGTGTCAAAATCAAAGATTAAGAAGCTTAAATCAATAACCATGTGCAAAAGAGCCAAAGTTTTCTATCCCTCCTACCAAGTCGAAAGAGAAGATGGGACGGGAGATGACATCCTCGAGAATGAACTAGACTTCATAAGTGCGGATGACGTTGAGTTCCTTCACAACAGTCTGAAAAATCGTATCAGAAAACGTCTAACCCACATGACAGCTGTAGGTGCCCTAGTGCGAAGCATGAACCGCCGCTCGATCATAATGTGCCTAAGAGACTTCCAGATGGCGATCGAGAGCGCGATGGTTAAGGTGGGCCTACGAGCACCGGAACAGGATAGTTTTCTTCTAGCCCACCACCCGGCTTACAGAGTTGTATTTTCTGGAGATCCGGGTGTCATTTTTGTCAACTACAAGGGCTACAAAAGGTATATGCGCTTTGAGGATCTTCCTTGCTACTCCGATGGTACACTTCGATTGGTTCGAGCTGCTCTTACAAAGAAAGTACAAGATTATGATGCTCAAGCAGATCCTGAACAAAGATGCTCACCAAAGGAGATACAGGATACACTCAGCGGCATAGACTTCCTGACCGAACGGCTTCATAAGAGACAAGTGACCAGACGCTTCGACGTCATCCTTGGACTCCGAGAATCAACGGACCATGCCAGAGTTCCAGGACCTCCTAAATGATCGAAAAGGGGGAGATTGTTAGATATTTTATTTCGATCATAGGGAGTTGTTTTGTAATAATTATTGTCTTTGTATTTAGTGTTGTATTTGTTTCCATTGTAATTTATGTTTATGTAATAGTCAAGGGGCCAAAGTTGCCATTACGTAATACTTAATTAAAAGAGCCTAGAAATAGGCTCCTAGGGTTTAGTATTAAAAACACGGTTGACATTTGAGAAAGCACAGCCGCCACTTTGCATTCATATTCTCTTAACATTCTCTTTGTCTTTCTTCATCATTTCACAACTATTGAGCATTGATTCTTCTTGTGTTTGATAAGAAACATTAAAGGTGCTGAAATATTAACGAGAATACATATTACAGAAACACAATGTTGTTTCTTGGATGACCAGCAGACGAGTTTGTCGCCTAGAAATTGTACTGCTCCAGATGTGCTTTTCTAACCAATTTTGTCACCTGCGTGATTTGCATCAGAGAAGGCAGTTAATGTAAATGAGGATTCCTGGGGATACCACAAACCTAAGTTTGGAGTTCCCTTTAGATATCTTAAAATACGTTTGGCAGCAGCCAAATGTGATTCTTTAGGATGTGCCTGATATCTAGCATAAACACACGTAGCAAACATGATATCCGGTCTACTGACTACTTAAATACGTTAATGACCCAATTATGCTGTTGGGAAATAGTTTAAGTACATTCAAGCTGTTAGTTAGACTTCTCAGACTGTTAGTAGATTTTTCATGTAAATACAAAGTTCATGCTGCTAGTTGAAGAAACTCGAGCTGCCAGTGTAAAAGTTCAAGCTGCCAGAGTAAAACAACTCAAGCTGCTCAGTTCATGCTGTCAAGAGATTCAAGCTGCTCAATAGTTTCATAAACAGAAAGTGCTGATTTTCAGGAAAGATATCTACACGAAGATTCCAGCATATCTACTTTCAGAGAAGTCATAGTCCTTCAAGGAAACAAGTCCAAAAAGCAATATAAATAGACAGAATATTGTATAGAAGTAAATAAGAAGTTTTCTGCGTATTTTGAGTCTGTAATTGCTTTATTGTTTAAGTTTTCATAAGCCTCTAAGGTTGTAAAACCCTAAGAACAGTCTGTGTTCTTCGTCTAATCAAAACAGATTAGAGGTGATTGTAATCATTGAATTCAACAATACAAACAGTCTTGATTACTTCTTATGTTTTATGCTTCATTGGTTCTGAAAGTTTTTGTTAAAATAATTAAGTGTTATTCCGCAAACTTCTTAATTAAACTTTGATTCAAAGCAAGATTATTGATTTATACTCTGATAAATTTCAAATCAGTTAATCTTGGTTATTCATATTTTAGATCCTGACAAGTGGTATCAGAGCCACAGGTCGTTCTTTGTTTTTCAAAGTCGAAAACTTTCTTTCAAATTTTTAATCTTTTACAATGGAATTTGAAAATAGCAGCAGTGGATCTGGGCAAGGACTCAAAGTGCCTATGCTCAAGCCCACTGAGTTTGAGATGTGGAAACTCAGGATTCAACAGCATATTCAATTCATTGATTATGCCATATGGGAAGCTGTTGAATTCCCTCCTGTAGTTGATCCAGAACTTGATGCTGAGGGAAAACCAGTCAAAACTCCTCCAAAAACTGAACTTGAAAGGAAGGCTAGAATGAATGAAGTGAAAGCACTCACACTATTACAAATAGCCATTCCTAATGCTTATCAACATCAGTTTAAAAAGTTTTATACTGCTCACTCCCTTTGGAATGCCTTAGAGAAGAGGTTTGCTGGTAATGCCAGTACCAAGAGAAATCAAAAAGACCTCTTGAAACAGCAGTATGAAAACTTTTCTGGCGGCAAGAATGAAAACCTCACTCAAATCTTTGACAGGTTCAACAAACTGATAAGTGAACTGGAAAGTGCAAAGGTCAATCTGGATCAAGATGAAGTCAACAGAAAGTTTCTCAGATCTCTTGGAGAAGAATGGACAGTCTATGCTGCACAGTGGAGAACAAAAGACACACTTGATGAGATAGAATTGGATGATCTGTATAACAGTTTAAGAGTGTTTGAGACTGAGATTGATGCTAAAAAGAAATCCTTTTCTTATAATCACAACACTGCTCTTCTGTCTTCTGAAAAATCTAATAACTGTGATTCTTTTTCAGGTGGTGATGGCAATTCTGCTGAAACTCACTATGAGGCGTTTGTTGCCAATGATGGATTATTTGCTCTAAATGTTGAAGACTTGGAACAAATTCATCCAGATGATCTTGAAGAGATGGATTTAAAGTGGCAACATGCAATGCTGACCATGAGAGCCAAAAGATTTCTGAAAAGAACTGGTAGGGCCAACTTTCAAGCCAAGACAGAAGGCAAACCATCTTTTGATAAATCAAAAGTGGAATGCTATAAATGCCATAAGCTTGGTCACTTTGCCAGAGAATGTAGATCTCAAGGTCAACAGCCATCAAGGACTTCACAGCCCATCCAAGCGTCCTCATCAACAGCACTTGTCTCTCAAGAAGACAATGTGTTTGACTGGAGTGATCAGACAGAGGAAGAATTTCAAAATCAAGCACTTATGGCAGAAACATCAAATGTCTCCTCCACTGAACTACCATCTGAGGTAAATTCTAAACTCTGCTCTCAATCATGCAAAAATATGGTTAAAAAGTACAGAGATCATAATGAGAGCATGTGCAAAACTCTAGCTAAGATGGAAGAAAGGAGATATGAATATATGCAAGCCATAGAAGATCTGGAAAAACAGATCAATGATTATAAGGATAATGAGATTCAAATGGGGTATGATAGAAACTATCATGAATGGGAGAAAAAGGAACTCAATAAGAAAATAGAATCTCTGAATAAAAAGGTAGAAGAAACTGAACAGAAGGTGTTAGAGGCTAATAAGAAACTGGAATCTGTTAACATAGATCTAGGTAACTTCAAGTTAGCAAATCAAAGGCTAGAACACCTAATGGAAGTTCAATTCAAAGATAGAGTCAAATCTCAGGTCAATCCCAAAGAAGGAATAGGATACAGAGCTACTCAACCTCCATATAATAACAAGTACATTCATCCAATGAGTGAAGTTGCTGATAGACTTGTCAATGAACCACTAGATGAGTCTATGACTATTGTAGATCCTATCCTTGATAACAGTCTTGAATTAAAAGAAGATAAGAGTCACAATAGAGACTGTGACACAAAGAGTGCACCCATAGAAGTCCAAGTTCCCAGTAAGAAAGGAAAAGAGAAGATGAGTGTATGCAATGCTACTCCACAAGTTTCTGTACATTCTAACTGTAACACTGCATCTTCATCAAAAGGAACTAAAAGAGGTAAAATTGTTTCTATCTGCACATGCCAAAAGCATGGTGTTCAAAAGTTTCCTAAACAACAGTAGGTAAGAGGAAACCAGAGAAACAAGAACCAGAAATTGACAGAAAAGTCTGGTGTTCCAATTCAAACTGTCAAAAGATGCTTTCACTGCGGAAGGAAGAATCACTTAGCAAAGGATTGTTTTTACAAACCAGCTGTTGCAAAACAGACTGTGCATCACACAAAATCAAATCCTAAACAGGCAAAGCACTCAAAAGTGAAACCTTCCACAGCAGCTCCAAAGAGAACAGTTGATCACAGATTCTCAAAAGTCAATAAAAAACAGTCCACACATCAAAAACAAGTTTTGGCAAAGCTTAAATCAAGTTTTAAACAAATATGGTGTGTCAAGGACAAATCTGTTGCTCAAACTGCTAATGCAACAGATCAGACTGCTAAGTCAAAATCTGATGCTGTTAGTGCAAAAACTGAAACTGTTAGCACTACAAACACAACTCAAGCTGCTGGGCATCCAACTGGAGCTGCTAGTGAATCATCTGAGACTGTCAGAAGAAAAGATGATCAAAATAATTGGATACCTCATATTATCACTAAATACTCTCCAAAGACTCCATCAGTAGATCTCACCAAATACAAGAAGTCAAAAACAGTTTTTAGTTATGTCAATGTACAAGGCCAACCCAAAACCAATTTGGTTTGGGTTTACTCCACTACTAACTAAGCTGTTATTTGTGCAGGGCAACCACAGGTCTCCTCATAGGACAAGATGGCATCTGGACAGTGGATGCTCTAGGCACATGACAGGCAATTCTGAATGCTTGTCAAATTTCAAAGGATTTGATGGAGGTTTTGTTGCATTTGGAGGCAACTCAAAAGGAGGTAAGGTTACAGGTAAAGGTACTGTTAATGCAGGCAACATGACATTCCATGATGTTCTGTATGTTGAACAGCTTAAGTACAATTTATTGAGTGTCTCTCAAATCTGTGACAAACAAAACATTGTTCTGTTCACAGATTCTGAGTGCATTGTTCTTTCAAAGGATTTCAAAATTCCTGAAAATCTTGTTTTACTTAGAACACCAAGAAAGGACAATGTTTACTGCCTGGACACAGCTCTCTTGACTAAATCAAATACTTTAAGCTGTTTAATATCCAAAGCATCATCAAATGAGTCTGCTCTTTGGCATAGAAGGATGTGTCACATGAACTTCAAGTCCATGAATGATTTAGTTAAAAAGAATCTGGTAAGAGGATTACCACAAAAGGAGTTCATTTGTGATGATCATTGTGTAGCATGTCTTAAAGGTAAGCAACACAAAACTTCTCATAAGGCCAAAGAAGTAAATTCAATCTCATCTGTTCTTCAGTTGTTACATATGGATCTATTTGGTCCAACATCTGTTTTGAGTTTGAATAAAAGGGCATACTGTTTAGTCATTGTTGATGATATCACCAGATTTACTTGGGTTTACTTTCTTAGGTCCAAAGATGAAACTGCTGAGCTAGTTAAGTCTTTTATTCTTAAGATAGAAAACCAATCCAATTCCAAAGTTAAGGTGATAAGATCAGACAATGGAACTGAATTTAAAAATCAAATTCTAAACAGTTTCTGTGAGTCCAAAGGCATTGCTAGACAATATAGTGCACCAAGAACACCACAGCAAAATGGTGTAGCTGAAAGAAAGAATAGAAAATTAATTGAGGCTGCTAGAACAATGCTAGCTGATTCAAATCTGCCAATGACTTTCTGGGCAGAAGCTGTTAATACAGCCTGTTATGTTCTAAATAGGGTTCAAGTAGTTCAATCACAAGGGAAAACTCCCTATGAGTTATTCCATAACAGAAGTCCCCTAATAGCTTTCTTCAAGCCCTTTGGATGCCCATGTACTATCCTTCACACTAAGACTCACTTAGGGAAGTTTGAGAGTAAAGCTGAAGAAGGATTCTTTGTAGGATACTCAACTCAAAGCAAAGCCTATAGAGTATACAACAGTGTGTCTAAAACAATTGAAGAAAGTGCCAATGTTGAATTTAATGAAAATACTGCTAATATCAAAGGCACTGGTCCTGATTGGCTGTTTGATTTAGATTCACTAACAAATTCTCTGAGCTTTGTTGAGTATACTGCAGAAGCTGATGCATACATGGTTGAAGCTGCTAACACAAATTCTCATGCTGCCAATACAATTTCTCATGTTGTTGGCACAAAGTCTCAGACTGCTGCAGATTCAACAAGTTGGGATGATTTCACCACTCTACCACTTCTGTCTTGTGATCCTCCAGGGGTCCTGAATGATATAAATCCAGACACTGAAGTGTCACTCCAAAGTTCTGAAAGAACAGCTCCAACACAACAGGAAACAGTCCCAGATTCAAGTCAAGCTGTTTCAGAAACTGAACCACTCACTAGTTCTGATGGAGATGATACAAACCTTGGAACTTCCTTTCAAACAGAGAGAGAGCCCACACTAAGAGTTCACAAGTATCACCCTCTCAATCAAATACTGGGTGATCCAAGCACTCCTGTTCAAACAAGGAAGATGGTTCACAATGAGACTGCTGCTGCTGAACAAGCAGTTACTGAATTCAGTCTAGCTGCTTTTGAACATGCCTGTTTCATGTCTCAATTGGAACCTAAAAAGGCATCAGAAGCATTAAAAGATTCATCCTGGATTGAAGCTATGCAAGAAGAGCTTTTACAGTTCAAAATTCAGAATGTATGGACTCTGGTGGATCTTCCTAAAGGTAAGAGAGCAATAGGTACAAGATGGGTGTTCAGAAACAAGAAGGATGAGAGAGGGATAGTCATCAAGAACAAAGCAAGACTAGTAGCACAAGGGTACACTCAAGAAGTAGGAATAGATTATGATGATGTCTTTGCTCCAGTAGCAAGAATTGAAGCCATCAGACTATTTCTAGCATATGCAAGTTTCAAAGGCTTCAAAGTGTATCAAATGGATGTTAAGTCTGCTTTCTTGTATGGGACAATTGAATAGGAAGTGTATGTTTGTCAACCCCCTGGTTTTGAAGACTACAAGTATCCAGACAGGGTGTACAAGCTAGACAAAGCTCTCTATGGTCTTCATCAAGCACCCAGAGCATGGTATGACACACTATCATCATATCTTCTGCAGAATGGATTCAAGAGAGGCACTCTGGACAAAACACTCTTCACTAAGACCATCAAAGCTGAGATTCTACTTGTCCAAATCTATGTTGATGACATCATCTTTGGCTCCACTAATGATAGGTTGTGCAAAGATTTTGAGGCCCTAATGCACAAAAAGTTTCAAATGAGTTCAATGGGGGAACTCACATTCTTTCTAGGGCTGCAGGTTAAACAGAAGCCTACTGGTCTATTCATAAGTCAACCAAAGTATGTCAAAGACATACTGGAAAAGTTTGGCTATCAAGACACAAAGGTTGCAAGCACTCCAATGGATCCTCATAAACAGCTCCATACAGACAAAGATGGCATAGATGTGGACATTCATCTATACCGATCCCTTATAGGATCTCTCATGTATCTAACATCTTCTAGACCTGATATAATGTTTGCTGTCTGTGTGTGTGCTAGGTTTCAATGCTCTCCAAAGGATTCTCACTTGGTTGCTGTTAAGAGAATCTTCAGATACCTTAAAGGCCAACGACATTTAGGCCTATGGTATCCCAAAGACTCTCCTTTTGAACTAACTGCTTATTCTGACAGTGACTATGGTGGTTGCAACATTGACAGGAAATCCACAACTGGTGGATGTCAATACTTAGGAGCAAGACTGGTCTCTTGGCAATGCAAAAAGCAAACAACTGTCTCCACATCATCCACTGAAGCAGAATACGTAGCAGCTGCAAGCTGCTGCTCCCAGGTAATGTGGATTCAAAATCAGCTAAGAGACTATGGTATGAATTTCTTATCCACTCCTATTTATATTGACAATTCAAGTGCAATTAGCATTGTGCAAAACCCAGTGAAATTCCCAAAAACCAAGCATATAGAAATCAGGTTTCACTTCATCAGAGATTGTAATGAAAAGAAATTAATCCAAGTTACCAAAATACATACAGATGATCAGCTAGCTGATCTATTTACAAAACCTTTTGATGTGGGAAGGTTCACTTTCTTAATATCAAATATTGGTATGGTAAACATGGATTAATTGGATTTCATTATTATCGACTCAGTATGCTAATTTAAGGGGGAGACATTGTTCCATTGAAAAGTTGCACAGTTTTACACTAACAGCATGAGTATTTTCTCATGCTGCTAGTTCATTTTCTCGGACTGCTAGTTATTTTCACTTGATCTGTCAAAGTGTGCAGGGTATTTGGGTAACTTTTCAAATGTGTGCGCGGGACCCAACCTTTTCGAAACCTTTAAAGGTCCCGGTTTCGTTCAGTTGTAACTACCAGTTACATATTTTTCTTCCACGGCCTTCTACTTTCTCTCTGAACGAATCACACATTCTTCCTTCAAACCCTAAACCCATCGTTTGTTCATCCATGGAGTTTGTAAAAGAACACAACTGTCTCCCATACACTCTGAAACATGCTGAACTCCAACCGTTCCATACAATGATGGATTTCCTCAGGCACTCCCATATTCATTATGCCCTAACCATAAACCCTACTATATACATCTCCCATATAGAACAGTTTTGGAACCATACATCTGTTCAAACCATCAATGGAGTGCCTACCCTCCTTTCCAAGATTGATGGAACTACTATCCATATCACTGAGGAATCCATCAGACGTCACTTGCATCTTCAAGGTGCCTCAGGTATGACCGACCTATCCCTTCAAGCTTTACATTTTGGTCTTCAAAATATTGGTTATAGGGGTCCTGCTGATTCTTTTACTTTTCTTAAGGCACATTTTTCTCCTAAATGGAAATACCTTGTGCACATTATTCAGCAATGTTTAAGCCTCAAAAGAACTGGTTGGTCTGAGTTTTCTTCAAATATTGCCACTGCCTTAGTGTGCTTTTCTACTGGCCAACAGTTCAATTTTTCAAACATGATTTTTCAGGGGATGTTAAGGCATCATTCCCTAAAGAATGGGAAATTTTTGATGTATCCAAAATTTTTGGCAGAAATTATTGCACACACCTGCACAACTTCACATTTACATAAACGGATAGATGTTTCCATAGGCACTCATTGTCTTCAATCAAAAGGCTGATAAAGCCAAGTGCCAATTTTGTCAGTGTAGATGTTCCATTGCCCTCTGCAATGATGAACATCATTTCAGGAAACAGAGGAGAGGGTCTTGAGCAGGCTCAGCCTAACATCACTGCTTCACCCCCAAGACCCCAACCCACTCCTCATGATACACAAACTCCCTCTGATCCTTTTGTACAGCCAACACGCCCTCTCAGATACCTATACAAAGAAAAAGGGGACCAGGAGCTCCTTCCTCCTCCTCCCATCAGCAAGAGCCATATATCCCTGTGCAGGAGGATACTCCTGCACAGAATATCCAAAGGGAACCAGTTGAGGACACTCCCATCCTCTCTCAGGAGGTGAACATCTCTTCAGTGATGATTCATATGGGTTCTGTGGCTGACACTACTGATGTCTCTGCAAAAGAGGCACAGGACAGTGCCAACATAGCTAAGACCACGCCCATGGCAACAGCAAGTGTGCAAACACAAGTGTGCAAACACAAGCTGGAAGTCCCCAGAACCAAGAAAAGAGGGGCCTAGAAGTTTCTACTTCTGGTTACAATGTCAGTGATAGATCACAAGCACCTCAGGTGTTCTCTGATCTTGAGGCTAGTCTGCAACAATTGCTTTTACCGGATCCCAGGCTCAAACCTGTTGTAGCCATGTTGGACTATCAAATGTCCATCATTGCTGCACAGGGAGCCCAAATTTTTGCTCTCAAGCAGGCAGAGGCTGCTCAGCATAAGAGAATAGATTATCTTCATAGAGGCTTCACTCTCTGTGGAAATAAAATTGTGAAATTAGAGCAGATGATTCAAACCCAAGGGGCAAAGGTTGTAGGTCCTTCTGACCAAACCAATGCTTCCAAAAAGGGGGAGAATCAGGAGGTCCCTACATCAGTCCAAGCAGCTCCAACAACAACAACAGTCCAAGCAGCACCAACAGTCCCAGTTTCTAGGCTAGCAGTCCCAACAGCTTCTCAAGCTGTTAGCCTAGAAACTCAAGCTGCTCCTTCAAAAGTCACTGGAGTTGTGATCAGAGAAGGAATTCAAGCTCCAACAAGCACAGTCCAAGCTACAACATCTGCTACAAAAGACAAAGGCAAGGGCATTCTCATAGAGTCTCCAAAGCATAAATTTTCTTCAAAAGAAGCCAAAATTGCCTTTGATGCTGAAGTTGCAAGAAAATAGCAGAAGAACAAGACAAAGAATTAGAGCAGCAAGCCCAAACCCCAATGGATAATGATGAAACTTTAGGTGATTACTTAAAGGGGTTTGTGGTTAAGCAAGGAGCTAGGAAGAGAAAGATGCCAACAGGGCACTCCAAGGTTGAGCATAGAAGATTTCTTATCAATTTTGCCTTTGCAGCTGGTATTCCGAAGAAAATGGCTCAGTCCATGGCTACTGAAAGGCTGTAGGAGATTCATGATAAGGAGATGGACAAAAGACAGAGAACAAAAGTCTCTCCAGAAGCTCAACCATCCCAAGAAGTCCAATCATCTACCCAATCAGTCCAAGCTGAAGCTGGTGCCAGTGCACCTGTTCCCACTGATCAAGCTGCTCTCTCTATTCCTTCATCAGTTAAAAGGGTGCTCTTTGAGCAACAACTAAAAAAGGCTATGGAGATAGAGAAGCTGATTGATCAGCATGATTTTACAAAACCTCAAATCAACTACTGGTTTGCTAAGTCACTGGATGACCGTGACTTGAGAATAAAGTTTGTGATCAGAAGAGAGTCTGGACCTGAAGAGGAGTATGATACTTTTTGGCAGATAGTACAGAAGCTGACCAGAGAAGAATTAATAAAGATGTACCATATAGGGTCAGTTAAACAAGTAAGGTCTGCTCTTCCACAGGTCAAGCAGCTCATTAAAGATCTAAGTACAGTGGTTGATCCTGAATTTGCAAAGAAAGAGATAGAGGATGCTGTGAAGCAAGGAAAAAGATCAAGCAGATTGATCTGTTTGTCAAGTCAAAGACATTCAGAATCAAATTCACAGATGGGACTGGTATCTTCTTCAATTTTGAGTTTTATAATTTTTCAAAAGATATGCTACTGCAAATTAAGTCAGCTAGAATATCTTGTGATAGAGATGAGTTGAAGAAAGAATTTTTGAAGGCTATAGATCATAAACTTACACAGTTGTGAGTTTTTGAAAGCCTTGGTTTGTAAATAACAGTTTACTTATTTATTTACATTTTTGTATAGAACTTAAAGTCTTGTAAAGAATTTAAGTTAGGGGGAGATTGTTGGGAAATAGTTTAAGTACATTCAAGCTGTTAGTTAGACTTCTCAGGCTGTTAGTAGATTTTTCATGTAAATACAAAGTTCATGCTGCTAGTTGAAGAAACTCGAGCTGCCAGTGTAAAAGTTCAAGCTGCCAGAGTAAAACAACTCAAGCTGCTCAGTTCATGCTGTCAAGAGATTCAAGCTGCTCAACAGTTTCATAAACAGAAAGTGCTGATTTTCAGAAAAGATATCTACACGAAGATTCCAGCATATATACTTTCAGAGAAGTCATAGTCCTTCAAGGAAACAAGTCCAAAAAGCAATATAAATAGACAGAATATTGTATAGAAGTAAATAAGAAGTTTTCTGCGTATTTTGAGTCTGTAATTGCTTTATTGTTTAAGTTTTCATAAGCCTCTAAGGTTGTAAAGCCCTAAGAACAGTCTATGTTCTTCGTCTAATCAAAACAGATTAGAGGTGATTGTAATCATTGAATTCAGCAATACAAACAGTCTTGATTACTTCTTATGTTTTATGCTTTATTGGTTCTGAAAGTTTTTGTTAAAATAATTAAGTGTTATTCCGCAAACTTCTTAATTAAACTTTGATTCAAAGCAAGATTATTGATTAATACTCTGATAAATTTCAAATCAGTTAATCTTGGTTATTCATATTTTAGATTCTGTCATATGCCCTGATAATGAGTTACATCTACAGGTTTCCCTGAAATGTCCTCATCGAGTTTCGATTTTAAATCTGGAGCCATGGGTGTTTTCATGGGAGTACTATTTACCATGTTAAACTTCTTTAACATGTTTTGAATATATTTGGACTGATTGATAAAAATACCATCAGTCAGTTGTTTCACTTGTAAACCCAAGAAAAAATCGATTTCTCCCATCATGCTCATTTCAAATTTTTGGGACATTAAGAATGCAAATTTCTTGCCAAACTCTGGATTTGTAGACCCAAATATTATATCATCTACATATATTTGAATAACTATGATATCTGGACCCTGAAATTTTCTAAACAGGGTTGAATCCACTGCACCTTTGTTAAATCCACATTTCAAAAGATAATTTAAAAGTGCATCATACCAAACACGAGGTACTTGTTTAAGGTCATACAGTGATTTGTCCAAAATATATACACGGTCAGGCTTCGAAGGATCAGTAAACCCTTCGGGATGATATGTATATACTTCATCGGTCAATTCCTCATTTAAAAAAGCAGTTTTCAATTCCATTTGATATACAGTGAAGTTTTTGTGCGCTGCAAATGCTGTAAACATCCTAATAGCTACTATCCTAGTAACTGGAGCAAATGTTTCGTCGTAATCAATTCCCTCTAGCTAGCTATACCCTTTGTCAATGAGGCGAGCCTTGTTTCGAATAATGACGACGTGTTCATCTTTCTTATTCTTTAAAATCCACTTCGTGCCATTGATGGATTTGTATTTTGGTCACTCCACCAATCTCCAGACCTTCAACCTTTCAAATTGATTTAGCTCTTCTTGCATTGCCACTATCCAGTCAGCATCCAGTAGAGCTTCTTTCACATTCTTTGGCTCAATTTTACTTAGAAAATTTGAGAATAAGCACTCGTTCATGGTTGCTCTTTTGGTTTTAACTGAAGCTGAAGGATCACCTATTATGTTTTCAGGTGGGTGATTCCTTGTCCATTTGAAGGTATGTGGGTAAGGTTGAAGTTGGTCTTTTTCTCTTCAGCCTCCTTATCCGTGAAACCCACCCAAACTTCATCTTTTGCCATCATTCCAGACTCACTAAGTTCAGAATCATCAAAAACTTCAGACTTCAGACTGATGTGTGTGTCACATCCTTGCTTTAATCACGCTTGCTTATCCCAGGAATAATAATACTTGCATAAAGCTAAATAAAATATTACAATAAGTCATGCACTACACGTGCTACAAGGTTACAGTACTAAGTTACTAAAAACATCACAATATAAATAAAAGCAGCTACCCAAAACCCAAGGCATCATAAAGCTATACCACAAGGTGAAAGTGAGCTAATCCTCTGGGTGGATCAGATAATAGACCTAAGCAGAAGGTCCAGCTTGCTCTTTACCTTTTCCTAAAAAAAAAATGTAAGTACCAACTGTAAGCTAATTGCTTAGTGAGTAAACAGATATTCATGAATGCATGTAAAATATGTGGCGAAAGTGCCTATAAAGGCTTGTTATGCTTGCTTGCTTGCTTAATACCCAGAAAGAATGCTTGCACAATTGAGACATTTCACGCAGAAAGGAGATGCCACCACTAGGGTTTACCGCTGACAGATGATCAATCTGTGATGCGGGGCTAGCTAGCCGCATAATGCTTAGGGATAGTGGTGTGCATCAGAATTGCTTGCTAGTAAAGTAAAATGCTATGATATGCACAAAGAAATGCTCAAACAAAGCTTGCTGTATAATATGCAGAATAATAAGCAGATAGCAAATAAATATGCATATTAATAGATCAGATGTAAGATCCGGCTAAGCTGGGATCACCTGTACCACAGTGTTCGCTTTCACTCACAAAAGACTATTAAATTCCAAAGAAATCATATAGAAGCAATGTATGTCTCAATTTCATATAAAACACGTAAACAAGAATAACTGTTACTCACAGTACTGAAAATGCTTGCACTGGCTTTTCTATGCTTTTAATTGCTTTGAAACGCTTGCACTTGCTTACCTAGGCTTAATATATTCTGGCACTGGCTTTGACTCGCAACTGGGCTAAACGGCTTATGTATAATATCTGAAGTTTAATATTACAGAACATATGCTAAATTAATAATGCTAACTTAAAATTCTAATATTTACAAACCATAACTTCTAGCTAAATATTTTGCTAATTATTTTGTTAATTCATGCGTTGCTCATGTGTTTTATCAATTAAATTCGAATTTAGGGGGAGTGGTTCGAATTTATATGTTAAATTCGAACATGATGCTAAAGTCGAAGGTATAGACTCGAACATAAGGTCAAACTCGAAATCATGGACTCAAATTCGAACATAGTCTCGAACATGGGTTTAAATTCGAACCTACAGTTCGAATTTAGCTCTATTCGAGCTTGTTCTTGGAATTTCGAATTTGTTCTATGCATTTTCGAGTTTGTTCATAAGTTACAGCTTTAAACATGCATTTTCAAGTCTAAAATCACGAATAAGTTAAGTATTAAGCCTATGTTCGAGTATATTATACTTAATCTATCATATTCTAGCTAAAACTCATGCGAAATTAGCTTTAAATCTCCTAAAAATGATAAACTCGAATTTATAGCTTCAAAACCGAAAACGCAGAAAACGAAAATGACAATTCTTTCCTCGAATTCGTATCAAATAGCACATGCAATAGTAGATCCGCGTAGTACTCTTCGAGATCTTTCCGATGACGTATAGAACTCGAGATTTGGCCGGTCGGTTTGGGAGAAAAGTTAGAGAGAAGTTCGGATTCTTAGAGAGAGAAGCTCTGGAAGGGAAATTGGCATGCAAGAAATGAGAAAATGAACTCTCACCTCCTATTTATACCAAATCTCGAAATTACATCATTTTACGCAAAATGCTCAAAATCTTAAAATAAAAGTACAAATAAAAAGCAAGGTGTTATAATATGAGCCCACCACGCTTGCACTTCGTCCTCGAAGTACCTAAGGCTCAAACAGATGCGGATATCGAACTCTCATGTCTTGCTCAGATTCCCAGCTCTGAGAAGTTTCGTGAGAAGTTCTCCATTGCACCAACACCATTGCTACTTCTCGATTTCTCAGCTTCTTCATTTTTGTCTCTAGAATGACCTCACGCTCGTCACATTGCAGCTTCTCGTCGATCTTGTAGCTCAGATGATCAGCCCACTTTTCTCTTTCGTTTTCATTACACTTTCTAAGTTGCGAGACGTGAAATACGGGGTGTATGTTGGACAGTTCGCTCGGTAAGTCGAAAAGATAAGATTGAGTTCCAACACGCTCGGTGATCTTGAAAGGACCAACGAATCGTGGTGCTAACTTGCCACGCTTGCCGAATCTGAACACACCTTTCATCGGCGAGACTTTCAGTACGACATAATCGTCCTTCAGGAATTCTAAGGGCTTATGGCGTCGGTCGTGATACGATTTCTGTCGAGATTGAGCGGTTTCTAAGTGTTGACGAATAATTCTGATCTTGTCATTGGTTTGTTGAAGTAGCTCGGGACCGGCGATTGGTGCTTCACCGGTTCATGCCAACACGTAGGCGTTCGGCACTTGCGTCCGTATAAGGCTTCGAAAGGTGCGGCTTTGATGGATGAATGCTAACTTTTGTTATAAGAAAACTCTGCTAACCAGCAAGTGGTCGTCCCAATTACCGCTAAACTCAAGTACACAAGCCCGCAGCATGTCTTCGAGTGTAAGGATCGTGCGCTCGCTTTGGCCATCAGGCTGCGGAAGATACGCTGTGCTCATTCTGATCTTAGTGCCTAATCCATCTTGCAATGCACTCCAGAACCTCGAAGTGAACCGGCTGTCGCGATCTGAAACAATTGACAGAGGCACTCCGTGTCGAGTAACGATCTCGTCTCTATACAACTTAGCCAGCTTCTCCAATGAATAGCTCTCGCGAATTGGAATGAAATGTGCGACCTTAGTTAGACGATCGACAATCACCCATATTGTATCGTGCTGTCTTCGCGTAGTAGGAAGCTTTGTCACGAAATCCATTGTTATGTGATCGAACTTCCACTCGGGAATCGGTAGAGGCTGTAGACTGCCATAAGGCTGCTGATGCTCCGCTTTGACTAATCGGCAGGTAACACAATTATCGACATATTGGCCTACGTCTCTTTTCATACCAGGCCACCAATACTCGGCTTTTAGATCGTTTACATCTTGGTGCTGCCAGGATGTACCGAGAAGTTAGAACAGTGAGCTTCTGAAAGAATTTTCTGTCGAATATCTCCAAATTTGGGAACCCAGACACGATTTTTGAAGAGCTTTAAGCCACGAGGGCTATCGATTAAGAATTGAAATTGCCCTTTCATATCCTCAGAGTTGAGGTTTTCTTCTTTTAGGGCTTCGACTTGAGCAACGAGGATTTCATCGATCAAGGTTGATGAAAACAAAGTTTGGGTCAAGGTATAGAGACATTTAGCAGAGTAAGATTTACGACTCCATGCGTCGGCCACCACATTCGCTTTGCGAGGGTGATACAGAATATCACAGTCATAGTCTTTGATGAGTTCCATGGAGCGTCGCTGGCGCATGTTAAGCTCCTTCTGACTGAAAATGTACTTAAGGCTCTTGTGATCAGTATACAGCTGACATTTGGTACCGTAGAGATAATGTCGCCACGTTTTTAACGCGAAAATTACGGCAGCAAGTTCAAGATCATGAGTCGGATGACTCTTTTCATGATCCTTAAGTTGGCGAGAAGCATATGCTATGACTCTTCCTCTTTGCATCAGAACACACCCAAGCCCTTGATATGAAGCATCGCTGAAGACCACAAAGTCTTCATTGCCTTCGGGTAAGGCCAGAATAGGCGCTTCGGTGAGTTTCTGTTTTATAGTCCGGAACGCATTCTCTTGAGCTTCTTCCCAAATAAAGGGAACATTCTTGCGAGTAAGAGATGTAAGAGGCATGGCTAGTTTTGAGAAGTCCTTAATGAATCGACGGTAGTAACCCACCAATCCCAAAAAACTTCGGATCTCAGTAGCTGATTTGGGAGCTTCCCAATTTTGAATGCCTTCTATCTTAGAAGGATCCACAGAGATTCCTTCACCAGATATTACATGACCAAGAAATTGCATCTGATAAGATACAAGATTTGCAAGTTAACGCTGAGCATGAAATTTAATAAAAGATAAGCTTAAAAATGAATAAATCGAGATTGTAAGCACCTGTCGCAACCAAATACGCATTTAGAGAACTTGGCGTAAAGTCGCTCTTTGCGCAGCAACTCTAGCAGCTCTCTAAGATGCACAGCATGCTCAGCTTCAGTTTTTTAGTAGATGTGAATACCGTCTATAAAGACGATAACAGACTTATCAAGCATTGGTCTACAAACGCGGTTCATCAGATCCATGATAGCCGCATGAGCGTTTGTAAGACCAAAGGGCATAACAAGAAACTCGTAATGCCCATATCTAGTACGGAAAGCTGTTTTGGGGACATCTTCTTCATGAACTTTGAGCTGATGATACCCAGATCTAAGATCGATCTTCGAGAAGTAACTGGCTCCCTGAAGCTGGTCGAAAAGATCGTCTATTCTGGGCAACGGGTATTTGTTCTTTATTGTTACCTTGTTCAACTCCCTATAATCAATACACATTTAGAGAGTCCCATTTTTCTTCTTAACGAAAAGAACAGGAGCTCCCCAAGGAGATGAACTTGTTCGTATGAGTCCCTTGTCAAGCAGGTGCAAGTCTATTCGGGGCTCGAGCAATCGGTGCTAATTGCTTAGTGAGTAAACAGATATTCATGAATGCATGTAAAATATGTGGCAAAAGTGCCTATAAAGGCTTGTTATGCTTGCTTTCTTGCTTGCTTGCTTAATACCTAGAAAGAATGTTTGCACAATTGAGACATTTCACGCAGAAAGGAGATGCCACCAATAGGGTTTACCGCTGACAGATGATCAATCTGTGATGCGGGGCTAGCTACCCACATAATGCCTAGGGATAGTGGTGTGCATCAGAATTGCTTGCTCGTAAAGTAAAATGCTATGATATGCACAAAGAAACGCTCAAACAAAGCTTGCTGTATAATATGCAGAATAATAAGCAGATAGCAAATAAATATGCATATTAATAGATCAGATGTAAGATCCGACTAAGCTGGGCATCACCTGTACCACAGCGTTCGCTTTCACTCACAAAAGTCTATTGAATTCCAAAGAAATCATATAAAAGCAATTTATGTCTCAATTTCATATAAAACATGTAAACAAGAATAACTGTTACTCACAGTACTGAAAATGCTTGCACTGGCTTTTCTACGCTTTTAATTCCTTTGAAATGCTTGCACTTGCTTATCTAGGCTTAATATATTCTGGCACAGGCTTTGACTCGCAACTGGGCTAAACGGCTTTTGTATAATATCTGAAGTTTAATATTACAGAACATATGCTAAATTAATAATGCTAACTTAAAATTCTAATATTTACAAACCATAACTTCTAGCTAAATATTTTGCTAATTTTTTTGTTAATTCATGCGTTGCTCATGTGTTTTATCAATTAAATTCGAATTTAGGGGGAGTGGTTCGAATTTATATGTTAAATTCGAACATGATGCTAAAGTCGAAGGTATACACTCGAACATAAGGTCAAACTCGAATTCATGGACTCAAATTCGACATAGTCTCGAACATGGGTTTAAATTCGAACCTACAGTTCGAATTTAGCTCTATTCGAGCTTGTTCTTGGCATTTCGAATTTGTTCTATGCATTTTCGAGTTTGTTCATAAGTTACAGCTTTAAACATGCATTTTCAAGTCTAAAATCATGAATAAGTGAAGTATTAAGCCTATGTTCGAGTATATTATACTTAATCTATCATATTCTAGCTAAAACTCATGCGAAATTAGCTTTAAATCTCCTAAAAATGATAAACTCGAATTTATAGCTTCAAAACCGAAAATGCAGAAAACGAAAATTACAATTCTTTCCTCGAATTCGTATCAAATGGCACATGCAATAGTAGATTCGTGTAGTACTCTTCGAGATCTTTCCGATGACGTATAGAACTCGAGATTTGGCCGGTCGGTTTGGGAGAAAAGTTAGAGAGAAGTTCGGATTCTTAGAGAGAGAGGCTCTGGAAGGGAAATTGGCTTGCAAGAGATGAGAAAATGAACTCTCAGCTCCTATTTATACCAAATCTCGAAATTACATCATTTTACGCAAAATGCTCAAAATCTTAAAATAAAAGTACAAATAAAAAGCAAGGTGTTATAGTGTGCATCTTCATCTAGAATATCTTCGTCTTTAGATAATTGGAGCCACTGATCATCTTCAGCCATCAAAGCTTTACCGGCCTCTTTTTCCTTTGTCAGCAGTGCCTTGCGAGTGTAGTATTTTGAATTCTTAACTACAAGCAATATGCATTCTCTTGCATAATGGCCTCAATCCAATGAGGTTGACTCTGATGAACTGCTACTCACTATTACCCGTTTCTCCTTCTTTAGTTTGTATTTATATTTCTTTTCTGCCAACAGAGCTAAAGGATCAACGGTTTCCTTTTCAGCCTTCTTCTTTCCTGACAACTTCCTTAGAACAACTTCTTGGTAGTTGTTAAGGTTTTCAAATACCATGTGAAAGTCTATGTCTTAAATCTCTTTGGTTTGTTGAATTATCATAGCGTACTTATCCCACTCTAGATTCAGTACGTTCAGGAATTTGACCTTGATGTCTAAATTTTACTTTGTCACACAGTTCCTCTTCATTTCACTGACCAGACTGACAAACCTCAGATACGTACTCTCCAGCAGTTCCCTTTCTCTTGCTCTGAAGTTTTCCAACGTCATTAAACTGTTTTGGGCTCTGTTTGTTGATGCTCTGTCTGAACCACTCATCAATTTATAGACCTCATACCAGATGGATTTGGCTATTTTTGTACTGGTTAGACAGGTATATATATCATTGGGAATAGATATCAACAAGAGCTTTCTGGCAGTCTTATCACCCAGTTTTTTGCGTTTTTGTTCTTCATTAAGGTTTGTTATATCTACTGTTCTTTTCGAAATAGCAGGATTGCCATTTGGAACTGAAGGTATGGTTTCATGGAAAACAGCTTGTCCGTTATTGAGTGATTTCAGCATTTCATCAGACAGGTCATGGAAACTGATGAATTCAAGGAATCTCTCCCTCCATTGTACGTATTCACCTCTGTATAGAATTGGAGGTTTTGTTTCCGACCCCATGGCTAGTGCGTCTTTGGACATTTTGAATGATTAACAGGAATCTTCCAAGATCTTTTAAATGAAAATTGACTGAAATTGAAAAATTGATCAAAGTTGATGATAAGTTTATCAAACACGAATGAATATGGAATGAAACTCGAAAGGAATGGGATCAAACTCGATCAAAGAATGATAAAACTCGAACAGTGAATGGAATCAACTCGAATTGTAAAGATGGAAATTCGAATCTAGAAGAAATCAATTAACAGATTAATAATGCAACTCAAATGCAAAGAATATACAACTAGAATGATGCTTCTGTAAAACTCGAATGAAGTTAGAAAAAACTCGAATCAAGTGTACTGATGATTGATTAAACTCAAATCAAACTTAATATCACTTGACAGTTGTTTGCAAGTCGATTGAAAAAACTGTTCAAGTCGATTGGAATTTCTTTCAACTCGCTTGATACTTCAATTCAACTCGATCAATAAAGCATTCAACTCGATTAATTCATGAGTTTCATATAATTTCGAGTTTTATGCTATTAGAAAAATTCAAGTCTAGATTCCAAAACTTTCACTGAAAATGCTTAGGAATGATCTCAAATTGAAATCGAAGATTAGGTTTTCAGTTACAAACACTTTTTCTGAAAACACTTTGGTTAATTGCATATTAAACACCTTGTTTTTCACAAGAACAGTAAAGAACAATGGGTTTTCAAAAATATTAGAAAAATTGACAAATTTGATTGTGTGATTTGAATTGCAGATTGATATTATAATCAATCTGATCGATTTTCAATCCTTTTCCATCGATCAAAATTTCAGATTCAATTACCACCTGAATCAAAAACCCTAGGGGTTTTTCGAATTTTCAAAACTTTCGATAAAACAGTGGATATATTTCAAAACTTTAATAAAAAATTCATTTCCATGCTCTGATACCAATTGTTATTCTTGTATAATCAATCAAAAAATGACTAGAAACAATTAAGAACAAGATCATACAACTAACCGAATGATTATATTGGCAAAATGATTACAGAGATGACTTATTCGAAGACCAGTGTAGCCCTGGTTCTCTGTGTGAATTTCAGTGCAAGGAATTTCTACAAAATCGGAATGTCAGATTACTAACTTTTACAACGAAAATTCTGTTTATATACACAAGTCAACTTTTCATTAATTACACAATATACCCTAAACTTAATAGAAAATTATATTTATTTAATTCATCAATCTAAAATATATTCTAACAACAATATTAAAATATTATTGTTAGGATTCCAAAGTCAATCGTTAAGAGACCAATATTAATGTAACACAGAATTTAAAAATTTATCTCGAAAAATGTGAAATTTCTCTGAAAAATAAATTTCCCACACTTAGAATTTTTTTTTGAAAAATTGACTCCAAACTCGATATATGAATGGACAAACTCGAAGTAGTCATGAACATACTCGGGTGAAGTATGAACCAACTCGAATGACACTTAAACAAACTCGGTTGACATATGAATAAACTCGATTAGAAAAGAAGTCAACTCGGGTGAAGTTATAATAAACTCGAATGACCCTTGGATTTTCTTGGATGAAGTTGCATCAAACTCGAAGTAAACATAAACTTCGATTGAAGTTATGTTAAACTCGAATGACACTTAACATTTTCTCGTGTAAACTCTTGACAAACTCGAAAGTAACTTTAGTTTTCTCGAATATCCCTTTTATCGAGTTGAAACAACTTAGAAAATTCTAAGTCCCTTTTATGATAAACTCGCATGAAACATCGACTTTTCTCAGACAACACTTTGTCCAACTCGATAAACCCTTGAGTTTTCTCGGACAACTCTTTGTTCAACTCGATTGAACAACAACTTTTCTTGAATAATGTTTTAACCGAGTTTGAGATTTCTAAATTATTCGAAGTCCCAAAACTTTTCAAACTCGATTGAAACCTGAAGTTTTCTCGATAGATATTTATTCAAAGTCGATATAAACATGATTTTTCTCGAATGACACTATTATCGAGGTTGAACAACTAAATATCATCTAAGTCCCATTTCACTTATGGAAAATTAAAAAAAAAATTTCCAGGGACTTTCAAACCTATTATTTGAACTATTCCTTATCTAAAATTCATTATAAACATCTTCCTTTCACTGAAGTTGTTCTAAAAACAACACATTAACCCTCAAAAATTATCAGTAGGGTTTAAACTCGAAAAAATTTGAACTTCAAACTTAAATTAAATGTCGTATGTTGTGTTATAAGACTTGAAATTTGATTTTCAATCTTATATAAACATTATGCACACATACAATCTTTCAATTTCAGATTTAAAAACCCAAATGATAATATTTGGATTTCACACATCGATACACCCACGAACACACACAGAAGCACTCATATGAACTTAAAACTTGAAAAAACAACTAAAAAAATAAAAATAAAAACAGTAGAGAAAACAAACATATACTTACAAATTTCCAGCAAATGCTTGAATCAAACCGAAGTTGAATGAGTGTGTGATGATAATCCGAGAGAAAAAATCAGCAATGGCGGTGTTCAGTAACTTGAAAGTCGTAAAAGTGAAATTGAATTTTGAAATTCAAATTTAAACACTTTCTAATGGACCCGACCCATATGCATCTATTTCTCTCTTTTACACATTTCAGTCCATTTACAAAAACATACACATAAAAAATAAAACATAACAGGAAAAAAAAAATT
Source organism: Centrapalus pauciflorus (assembly GCA_020465985.1). Lineage (NCBI taxonomy): Eukaryota > Viridiplantae > Streptophyta > Magnoliopsida > Asterales > Asteraceae > Centrapalus > Centrapalus pauciflorus. Next base: position 70,494 of record JAANYP010002854.1, read on the forward strand.
AACAACACAAAAATAAAATGAAGTAAAAAAAATTTAACTAACTAAAAAAATAAAATGAACTAAAAACAAATAAAATGTTGACCCCCCTTGAAATTTGCATTTATGCTCCCCCTCAGAATAATGTCATCTTTTAAGCTTACTCCCCCTGCAATCAAGCAGATTAATAATTATCAGATATAAAAATATCAGATAAAATTTTCTGTTTGCTCCCCCTGAACATGACAATCCGATTCTGTTAAATCTCAGAAAACTTAAAAACATTTAAATCACATGAGATTAACACAAAAACTAAATCAAGTAAAAAATTGTAAAACTAAAGTTACATGGTGTAACAACTGAATGTTTAAATATACTGATTCAACATATCCAATTTGTATACCAAAAAGTTAAAGCATTATTCATCTAACGCTTTCGTAAACAAATCAACTAGTTGAAATTCAGATGGTACAAAATATAGATCTACATTACCATTTTCTACGTTATCTTTTATAAAATGATACCGAATGTCGATATGCTTTGTTTTGGAGTGTTGCACCGGCTTAGAAGCTATTGTAATTGCGCTCTGTGAATAACAATAGATTGGAATCTTCTGAGGTGTAAACCCGTAGTCTCCCAGTTGGCTCTTCAACGACAATACTTGTGAACAACATGATGATACAACAACATACTCAGCTTTTGCTGTTGATAGTGACACACAATGTTTTTTCTTGGATGACCAACAGACGGGTTTTCACTAATGAATTGAATTACTCCTGATGTGCTCTTTCGATCCATTTTATCACCTGCATGATCAACATCAGATAAGGCAGTCAATGTGGATGATGATTTCCTAGGATACCACAAACCTAAATTAAGAGTACCCATCAGATATCTTAAAATTCTTTTGGCAGCAGCCAAATGTGATTCTTTAGGATTTGTCTGATATCTAGCACAGTCACAAGTAGCAAACATAATATCAGGTCTACTCCCGGTATAGTACATTAATGACCCAATAATTTCTCGATAATGAGTTACATCAACAGGTGTCCCTGAAATGTCCTCATCGAGTTTTGATTTAGAATCAAAAGCCATTGGTGTTTTCATGGGTGTACTGTTGACCATGTTAAATTTCTTCAACATGTCTTGTATATTTTTTGACTGATTGATGAAAATTCCATCACTCAGTTGTTTAACTTGTAGACCCAAGAAAAAATTTATTTCATCCATCAAGCTCATTTAAAATTTCTGGGACATTAAAAACACAAACTTTTTACAAAATTCAGGGTTAGTAGACCCAAATATTATATAATCTACATATATCTTAATAACTATGATATCCAGACCCTGACATTTAATGAATAGGGTAGTGTCAACTGCACCTTTGTTGAAGTCACATTCTAATAGATAAAATGATAAGGCATCATACCAAGCTCGAGGTGCTTGTTTAAGGCCATAGAGTGACTTGTCTAAAATATATACATGATCAGGCTTCAAAGGATAGGTAAATCCTTCGGGCTGATATGTATATACTTCATCTATTAACTCCGCATTCAGAATCGCAGTTTTTACATCCATTTGATAGATAGTGAAATTCTTATGAGCAGCAAATGCTAAAAACATTCTAATAGCCTCTATCCGGGCAATGGGGGCAAATGTTTCATCATAGTCTATTCCCTCCTACTGACTATATCCTTTGGCCACGAGTCTTGTTTTGTTCCAAATGATGACACCATGTTCATCTTTGTTGTTCTTGAAAATGCACTTCGTGCCAATGATAGATTTGTCTTTTGGTCTTTTCACCAATCTCTAGACTTTCAACCTTTCAAACTGATTGAGCTCCTCTTGCTTTGCTACAATCCAGTCTGCATCCTGAAGAGCTTCCTTTACTGTTTTGGGTTCTATCTTGCTCAAAAAATTTTAGAAGAGACATTCAGTTATAGTAGCTCTCTGGGTTTTTACAGAAGCGGAGGGATCACCAATGATGTTTTCAGGTGGGTGGTCCCTTGTCCAGTTAAAAGAATGAGGATAACCTTGTAGATGTTCTAGATTGGGATTAAAGTCCAGGTAGGGTGTACGGGGGATAGGTTCTAATGTTGATGGAATATCAACTGAGGTAGGGGATTCAGAACTTCGAGCATTCAAGGGGATATCATTAGATTCTGGAGCTTGAGATTGTTGTACACTTTCAAAGCGAATGTGTACATCAATCGTTCAAACATCTCCAATATCTTCAGAAATTGGTTGATGTGAATGATCTGAGACTACGACAGGTTCTTCAGTAACCCTGCCAGGAACCAAATTTTGAACATCAGATTTGGTCTTATCAAAGTAGTCTTCATAGAAAATTTTAAACTAGTTATTTAAATCATTCATATCCTCTTTAAGCTCCGGCGACTCCACAAAAGTCGTCTGTTTAGACTCGGGTCCTGAACAGGCATGTCCAGGAGCCATTCCGATGCCTTCGTCAAATTTAACATTTACGCTTTCATTGACGGTCTTTGTGCGTTCGTTTTGGACTTGGAATGCCACCGATTCTTTTGGGTATCGAATGAATATTCCTTCATCAGCTTTCTGATTAAATTATCCCAAGTTGTCTTTATCGTTCAAGATAAAACACCTGCAACCAAAGTCATGTAACAATTTATATTAAGAACTCTTTTATTTATCAACTCATATGGTGTTTTTCCGAATCTTTTATTGATTATAGATCTGTTCTCGGTGAAACACACAGTTGCTATAGCTTCAACTCAGAGGAACATCGACAAATTTGAATATGCGAGCATTGTCCTTGCAGATTCCACAAGCGTTCGGTTTCATCTTTCAACTACGCCGTTTTGTTATGGGGTACGAGCTGCCGAAAATTGATGCGATATTCCTACAGAACTAAGAAATGTCTCGAGGGACTTGTTCTTGAATTATGTACCATTATCGGATCTAATGGTTTGGACAGAAAGCTGTAACTTAACTTGTATCTTGCGTATGAAGCCAATTATTATCTCAGTAGCTTCAGACTTGGATATCAGGAAAAACACCCATGTGTATCTTGAATAATCATCTACTATCACCAACACATATTTCTTCTTATTGATGCTTTGTACTCACATAGGCCTGCATAGATCCATATGAAGTAGCTTTAAAGGTCTAATTGAAGAATGTTCAATTTTCAATTTGTGTGAAGCCCTCACCATCTTCCCTTTCTCACAGGTGGCACACAATAACTCCTTTTGAAATCGGAGAGTTCGTAGACCTTTTACTAAACCATCTTTTGCAAGGTTTGTTAGTTCTTTGAAGTTCAGATGAGACAGACGGCAATGCCACAACCAGGATTCTTTTGAAGTTGCCTTTGACAGTAAACAAACATCCTTCTTCATATTAATATTTGCTAAGTGGATTGGGTACAAATTTGTTTTCCTAGTTCCAGCTAACATTTCCTTCCCTTCCCCGAATCTTATGCTCACCTATTTGCCTTGAAATTGACTTCCAGCCCTTTGTCGCACAGTTGGCCAATGCTGAACAGATTGTGGCCAAGACCATCTACATTGAATACATTCTGAATTGTAATCTTATCGTATTCCAAACTTCCATAGCCTTTGATTAGATAGAACTGATCGTTTCCAAATCTGACCGTCCCACAAAATTTGTCCACAAAATTCGTGAGGGTGTCTCTCTGTCCGTTTATGTGCTTGGAACATCTGGAGTCAAGGTACCACACATGATTTACATACAAGACGAAGTAAAACGTGAGGTACCCACTTATAGTTGCGTACTTTGGATTTTGGTAAAATATGTGGTATTTCTTCAGGTAGAGTAACATATAGTTTCTTTGTTTTTGGAACCCACTTTTTTAAAGGCTTCTTCGGTATCCATTTCTGTACTGTTCTTATTGGAACTGATTTTGAAATTTGTTTCTTTGGATCCCTTTGTTGTATAAAATTGGGAACCTTGTTCTTTTCTACCCATACAAACATATCAGAATTATACAATGATTTAACATTCAACACATGGTATTTGGCAGAATTAAACGATAATAGTCCAGCACGAGAGTATTTCGAACATTGATCCTCTCTGTAATACTAGTTTCTTTAACTCTTCACTCTTTTCTAAAACTCGTCTTTTTCTTTTCCACTTGCTTATTTCGCCATATTTGCTTCGATGTTCTTTTCACAGAATTATATGACATAACAGAAGAACAACAATTAGTCGATTTAGAATTAGCCTTATCTGTAAAACTTTCATACCTTTAGAAGCATATGCTTTTGTTAGATCTAGAAGTTGTGATAGTTTCAGGGTTTGAATTATAATAAATGAAACTTAGCTTTGTGTTCATTTTGTAAGCTTTCAAAGTTCATTGTAAATGGGTTTAAAAGACCAAAAGGTCAACCCATGGGTATGGATAGTTTAGATCCATTTGTTTGCTTATAAATAGTTAAGTTTTAGGTTTTCATTAAAAACCATTCAGCTAAGCATTTAATGTTTATCTAATCTTTGAATGTTCTTATTATTCTTCATAATATTCATATATTGTTCATTGTGTTCTTCATGTTTATGATATTCTTGATTATTTTGTTGAATGTTGAATAAATGCTTCTAATCTGGGAACTACAATTGGTATCAGAGCTAAAGAGTGGTTTTAAAGTGTTTAAAATCTCTGATTTTTGAAAATTTTGCAAAAAAATTCTGCATTTTTTCTGAAAATTGTTAATGTTCTTGAACATTCTTCGTGTTCTACGAAGAACAACTCTATTTGATCTTTGAATTCAAATTTTCTGAACTGCTTGTGGTTAAATCTCGTTTGATACTATATTCCTTCGGGTGAACATATTACTGTTTAATCACAAATTCATGAACTAAGTATATTGATACAAACATCAATCAGATCTGTGCTTAATTTATGTTTAAATTTCGTTATTTTTAAGAACTGCTCATTATCCGAGAGTTACAAGTCTCAGATATAGCTGAGTTGTGTGCTACATGTTTAATATTTGTTCTAAGTATTTTAAGCCTCATGCCTTATTCACAAGTTCTAACTTGCGGATAACACTGCTTCATACTTGCTAGTCTTATTTTGCCTAAGTACTTACCACCACATCCGCAAGTTCCTACTTATGGATCACAAAGCACACACTCTACACAACTCTTGGATAATGAATCATCCGCGAGTTCACTTACCATCTTCACTCAGAATTTTTCCTGAATCTCACTTAGTGTGTTTGCGCAATAAAGGATATAATCACTTACCAATCTGGATCCAAAGAAGCTTTCAACATGAACCGGAACACTCTAGCTATGGTATCTGACGTTAGGCCTCCAACTCTGTATCAGGGACACTACACTCTGTGGAAATCCCGCTTCCTCGATTTCATAGAACGTCAACAGCTAGCTAATGACATTGTAGACTCCATCTACAATGGTCCAGTTCAAATGCCTCAACCTTAACTACCTCGTGCTGATTCCGGAAACGAGGAAATTCTTAAGATAGCTCACATGCATTAACAACTCAACCGGATAAAGGCTGTTCGGATGAAATCTACATCAGCATAGACAGTTTTAAGACTGCCCGAGAAATGTGGGAAGAAATTGATAGACAAATGCAAGGAAATGATCGGAATGCTAAGCAACGTGAAGCGAATGCATTGAACAACTATGACATGTTTTCCACAAAAGATGGAGAGACTCTGGAGACCACGTGTCATCACTACTGCACGCTGATGAACGACACTGAAAGAACGGAGTCAAAAGTCCCAAGTAGAACTGAATAGGAAGTTCGTGAACTCTCTGAAACCAGAATGGAAACAATTCGTCTGATTAATTAGTGAGATAAATGACATCAGCATACATGATCTCTTTGATAGTCTCGTAGACTATCAGTATGAAGTCTCGAGTAATCCTGAACCCAAGAAACCAGAGGAAACCACCATCTCTGACACCCTTGCTCTTTTCCTAGACAAGAAACTTAAGTCCTCTATGGCTGCTAAACTCCTTAAAATTCTCTCGTAGTCCTCAGAATCTGTTACTTATTATTACACCTTGCTTTTTATTTGTATTTTTATTTTAAGTATTTTGAGCAATTTGCGTAAAATGATGTAATTTCGAGATTTGGTATAAATAGGGGCTGAGAGTTCATTTTCTCATTTCTTGCAAGCCAAATTCCCTTCCAGAGCTTCTCTCTCTAAGAATTCGAACTTCCCTCTAACTTTTCTCCCAAACCGACCGGCCAAATCTCGAGTTCTATACGTCATCGGAAAGATCTCGAAGAGTACTACATGGATTTGCTATTGCATGTGCGAGTTCATACGGTTTTGAGGTAAGAATTTCCCTTTTTCGTTTTCTGCATTTTTTTTGTTTTGAAGTAAAATTCGAATTTATCATTTTCATGCGATTTTAAGCTATTTTGATGAAGTATTAACTCGAGTTTGATAAAGTATATATAATAGAATTGAAAACTAGTCTTAATACTTAGCATATTCGTGATTTTTGTGTAAGAAATGCATGTTTTAAAGCTGAAACTTATGAACAAATACGAGATGTCAAGAACAAACTCGAATTTAACCAAAATTGAACCAAGAATTCGATTTTAAGCCTAAAATCGAAGGGGTATTCGAGTTTGTGCATAAGCCTTCGAGTTTATACATCAAATTCGAATAGGAATTCGAATTTAGTGTAAAAAATTCGAATTTAATGTGTTAAATTAGCCTATGATTCAAATTTGTTGTATGGTGTTCGAATTTGATGTTAAATTCGAAAAGAGTTTCGAATTTAACTCTAAAATTTCGACTTTAACCCATATTGAATAATAAGAATTCGAAATTGATGATAAAGTTGATCTAGTATTTCGAATGTAATTAGTAAATTTGAAACCCACTCCTTAAATTCAAATATATTGAATAAAACACTTGAGCAACGCATAAAATTAACAAAATAAAGCACTATTTATTTTATTACAGAATATGTCTGGATCTAGTGAAGGAGCTGGAGGTGGACTCACTCCTGAACAGATAATGCAAATTATGCAAACTATGCTTAATGAAAACAACTAGCGTCAAGCTAAGTTTCTGCAAGACCAGTTTCGTGCTCGTGATGAAGCCAAAACTAGACGCAGAGAAGAGCGTAGAAAGAAACAACACGATGATACTGGACGCCACAACGACGACACCGATGAGGAGGAAGCTCTTGTAGTCCCTCCTAAGGGCTGCAACTTCCGTTACTTCAAGGCTTGCGGAGCTCAACCTTTTAAGGGTGCTGCAAATTCTATCGAAGCGCTCGAGTGGATCACTGGTATTGAGCGAATATTTCTCATCAGCGATTGTGCTGAAGAATCCAAGGTCAGCTTTGCTACTACACTGTTCGAGGGTGGCACTGTTATGTGGTGGAGATCTCAGGAGAACATGCACGGAGCCAACTGTATCAAGTCCCTGTCTTGGGATGAATTTAAGGTTATCTTCTTTCGTCAATACTGCCCGACTGATGAAAAGAAACGTTTGGAAGAAAAGGTGATGTCTCTTACTCAGGGAACCAAATCGGTGACTGAGTATGAGATTGAATTTACCCGACTAAGCTTGCTGTCTGACTATCAAGTCGCTACTGAAGAGCGAAAGATCGACCGTTTTCTGATGGGTCTGCATCCCGAGTATCAGAAGTTCTTGAAGCACCGGGGTATACCAATTAGGCTGACTGTGTTGAAGCTGGTCGAATTCTCGAGCAGGATTTTATTCGAGCTGGAGGAGTTTATGCTTCATCTGTTAACCCTACTTGTCCATCACCGCCCAAGAAATCACACACTGGCAGTTATTCTGGATCTTCATCCAGGTATTCTCAACCACAGCAGTCTCAATACCGACAGTTCAGCTCACCTCCGGCACAGCAATCTCGATCTTATGCGGTACATTCTGAGCCGAGGCAGTGTCGCCGCTGCCAGAAGTCACACATTGGACGTTGTAACCCCAATGATGTGAGGTGCTTCGTGTGCAACAACATAGGACATAGCAGTGAAGAATGTCCTAACAAAGTTAAAGTTTGCAACAACTGTTTACGCCCTGGAGATAATGAGCATGCATGTACGCATCCGTTCAGCATAATTTACCCGAGTGCAGAGCATCATCCGCGATTGCAGCAGCAGCAACATCGACCTCAGCAACAATATCAACAACAACAGCAAAGACAAAATCAATAGGCCCGACATAGCACATCGCGAGGAGGTTCTAGTCGCCGTAACGAGCCAGCTCGGAGTCAGAATCGCGCATTCCAAATAACGGCCGAGCAAGCAAAGGAAATACCAGATGTGGTATCTGGTATGTTTCTTGTTAACTCCGTACCTGTTAGAGTTATTTTTGATTCAGGAGCAAACCGTTCCTTCATATCAAATTCATTTGCATCTAAACTTGGAATTGCACCGACTACTCTACCTGTTATATTTGATATCGAAACGGCTAGTAATATAAGTGTGTCTACCGATAAAATCTACCGTGATTGCCTCATTCTCCTCGACAACTGGACATTTCAACTGGCCGCATTTGCATCTACGGTGACAGAAAGACAGGTGAAATATGCTTAATTTCTGTTGTCAAAGCTAGGAAACATATAGCTAAGGGTTGCGTGTCATACTTAGCATATGCGATAGATGCTAAGCCTGAAAAGTAAGTTTTAGCCGAGGTACCGATAGCCTCCGAGTTTCCCAATGTCTTTCCCGAGGACATCTCTGGACTCCCACCAGACCATCAGGTGGAGTTAAGAATTGATTTAGTGCCAGGAGCGACACCAATTGCTCGAGCCCCATATAGACTTGCACCTGCTGAGATGCAAGAAATGATGAAGCAATTGCAAGAGTTGCTTGACAAGGGACTCATTCGACCAAGTTCATCTCCCTGGGGAGCTCCTGTTCTTTTCGTTAAGAAGAAAGATGGGACTCTCCGGATGTGCATTGATTATAAGGAGTTGAATAAGGTAACAATAAAGAACAAATATTCGTTGCCCAGAATAGACGATCTTTTCGACCAGCTTCAGGGAGCCAGTTACTTCTCGAAGATCGATCTTAGATCTGGGTATCATCAGCTCAAAGTTCGTGAAGAATATGTCCCCAAAACAGCTTTCCGTACTAGATATGGGCATTACGAGTTTCTTGTTATGACCTTTGGTCTTACAAACGCTCCTGCGGTGTTCATGGATCTGATGAACCGCGTTTGTAGACCAATGCTCGATAAGTCTGTTATCGTCTTTATAGACGATATTCTCATCTACTCGAAAACCGAAGCTGAGCATGCTGTGCATCTTAGAGAGCTGCTAGAGTTGCTGCGCAAAGTGCGACTTTACGCCAAGTTCTCTAAATGCGAATTTTGGTTGCGACAGGTGCTTACAATCCCGATTTATTCATTTTAAGCTTATCTTTTCTTAAATTTCATGCTTAGCGTTAACTTGCAAATCTTGTATCTTATCAGATACAATTCCTTGGTCATGTGATATCTGGTGAAGGAATCTCTGTGGATCCTTCTAAGATAGAAGCCATTCAAAATTGGGAAGCTCCCAAATCAGCTACTGAGATCCGAAGTTTCTTGGGATTGGTGGGTTACTACCGTCGATTCATTAAGGACTTCTCAATATTAGCCATGCCTCTTACATCTCTTACTCACAAGAATGTTCCCTTTATTTGGGAAGAAGCTCAAGAAATTGCATTCCAAACTTTAAAGCAGAAACTCACCGAAGCGCCTATTCTAACCTTACCCGAAGGCAATGAAGACGTTGTGGTCTTCAGTGATGCTTCATATCAAGGGCTTGGGTGTGTTCTGATGCAAAGAGGCAGAGTCATAGCATATGCTTCTCGCCAACTTAAGGATCATGAAAAGAGTCATCCGACTCATGATCTTGAACTTGCTGCCGTAATTTTCGCGTTAAAAACGTGGCGACATTATCTCTACGGCACCAAATGTCAGCTGTATACTGATCACAAGAGCCTTAAGTACATTTTCAGTCACAAGGAGCTTAACATGCGCCAGCGACACTCCATGGAACTCATCAAAGACTATGACTGTGATATTTTGTATCACCCTGGCAAAGCGAATGTGGTGGCCGACGCATTGAGTCGTAAATCTTACTCTGCTAGATGTCTCTATACCTTGACCCATACTTTGTTTTCATCAACCTTGATCGATGAAATCCTCGTTGCTCAAGCTGAAGCCCTAAAAGAAGAAAACCTCAACTCTGAGGATATGAAAGGGCAACTTCAATTCTTAATCGATAACTCTCGCGGCTTGAAACTTTTCAAGAATCGTGTTTGGGTTCCCAAATTTGGAGATATTCGACAGAAAATTCTTTCGGAAGCTCACTGTTCTAACTTCTCGGTACATCCTGGCAGCACCAAGATGTACAACGATTTAAAAGCCGAGTATTGATGGCCTGGTATGAAAAGAGACGTAGGCCAATATGTTGATAATTGTGTTACATGCCGATTAATCAAAGTGGAGCATCAACAGCCTTATGGCAGTCTTCAGCCTCTACCGATTCCCGAGTGGAAGTTCGATCATATCACAATGGATTTCGTGACAAATCTTCCTACTACGCGAAGACAGCACGATGCAATATGGGTGATTGTGGATCGTCTAACCAAAGTCGCTCATTTCATTCCAATTCGCGAGAACTACTCATTGGAGAAGTAGGCTAAGTTGTACATAGACGAGATCGTTACTCGACACGGAGTGCCTCTGTCAATCGTTTCAGATCGCGATAGCTGGTTCACTTCGAGGTTCTGGAGTGCATTACAAGATGGATTAGGCACCAAGATCAGAATGAGCACGGCGTATCATCCGCAGCCTGATGGCCAAAGCGAGCGCACGATCCTTACACTCGAAGACATGCTGCGGGCTTGTGTACTTGAGTTTAGCGGTAATTGGGACGACCACTTGCCGTTAGCAGAGTTTTCTTATAACAATAGTTACCATTCATCCATCAAAGCCGCACCTTTCGAAGCCTTATACAGAGACGCAAGTGCCGAACGCCTACGTGTTGGCATGAAGCCGGTGAAGCACCAATCGCCGGTCCCGAGCTACTTCAACAAACCAATGACAAGATCAGAATTATTCGTCAACACTTAGAAACCGCTCAATCTCGACAGAAATCGTATCATGACCGACGCCATAAGCCCTTAGAATTCCAGAAGGACGATTATGTCGTACTGAAAGTGTCGCCGATGAAAGGTGTGTTCAGATTCGGTAAGCGTGGAAAGTTAGCACCACGATTCTTTGGTCCTTTCAAGATCACCGAGCATGTTGGAACTCAATCTTATCTTTTCGACTTACCGAGCGAACTGTCCAACATACACCCCGTATTTCACGTCTCGCAACTTAGAAAGTGTAATGAAAACGAAAGCGAAAAGTGGGCTGATCATCTGAGCTACAAGATCGACGAGAAGCTGCAATGTGACGAGCCTGAGGTCATTCTAGAGACAAAAATAAAGAAGCTGAGAAATCGAGAAGTAGCAATGGTGTTGGTGCAATGGAGAACTTCTCACGGAACTTCTCAGACCTGGGAATCTGAGGAAGACATGAGAGTTCGATATCCGCATCTGTTTGAGCCTTATGTACTTCGAGGAGGAAGTGCAAGCGTGGTGGGTTATACTATAACACCTTGCTTTTTATTTGTATTTTTATTTTAAGTATTTTGAGCAATTTGCGTAAAATGATGTAATTTCGAGATTTGGTATTAATAGGGGCTGAGAGCTCATTTTCTCATTTCTTGCAAGCCAAATTCCCTTCCAGAGCTTCTCTCTCTAAAAATTCGAACTTCTCTCTAACTTTTCTCCCAAACCGACCGGCCAAATCTCGAGTTCTATACGTCATCGGAAAGATCTCGAAGAGTACTACACGGATTTGCTATTGCATGTGCGATATCATACGGTTTTGAGGTAAGAATCGCCCTTTTTCGTTTTCTGCATTTTTTTGGTTTTGAAATAAAATTCGAATTTATCATTTTCATGTGATTTTAAGCTATTTTGATGAAGTATTAACTCGAGTTTGATAGAGTATATATAATAGAATTGAAAACTAGTCTTAATACTTAGCATATTCGTGATTTTTGTGTAAGAAATGCATGTTTTAAAGCTGAAACTTGTGAACAAATTCGAGATGTCAAGAACAAACTCGAATTTAACCAAAATTGAACCAAGAATTCGATTTTAAGCCTAAAATCGAAGGGGAATTCGAGTTTGTGCATAAGCCTTCGAGTTTATACATCAAATTCGAATAGGAATTCGAATTTAGTGTAAGAAATTTGAATTTAATGTATTAAATTAGCCTATGATTCGAATTTGTTGTATGGTGTTCGAATTTGATGTTAAATTCGAAAAGAGTTTCAAATTTAACTCTAAAATTTCGACTTTAACCCATATTGAATAATAAGAATTCGAAATTGATGATAAAGTTGATCTAGTATTTCGAATGTAATTAGTAAATTTGAAACCCACTCCTTAAATTCAAATATATTGAATAAAACACTTGAGCAACGCATAAAATTAACAAAATAAATATCAAAATATTTAGTTAGAAGTTATGGTTTATAGATGTTGAAATATTGAGCTAGCATTATTAATTTAGCATTGTAAAGTTAAATTACAGATATTAAATTTAGCAGTTTAGCCCAGTTTCGAGTCAAAGCCAGTGGCAGAAAATATTAAAGTCTACATAAGCGAGTGCAAGCATTTCAAAGCGAAATAAAGAATAGATAAGCCCGAGCAAGCATTTCAGAATATTTCAAAGCATTTTCAGTACTGTGAGTAACAATTATTCTTGTTTACATGTTTTATATGAAATTGAGACATAAATTGCTTCTATATGACTTCTTTGGAATTCAATAGACTTTTGTGAGTGAAGGCGAACACTGTGGTACAGGTGATGCCCAGCTTAGCCGGATCTTACATCTGATCTATTAATATGCATATTTATTTGCTATCTGCTTATTATTCTGCATATTATACAGCAAGCTTTGTTTGAGCATTTCTTTGTGCATATCATAGCATTTTACTTTACGAGCAAGCAATTCTGATGCACACCACTATCCCTAAGCATTATGCGGGTAGCTAGCCCCGCATCACAGATTGATCATCTGTCAGCGATAAACCCTAGTGGTGGCATCTCCTTTCTGCGTGAAATGTCTCAATTGTGCAAGCATTCTTTCTGGGTAATTAAGCAAGCAAGCATAACAGCCATTATAGGCATTTTTGCCTCATATTTTACATGCATTCATGAATATATGTTTACTCACTAAGTAATTAGGTTACAGTTGCTACTCATAATTTTTACAGGAAAAGGTAAAGAGTAAGCTGGACCTTCTGCTTAGGTCTATTATCTGATCAACCCAGAGGACTCAGCTCACTTTCAGCTTGCGGTATAGCTTTATGATGCCTTGGGTTCTGGGTAGCTGCATTTATGTATGTTGTGATGTTTTAGTAGTTTAGTACTGTAACCTTGTAGCACGTGTAGTGCATGACTTATTGTAATATTTTATTTACCTTTATGCATGTATTACTATTCTTGGGATAAGCAAGCGTGATTAATGCAAGGATGTCACAGGATGGTATCAGAGCCTTAGTTTGAGGGATTCAAGTGTTAACAATAACACTTGGACTCAAACTTTTAAGCAAAGATATTAGCTTCGAATATCTAGGCTTTAACTTGACCTGAGATAGGCTTTGACTTTGCTTTAGGAATTGGGAAATGGGGTAGAATAGGAGTTATGTCTATTCTTATGCAAGCACTATTTATTTTATTACAGAATATGTCAGGATCTAGTGAAGGAGCTGGAGGTGGACTCACTCCTGAACAGATAATGCAAATTATGCAAACTATGCTTAATGAAAACAACGAGCGTCAAGCTAAGTTTCTGCAAGACCAGTTTCGTGCTCGTGATGAAGCTGAAACTAGACGCAGAGAAGAGCATAGAAAGAAACAACACGATGATACTGGACGCCACAACGACGACACCGATGAGGAGGAAGCTCCTGTAGTCCCTCCTAAGGGCTGCAACTTCCGTTACTTCAAGGCTTGCGGAGCTCAACCTTTTAAGGGTGCTGAAAATTCTATCGAAGCGCTCGAGTGGATCACTAGTATCGAGCGAATATTTCTCATCAGAAGAATCCAAGGTCAGCTTTGCTACTGCACTGTTCGAGGGTGGCGCTGTTATCTGGTGGAGATCTCAGGAGAACATGCACGGAGCCAACTGGATTAAGTGCCTATCTTGGGATGAATTTAAGGTTATCTTCTTTCGTCAATACTGCCCGACTGATGAAAAGAAACGTTTGGAAGAAAGCTGATGTCTCTTACTCAGGGAACCAAATGGGTGACTGAGTATGAGATTGAATTTACCCGACTAAGCTTGCTGTCTGACTATCAAGTTGCTACTAAAGAGCGAAAGATCGACCGTTTTCTGATGGGTCTGCATCCCGAGTATCAGAAGTTCTTGAAGCACCGGGGATATACCAATTATGCTGACTGTGTTGAAGCTGCTCGAATTCTCGAGCAGGATTTTACTAGAGCTGGAGGAGTTCCTGCTTCATCTGTTAACCCTACTTGTCCATCACCGCCCAAGAAATCACACACTGGCAATTATTCTGGATCTTCATCCAGGTATTCTCAACCACAGCAGTCTCAATACCGACAGTTCAGCTCACCTCCGGCATAGCAATCTCGATCTTATGCGGTACATTCTGAGCCGAGGCAGTGTCGCCGCTGCCAGAAGTCACACATAGGACGTTGTAACCCCAATGATGTGAGGTGCTACGTGTGCAACAACATAGGACATAGCAGTGAAGAATGTCCTAACAAAGTTATAGTTTGCAACAACTGTTTACGCCCTGGAGATAATGAGCATGCATGTACGCATCCGATCAGCATAATTTACCCGAGTGCAGAGCATGATCCGTGATTGCAGCAGCAGCAACATCGACCTCAGCAACAATATCAACAACAATAGCAAAGACAAAATCAATCGGCCCGACATAGGACATCGCGAGGAGGTTCTAGTCGCCGTCACGAGCCAGCTCGGAGTCAGAATCGCGCATTCCAAATAACGGCCGAGCAAGCAAAGGAAATACAAGATGTGGTATCTGGTATGTTTCTCGTTAACTCCGTACCTGCTAGAGTTATTTTTGATTCAGGAGCAAACCGTTCCTTCATATCAAATTCATTTGCATCTAAACTTGGAATTGCACCGACTACTCTACCTGTTATATTTGATATCGAAACGGCTAGTAATATAAGTGTGTCTACCGATAAAATCTACCGTGATTGCCTCATTCTCCTCGACAACTGGACATTTCAACTTGACCTTATTCCGATGGACTTTCACGAATTCGACGTCATCGTGGTTATGGATTGGCTTGATCATCATGACGCCAACATTGTCTGCAAGAAGAAGTTGATAAAGCTCACTGCTCCGGATGGCCGCATTTGCATCTACGGTGACAGAAAGACAGGTGAAATATGCTTAATTTCTGTAGTCAAAGCTAGGAAACATATAGCTAAGGGTTGCGTGTCATACTTAGCATATGCGATAGATGCTAAGTCTGAAAAGAAAGTTTTAGCCGAGGTACCGATAGCCTCGGAGTTTCCCGATGTCTTTCCCGAGAACATCTCTGGACTCCCACCAGACCGTCAGGTGGAGTTAAGAATTGATTTAGTGCCAGGAGCGACACCAATTGCTCGAGCCCCATATAGACTTGCACCTGCTGAGATGCAAGAAATGATGAAGCAATTGCAAGAGTTGCTTGACAAGGGACTCATTCGACCAAGTTCATCTCCCTGGGGAGCTCCTGTTCTTTTCGTTAAGAAGAAAGATGGGACTCTCCGGATGTGCATTGATTATAGGGAGTTGAACAAGGTAACAATAAAGAACAAATACCCGTTGCCCAGAATAGACGATCTTTTCGACCAGCTTCAGGGAGCCAGTTACTTCTCGAAGATCGATCTTAGATCTGGGTATCATCAGCTCAAAGTTCGTGAAGAAGATGTCCCCAAAATAGCTTTCCGTACTAGATATGGGCATTACGAGTTTCTTGTTATGACCTTTGGTCTTACAAACGCTCCTGCGGCGTTCATGGATCTGATGAACCGCGTTTGTAGACCAATGCTCGATAAGTCTGTTATCATCTTTATAGACGATATTCTCATCTACTCGAAAACCAAAGCTGAGCATGCTGTGCATCTTAGAGAGCTGCTAGAGTTTTTGTGCAAAGTGCAACTTTACGCCAAGTTCTCTAAATGCGAATTTTGGTTGTGACAGGTGCTTACAATCCCGATTTATTCATTTTAAGCTTATCTTTTCTTAAATTTCATGCTTAGCGTTAACTTGCAAATCTTGTATCTTATCAGATACAATTCCTTGGTCATGTGATATCTGGTGAAGGAATCTTTGTGGATCCTTCTAAGATATAAGCCATTCAAAATTGGGAAGCTCCCAAATCAGCTACTGAGATCCGAAGTTTCTTGGGATTGGCGGGTTACTACCGTCGATTCATTAAGGACTTCTCAAAATTAGCCATGCCTCTTACATCTCTTACTCGCAAGAATGTTCCCTTTATTTGGGAAGAAGCTCAAGAAATTGCATTCCAAACTTTAATGCAGAAACTCACCGAAGCGCCTATTCTAACCTTACCCGAAGGCAATAAAGACTTTGTGGTCTTCAGCGATGCTTCATATCAAGGGCTTGGGTGTGTTCTAATGCAAAGAGGCAGAGTCATAGCATATGCTTCTCGCCAACTTAAGGATCATGAAGAGAGTCATCCGACTCATGATCTTGAACTTGCTGTCGTAATTTTCGCGTTAAAAACGTGGCGATATTATCTCTACGGCACCAAATGTCAGTTGTATACTGATCACAAGAGCCTTAAGTACATTTTCAGTCAGAAGGAGCTTAACATGCGCCAGCGACGCTCCATGGAACTCATCAAAGACTATGACTGTGATATTCTGTATCACCCTGGCAAAGCGAATGTGGTGGCCGACGCATTGAGTCGTAAATCTTACTCTGCTAGATGTCTCTATACCTTGACCCATACTTTGTTTTCATCAACCTTGATCGATGAAATCCTCATTGCTCAAGCCGAAGCCCTAAAAGAAGAAAACCTCAACTCCGAGGATATGAAAGGGCAACTTAAATTCTTAATCGTTAACTCTCATGGCTTGAAACTTTTCAAGAATCGCGTTTGGGTTCCCAAATTTGGAGATATTCGACAGAAAATTCTTTTGGAAGCTCACTGTTCTAACTTCTCGGTACATCCTGGCAGCACCAAGATGTACAACGATTTAAAAGCCGAGTATTGATGGCCTGGTATGAAAAGAGACGTAGGCCAATATGTCGATAATTGTGTTACATGCCGATTAGTCAAAGCGGAGCATCAACAGCCTTATGGCAGTCTTCAGCCTCTACCGATTCCCGAGTGGAAGTTCGATCATATCACAATGGATTTCGTGACAAAGATTCCTACTACGCGAAGACAGCACGATGCAATATGGGTGATTGTGGATCGTCTAACCAAAGTCGCTCATTTCATTCCAATTTGCGAGAACTACTCATTGGAGAAGTTGGCTAAGTTGTACATAGACGAGATCGTTACTCGACACGGAGTGCCTCTGTCAATCGTTTCCATTCGCGACAGCCGGTGCACTTCGAGGTTCTGGAGTGCATTACAGGATGGTTTAGGCACCAAGATCAGAATGAGCACGGCGTATCATCCGCAGCCTGATGGCCAAAGCGAGCGCACGATCCTTACACTCGAAGACATGCTGCGGGCATGTGTACTTGAGTTTAGCGGTAATTGGGACGACCACTTGCCGTTAGCAGAGTTTTCTTATAACAATAGTTACCATTCATCCATCAAAGTCGCACCTTTCGAAGCCTTATACAGACGCAAGTGCCGAACGCCTACGTGTTGGCATGAAGCCGGTGAAGCACCAATCGCCGGTCCCGAGCTACTTTAACAAACCAATGACAAGATCAGAATTATTCGTCAGCACTTAGAAACCGCTCAATCTCGACAGAAATCGTATCACGACCGACGCCATAAGCCCTTAGAATTCCAGAAGGACAATTATGTCGTACTGAAAGTGTCGCCGATGAAAGGTGTGTTCAGATTCGGTAAGCGTGGCAAGTTTGCACCACGATTCGTTGGTCCTTTCAAGATCACCGAGCGTGTTGGAACTCAATCTTATCTTTTCGACTTACCGAGCGAACTGTCCAACATACACCCCGTATTTCACGCCTCGCAACTTAGAAAGTGTAATGAAAACGAAAGCGAAAAGTGGGCTGATCATCTGAGCTACAAGATCGACGAGAAGGTGCAATGTGACAAGCCTGAGGTCATTCTAGAGACAAAAATGAAGAAGCTGTGAAATCGAGAAGTAGCAATGGTGTTGGTGCAATGGAGAACTTCTCACGGAACTTCTCAGACATGGGAATCTGAGCAAGACATGAGAGTTCGATATCCGCATCTGTTTGAGCCTTAGGTACTTCGAGGACGAAGTGCAAGCGTGGTGGGCTTATACTATAACACCTTGCTTTTTATTTGTATTTTTATTTTAAGTATTTTGAGCAATTTGCGTAAAATGATGTAATTTCGAGATTTGGTATAAATAGGGGCTAAGAGTTCATTTTCTCATTTCTTGCAAGCCAAATTCCCTTCCAGAGCTTCTCTCTCTAAGAAATCGAACTTCTCTCTAACTTTTCTCCCAAACCGACCGGCTAAATCTCGAGTTCTATACGTCATCGGAAAGATCTCGAAGAGTACTACACGGATTTGCTATTGCATGTGCGATTTCATACGGTTTTGAGGTAAGAATCGCCCTTTTTCGTTTTCTGCATTTTTTTGGTTTTGAAGTAAAATTCGAATTTATCATTTTCATGCGATTTTAAGCTATTTTGATGAAGTATTAACTCGAGTTTGATAGAGTATATGTAATAGAATTGAAAACTAGTCTTAATACTTAGCATATTCGTGATTTTTGTGTAAGAAATGCATGTTTTAAAGCTGAAACTTATGAACAAATTCGAGTTGTCAAGAACAAACTCGAATTTAACCAAAATTGAAGCAAGAGTTCGATTTTAAGCCTAAAATCGAAGGGGTATTCGAGTTTGTGCATAAGCCTTCGAGTTTATACATCAAATTCGAATAGGAATTCGAATTTAGTGTAAGAAATTCGAATTTAATGTATTAAATTAGCCTATGATTCGAATTTGTTGTATGGTGTTCGAATTTGATGTTAAATTCGAAAAGAGTTTTGAATTTAACTCTAAAATTTCGACTTTAACCCATATTGAATAATAAGAATTCGAAATTGATGATAAAGTTGGTCCAGTATTTCGAATGTAATTAGTAAATTTGAAACCCACTCCTTAAATTCAAATATATTGAATAAAACACTTGAGCAACGCATAAAATTAACAAAATAAATAACAAAATATTTAGTTAGAAGTTATGGTTTATAGATGTTGGAATATTGAGCTAGCATTATTAATTTAGCATATAATCTGTAATGTTAAATTACAGATATTAAATTTAGCAGTTTAGCCCAGTTACGAGTCAAAGCCAGTGCCAGAAAATATTACAGTCTAGATAAGCGAGTGCAAGCATTTCAAAGCAAAATAATGCATAGATAAGCCCGAGCAAGCATTTCAGAATATTTCAAAGCATTTTCAGTACTGTGAGTAACATTTATTCTTTTTTACATGTTTTATATGAAATTGAGACATAAATTGCTTCTATATGACTTCTTTGGAATTCAATAGACTTTTGTGAGTGAAGGCGAACACTGTGGTACAGGTGATGCCCAGCTTAGCCGGATCTTACATCTGATCTATTAATATGCATATTTATTCGCTATCTGCTTATTATTCTGCATATTATACAGCAAGCTTTGTTTGAGCGTTTCTTTGTGCATATCATAGCATTTTACTTTACGAGCAAGCAATTCTGATGCACACCACTATCCCAAAGCATTATGCGGGTAGCTAGCCCCGCATCATAGATTGATCATCTGTCAGCGGTAAACCCTAGTGGTGGCATCTCCTTTCTGCGTGAAATGTCTCAATTGTGCAAGCATTCTTTCTGGGTAATTAAGCAAGCAAGCATAACAGCCTTTATAGGCATTTTCGCCACATATTTTACATGCATTCATGAATATCTGTTTACTCACTAAGCAATTAGCTTACATTTGCTACTCATAATTTTTACAGGAAAAGGTAAAGAGCAAGTTGGACCTTCTGCTTAGGTCTATTATCTGATCAACCCAGAGGACTTAGCTCACTTTCAGCTTGTGGTATAGCTTTATGATGCCTTGGGTTCTGGGTAGCTGCTTTTATGTATGTTGTGATGTTTTAGTAGTTTAGTACTGTTGTTAGGGACAATATTTGTAGAGCTGAAATTAATATTACTTTTAATAATTGTGTTCATCTCTAAGGGGGAGAATGTTGGGAATAAATAATAGAGATGAAACAATTATATTGTATATAATTGTAAATAATCAATAGATTAGGGGTTATGTGTGTAAATACACAATACGTGTGTATTGTGTATAAATAGAAATGTATGCTACGCATGCTGCTAAGAATCTCAGATTACACACACACATATGAATCTGATTTAGAGAGAAGATTCAGATTTGAGAGAATTGCTTTGCAAGTCACCAGGAACCGAATGTAATATCTTTTCTCTCAACTTAATCATTCAATATATTGTATTGAATTGTTAATTGTTCATATAGTGTTAGATGTGATTGAATTGCATGAAATATTGAATTCACAATCGGTATCAAAGCCTAATATGGCTGAATATGAGTGAATTTTGAATCTGAAATCGATTTTTTTTAAGAACACTGTTATATTCATTTTTTTGAAAATCCGAAAATCAATTGAGGATTTTGATTTTTGGATGAAATGATCTGATATTTGGATCGAAGGTGCAAATTTTAAAGACGAATTCAATGATATAAGTATCAAATTTTAATTCCAAACACACCAAATTTAATTGAGAATTTTCAGATTTTTTGAAAAAGTGTTTGTTCTTGAGGTTTTTGGTTTTTAATCAAGAATTAGCCAAAGTGATTTCACAAAAGTTGTTTCTGCTATTAAAACGAACCTTCGAAATCAATTTGAGGTCAATTCATGGATTTTTGTCGAAAAAGTTTGAATCTGATCTTGTTTTTGTTGAAAAATGATAAAACTCGGGCATAACTAAATTCAAAGTGTCATTCGAGTTTTATAAAGAAGGCATTCGAGTTTAATGAAAGCTTTATTCTAGTTTTATTAAACCTTTATTCGAGTTTTATGAAAGCTTTATTCGAGTTTTATGATAGCTTTATTCGAGTTTTATGAAGCTTTGACCGAGTTTTATCAATGCTTTGACCGAGTTTCATCCATTGTTATTCGAGTTTCATACTTCATTGACTGAGTTTCATGAAGCTTGATCGAGTTTAACTTCTTTGTAATTCGAATTGATTTCTATTTCATTCGAGAAACTTCAAGGGTTATTCGAGTTGAATCCTTTCTCATTCGAGTTTCACACTCAATCATTCGAGTTTTATACTTCTTCATTCGAGTTTGGTGATTCTTTATTCGAGTTTGATACTTCATCATTCGAGTTTGATCATTACATATTCGAGTTTCATCCCATATCATTCGAGTTTCATAAATCATCATTCGAGTTATGATTATTTTACCTTTGCTGCTTAAATTGGCCATAACTTTTAACTGGAACATCGTTACAAGTCCTACCATACGTCAAATCGAAGCTTGAAAAGAAATTTATATTTCTAGAATAGGCATAGCCAGTTCGGTAAATTTTCGAAGCCCAATTCCACTCCAGAAAAAAGTTACGGGCAATTTTATGCTGAAAAAGCTGAAATTTAAACGTCAAAAAGTCATTTCAGAGCTCATTTTTCACAAGTAATCATTAACTGAAATAATTTTTCAAAGTTTTATCAGAATTCATTCAGTTTTTCCATAAAAGATCTTGGAAGATTCATTTTTCTGCAATTCATAATGGTGTGTGAACAATTTTGAAAGTCTGAGCTGATTGTCAAACTTACTGAATCTGAAAAGATTCGTAAGAACAATTACGACATTCTCATTCAGTTAAATACTGATAAACATTTGGCGTTACGTGACGTACAAATACTGAATGAAGAAATTCAGAGCTTAAAAGACAAACAAAACTCTGAGAGTTGTGCTCATCAATTGAAAATATCTGAATTACTTAAAGAACTTGATGAGCTGAAACAAGAAAATTTTCAGACTGCAACTCAACTCAAATATCTTTTGCCTGAAAGATCTGATCTTTACAAGACAGTTAAAGATCTTGAAGAATTACTTTCCAAGACAAATCATACTGATCAAAATTGTGTTTTATACAAATCAGAAGAATTTTTTGCTCTTGAAAAAGAGTTATCTTTAACTAAAGATTCTCTTGAGAAGGAAAGACATAGGTTCTTACTGAAAGAACAAGACTTTAAAATGAAATCTAAGTTGTTTGAAAATGAAAGAAAGATGTTTTTAATTAAAGAACAATCTTTTAAATCTGATCTCCAATCATTTGATAATGACAGAAATTCATATTTGGTCATTATCAAATGTTTAGAAGATCAGATACTTTATCTTACCAAACAACTTAGTGATTCTCCTTCTTCAAAAGAATCAAAGGTTGAGATTTCTTCAGTTTGTTTAAAATCTAAAGTTGATCATTCTGATTTATCTACAGATTGTGAGAATAATCCAACTGAATTTTATAAATTAGATTCTTCTTCAGATCTTAAACTTAAGTATCTGTTAAAGATACACAGAGGCAAAGATAAAGTTGCTGAACAACTTCCGATAAAGATTTACACCGGTGAATCTTCAAAGTCAACTTTTCTTAAAGTTTCTAGAAATACTGGTCATTCTTCACAGAAAAGAATTTCTCAGAAAAACACCAAATATTACCAGAAACAGGCTAGAACCGGACAGTTGTTTATAAAGAAGAGTTTGAAAAAGTCTGAACATTCAAACTCAAGTTACTTTAGAAATTCAGATATTCAATTTTCAAATAGTCAAAGAAATTTGTTTTCTGCTTTTGAAAGAGAAGCTGATAGTTATACCTTGCAATGGGTACCTAAACCCAAGTACAAGTGGGTACCAAAACCTGTTTTGAAATGGGTACCCAAGAGCGTTAACAAGTCTGGATCCAAATCTGTTTGGATACCAAAGACATCTTAAATTTTGCAGGTTATAGGTTTCTTATCATTTCAGATAAGGACCCGTTCTTCATTTCAACAGGCTCTTGATTAATTTAGATCAAGACCCGTGCTTCAACTCAAGATGGTTTTTAGTTAATCTAGACTAAAACCTGTTCTTCAGTTCAATCATTTGGTTTCTAGTTAATTCAGACTAGAACCCAGACTTCATTGAACCAGAGACAAAGGCTTTCAGTTACATCAGACTGAAACCCGAGCTTCGGTGACATATGGCTTGTAATCATTTTAGATTAGAACCCGAGTCTGAGAGACAAATCTTACTGGAAGTCCTGCCCTGAATTCAACTCCGAAGCTGAAATTGACAAAGAGGGAGTTTTATTTTTTTATAATTTTTTGCTCTTGATTTCATTTCTACGAGTTGACTAACTGTGTATGCTTATTTCCAGGGGAGTTTCAGACGCACTTTGTCGATGACATTTTTCAAAACTTTGTGTGATTTTTTCAAGAAAATATTTGATACACACATAAAAACATTTTTGAGCTGACAAGCAAAATTTTTTCATAATCTTCTGATTCTCTGAATCTCTCATTGAAATTTATACTGGATTCAGATTTTCCATTTCAATCTGATATCTCCCAAATTATATGAATATAATCTCCGATATCAGATGATTTCCGATATCCCTTGGGTTTCAAAGCTGAAAATCTTTCTGCTGACTCCGATTATGCACCAATTTGAGTGATAGGCATAAATTTCGCTTCTATGGTCTAACCAGAACCGGAATACCTACCCAAGGAGCAAACCATCTATAGTTTGTGTGGGTGAGGGTTCTTTAGGTTTATTAATTGAGAAGTGTCAGTTATCACGGGATACTGACACGGTCGAGCAGTGGTAAAATGTAAATGAGAGGGGTATATTTGAACGGAGATGGTGGTGCATCAGATCATGCTTTTTCTATAAAGCTGACTGAATTTATTTTTCAAAAGTGAGCCGGAGGGAGCTTAGTTGAAAAATGCTGAGTGCTGAGAGTTGAAAAAGGATTAAAAGAAAAGTAAATCCTACCTAAACTGTGTCGGCTGGGTAAGCCACATAATCTATCAAGCCCTAGGCGACTTGATATTGAAAAAGACGTCATGGACCCAGTGACGCATGCACTTAACCCCACCACCTACTCAGTTATCTCTCAAAAGATTTCTGTTTCAATAATCACGGAGATATAGCACATTTCTATCGATATATCATTTGGATATTATTGATCTTGAAACAAGGAAGGCATTTGCTCCGGTCTCCGACTTCATTTGATGCACATTGTGTCTAGAGCTGATTACATACACTTTTAGGACACATCGAGTCTAACAGTCTGCGTGACTATAAACTGCTAGTCCAAAGTGACTAAGCCGGAACAAATACGAGTGATTCTTTCATGATAAAGGATTTCACAATGACTATTTGGAAATCCTACCAGTGTTAACATCATGCCAGCGCTGAACGTAGGTCACATAGATTATGTCTATTGTGCAAACAGGAATCCTATGTGGCCCTGGACTAGTTATTTTACATAATGAATATGTTTCATTTTCCCCAAAGTTGAAAAGCTTTGTTTTTATTCTGAAAAGCTATAGTATCAATTCGAGGGGGAGTGAACTTTTTGAGGGGGAGTGAGATAAATCTGTTTTGTATAGGGGGAGAGATATCAGTTTAAGGGGGAGAAAATCAATTTGTAATAATTTCTGAGTTGTAATTGTTGTTGGATTTCTTCTACTGTTATTTCATTGAATTAATGTTTCTGTAGTTTTTGCATGACGTTCATAATTTTTTTTATGATCATCATGAGGGGGAGAAAAGCTGAATTTCAGAAACAACTGTTGAGTAGTTTGAAATCAACTGAAGACAATTGCTACATCATCTCAAGATAATTGATCAAGGGAGAGAATTAAAAAGCTATTCATGATTCAAGAGGGAGTGTATTTACAAGAAAACACAAGAAAAGAGAAAATCAGAGAAGAAGATATGTGAAGATCAGAGAGAGTCAAATAAAGAAAAGAAGAAGATTCAGAGATCAGAGAAAAGAAGAATATTCAGGAAAAAGTCCCTGAAATGATCTTTTATCAGAAAATTGATTTCATCTCTAAGGGGGAGATTGTTAGGGACAATATTTGTCGAGCTGAAATGAATATTACTTTTAATAATTGTGTTCATCTCTAAGGGGGAGAATGATGGGAATAAATAATAGAGATGAAACAATTATATTGTATATAATTGTAAATACTCAATAGATTAGGGGTTATGTGTGTAAATATACAATACTTGTGTATTGTGTATAAATAGAAATGTATGCTACGCATGCTGCTAAGAATCTCAGATTACACACACACATATGGATCTGATTTAGAGAGAAGATTCAGATTTGAGAGAATTGCTTTGCAAGTCACCAAGAACCGAATGTAATATCTTTTCTCTCAACTTAATCATTCAATATATTTTATTGAATTGTTAATTGTTCATATAGTGTTAGATGTGATTGAATTGTATGAAATATTGAATTCACAACTGTAACCTTGTAGCACGTGTAGTGCATGACTTATTGTAATATTTTATTTAGGTTTATGCATGTATTATTATTCCTGGGATAAGCAAGCGTGATTAATGCAAGTATGTGACACTTATGATGCCGACAATGATCCCGAGGCTACTGACCTTCAACGGAAAATCTTATTACTCACTCATGCCTTTCATAAGAAGTTTCCCAAATCATCCAACAAACTTCGACGAGAAGCCAAGAGTAAAAAGTATGATGACAAGAGAGACATTGCTGAGTAGCCAAAGGAGGAGGACCGTAAAGCTGATGACAAAGAGAAGGGATGTTTTAACTATGGTAAACTAGGCCACCTTGCTCGAGAATGTCGTCTTCCAATGCAGAAGAATGAGAATTACTACAAGACAAAGTACAATCTCGCCAGGCAAAGGAATGCTGGTAGAGCTCTGTTCGCTGAAGAGGAACACTGGTTAGAAGATATTGACAACGAAGAAGATGCTGCAAATCCCATGTGTTTCATTACCGACACTGAGCCAACAGAAGATACGATTCCAGTACCTGAAGTGTCACTGATGGCTCAAGATGTAAGTTCCAACAACACATCTCCCTCAACAGATAAAGAGGTAATTCTCTTCCCGAAGAATTCCTTGCTGAACTAATAATCTGCGTAAAGAGGCCAAAAAGCTAAAGGTTTGTCAAAATGTCCTTCGGGATGCTCAAAATGAATCGGCTGATTTGCAAACAAATATTTTTGCTTTACAAGATCAAGTGTCTAAGACTAATACTGTAACAATGGAAGTAACTACCAAACTGGCCAAATTAGAATACGATCATTAAGTGCTTAAGTTTGAAAAATTACATGGTGATTACAACTATCACTGTGTCTGGGCAAAGAAAACCGAATTAAAAGAGAAACTCAAAGACATGGAAGATAGGTTTTACAAACGTGGTCAAACTGATCAAACTATAAATATATATGAACCTAGAAAGTTGAAGTCTAAATACGGTTTAGGATATACTGGTCATGGAGTCATGCACGAAATGGTCAACATAGAATATGATTTCCTATATGATATATTCAGACTATGGGTTGCGGTTTTAAAATGCCTTATCACAAAACCCTGCCAAAAGTGTTAACCGAAGAAGAAGAAAAACGAGCCAGACCTGATATAAAAGAAATTGAATTTGTTTATAACTGGTTAAATTATGATTCTCTTCAAGGAAAATTAGATAAAACATTTCGAGAAGATGAATTTGTTGAACCAAAAGACATCCCACTTGAGCCGATCTTGCCAAAACCTCGTGAATATGTACCATATTCTACTCTAGAACATCAGGCTTCTGATATAAAACAGAAATTGGAAAATACAACACGAGATTTTGAGCAAGAACAGATAGATTTTACACAGAAAATATCAGATCTACAAGCCGAAATTACTCGAATAAATTATTCTATGGCTGACACTTCAATGAATGTTAGTAAAATCCATGACCTTGAGTTAACCTTAAAAGAAACCAAAGAGTTGTTTGATTCAGACAGAGATAATTTTTTAAGAAAAGAGAATGAGTTTAATGAGGTAAGACGACAGTTTTCAGTTCGAGAACAAAATTTCAAAATCGATGCTAACTCATTTGATAAAGAACGAGATCAACTTCTAGCGACAAATAAGGGACTAGAATCTCAACTTATTTCTAATCAACATAGTTTTGAAAAACAAGTTTCTTTCCTTAACAACTCTAAGGCTTTAATTTCAACTCCAGCCAGCGACACAAACCCAATTCTAAGAAAACAACATCTCTTAGAAATAAAGAAAGGCAAAGCACCGATGATCGTACCTATCTTAAAACATGTTGGCAACACTTCCAACGCTGTTCCTGAAAATCGCACACACTGTATAGTAACTAAAAATCTGTGAAAGCTAACAAACATGTTTGTTTCATTTCAGAAAATCTGTGAAAGCTAACAAACATGTTCGTTTCATTTCAGAAAATCTGTGAAAGCTAACAAACATGTTCGTCTCCAAAGGGCACATCTCAAAAGACGACATCTAAAGTCCAGAGTCATGGAGCAGTTTTTAATTCTTCAAAGTTTTTAATTTCC
Organism: Centrapalus pauciflorus; assembly: GCA_020465985.1. NCBI lineage: Eukaryota > Viridiplantae > Streptophyta > Magnoliopsida > Asterales > Asteraceae > Centrapalus > Centrapalus pauciflorus. Next base: position 98,309 of record JAANYP010002854.1, read on the forward strand.
AATTTAATAAAAGACAAACGTGTGGTTGATTTACATAATAGTACTATTTTGAATGATTGTAATGGTTTGAACGCTATTCCGATTAATGCATATTCATTTGATCAGTTGTTTAATTTGTCCAAAACACCACAAAGTTTGTCTAGACCTACATTGTTAAATTATGCTCGTATTCTCAAACATAGACGCCGCCGCACACCTAAACAAAAGATTAAAAAGGAAACTAACAGACCCATTAAATATAAGTCTATCTGGGTCCCTAAAAATAGCATCTCTGCCAACAACGACATTAAGTGCACTCTCTCTAAGAACGATGGTGGTTCTCCCATTAAGAACCTTACCATAAACGCAAATCCATCTGGACTCAAATTTTGTACAATTTGGGCACCAAAAGTCACTTAACTGTCTTGCAGACATTGGCTTCTAATCACCTCGGATTAGGACCCGTTCCTCATTTTTAACAGCTTTAGAATACCCAGTTCAAAACCCGCTCTTCAATCTTCACACACTGATCTGTCCTTTGCTTTCAGGCAAACAATGTGTGGATTCTAGACTCTGGATGCTCGTGGCATATGACTGGCCGACAAGATCTTCAGTCCAACTACACGTCAACTGATGGTGGTTCGGTGAAATTTGGCAACAACGGTGTTGCTCAAATCTGTGGCTTTGGAGATCTCGAAATGGAAAATCCTTGGCTAGAATCTCTTTAGTATTGGCCAACTTTGTAATAAAGGACTTGAGGTATCCTTCAAAGCTATAAGATGCAGTATTCGATCTCCAACGGGTAAGGAGATACTCGTTGGCACTCGACGGTCCAACCTATACACCATCGATCTGTCAAAAGTCAAGGTCAACAAGACGATATGTCTTCTTTCCATGACCTCATCACAACAGTGTTGGTTATGGCACAAGATATTCTCTCATCTGAATTTCAAGAACATAACCAAGCTCGTATCCAACAAACTCGTCAGAGGTCTACCGAAATTGAAGTTCGACAAAGATCAACTGTGTGCAGCATGCGAAAATAGTAAGATCAAGAATGCCTCACACAAACCAAAGCCAGTCCCCAACACTACAAAACCTTTGGAGCTTATCCACATGGATTTGTGTTGTCCGATACGCATTCAGAGCATCAATGCCAAGAAGTATATACTGGTGATGGTCAACGATTTCTCATGCTACACTTAGATAAAGTTCCTACGCACGAAAGACGAGACGCAAGAATTGATCATCTCATTTCTGAAGCAGACCCAAGTCAACCTCCAACTTCAAGCCCAAAACCATCCGAACGGACAACGGTACTGATTTCATGAACAAGGAGTTAACCTAATTCCTAGATTTCGTTAGTATTTCCAACCAATATTCCAGTGCCAGAACTCCTCAACAGAATGGAGTCTTCGAACGACGGAATCGAACCCTGGTTGAAGCAGCTCGTTCCATTATCACATAGTCAAAGATGCCTCTACACTTCTGTGCTGAAGCCGTGGACACTGCGTGCTACACTAAAAACCGATCCATCATAAACAAACGGTGTGGCATCCTATGGGATCATTAATAAATGTGCACCTAATGTCAAACACTTCCGTGTTTTTGGTTGCAGGTGTTTTATTCTAAAGGACAAAGATAATCTCGGTAAGTTCGACGCCAAAGGAGATGAAGCAGTATTCCTCGGATACTCAAAGAACTCAGCCTCCTACCGGGTGTACAACAAACGGACTAGAACAGTTAATGAGAGTGTGAACATCACATTCAATGATTTAGCTGAGTCTGAAAATGTTTCTGAACATATTAGTTCAGAATCGGCTCCTCAACAATCATCTGAACCGACTCAGACGTCATCTGCATCCACCTCTGCAACGCCAATCGGAGAAGATGATCTAGACCTAGACTCCCTATTTGATTTATTATATCCACACTCTAAGTCTAGTCCTAATTCTTTTTTTAAATCTGATGCAGATACAAATGAAGTCAGTCCAAGCTGACCTACCCTTGACATATCTTAGCCAACACCTACTGACACCACACCAACATTTCCCAAATCCCTTACCGGTTATGTTATTCCTAACCTAAACCCAGATATAGCCCCAGAACCTTGAACACCGGTTGATGCTTCTCAAACCGACTCAACCCCATCTGATTCACTCCAATCCGCAGACGACCTCGTACCGCTTCTACGCAAATGGACTTTATCCAACCCCGAATCTCAAATCATGGGGAATAAGTCCACTCCGGTTCGAACCAGAAGAGCTACCAACGCCGAATGCCTATTCGCTGCCTTCCAGAGCAAGATCGAACCGACAACAAAAACTGAAGCTCTATGAGATCCAGGCTACGTGAATGCAATGCATGACGAGCTACATCAGTTTGAATGCCTACGTGTATGGAGGTTAGTCCCACGACCAAAGGATCGGTCTATCATCGGCACAAAATGGATTTTCAAGAACAAACGAGACGAGAACGGGATTGTCATCCGCAACAAACCTAGACTAGTGGCTAAAGGGTATCGACAACAAGAGGAAATCGCCTATGATGAGACGTTCGCTCTCGTAGCCAGACTTGAAGCAATTCGTGTGTTCCTGGCATACGCGGCACACAAAGATTTCACAGTATACCAGATGGACGTGAAGACACGTTTGTCAATGAAATTCTGAAGGAGGAGGTGTACGTTTCTCAACCTGAAGGTTTTGTAGATGAGTCTAGACCATCATATATCTATGCTCTTGATAAAGCTCTATATGGTCTGAAACAAGCACTTCGGGCATGGTATGATAGTCTAACTGAGATCTTGCTCGATTCCGGTTTCTCAAAAGGTACGGACGACACAGCCCTGTTTATACGTCATAAAGGTAATGACATTCTACTCGTTCAAGTTTACATAGATGGAAATATTTTCGGATCTACAAAACCTTCACTCTGTGAAGAATTTTCAAAATCAATGGAATCGAGGTTCGAGATGAGTATGATGGGGGAAATGAACTTTTTCCTCGGATTACAAGTCAAACAACTTCCTGACAAGATTCACATAAACCATTCGAAGTACATCCATGATCTCCTAAAGAGATTTAAGATGGAAAACTGTACGTTTATGAAAACTCCCATGTCCATTTCCTCAAAGCCTGATGCCGATCCAATGGGTAAATCCACTTACATCACGACTTATCGAGGAATGATCGGTTCCTTATTGTATTCAACTGCTAGTAGTCCAGACATAATGTTTGCTACATGTCTTTGTGCTCGATTTCAAGCCGACCCTAAAGAGTCACATTTGGCTGTCGAAAAACCAATCTTTCGTTATTTAAAAGGCACGCCTGACCTTGGTCTCTGGAATCCGAAAGGAACCAGTTTTGAACTAACTGCCTACTCAGATGCAGATCATGCAGGTTGCAAACATGACTAAAAGAGTACATCGGGTCACATCCAGTTCCTCATAGATAAACTGGTAAGTTGCGCATCGAAGACACAATACAGTGTTTCTTTGTCCACCGCTGAAGCAGAATATGTTGCTGCCCCAAGTTGCTGCTCACAACTGCTGTGGATGCGCACTCAAATCCGGGACTAGGGTTTCAGACTTAGTCGGATTCTCATCTGTTGCGAATCCATGAGCGTAATAGCCATTACTGGTAACCCTGTACAACACTCTCGCGCTAAACACATAGATATCCGGTACCACTTTATAAAAGATCACGTTGAAGAAGGTACCTCAGAATTACATTTTGTAAACACTGAAAATTAGATAGTTGACTTGTTCACAAAACCTTTGGATGAAAAATGTTTTAATTTTCTGGTGAACAAGTTAGGTATGTTGTACTTGTTAACATAATTTAATCTAAAATGCAACATTTTTGAAAAGTTTATCTACCTTCTGAAAAGACGGATTTTCTTTTCGCAAATGTTACATTTTCTAATAAATTATGTTCCGTGTTTATTTTCTTTAATTCTAATTGTTGTGTAGATTTAATTTTTCTATCACGCTTTATCGGGAGACAACCAGGTAAGTCTCCGAGTGTTTTAAATTCTCATTTATGCATACTCGGAGGGGGAGAAAATATGTTGCTAATTGGTGTGTTTAATTTTTTGTGTGTTTATTTCTTTAAGTTTATTATTTAGTAAGAAAATCCAAAAAGATTTTACTTTCTGTGTTTATTTTTTCAGTATGTTTAATTTTTTAAGTTTATTATTTATTAAAAAAATCCAAAAATATTTTACTATCTGTGTTTATTTTTTCAGTATGTTTAATTTCTTAAGTTTATTATTTATTAAGAAAATCCAAAAAATATTTTATTTTTTGTGTGTTTAATTTATTACATCTTTATTTATAAAGAAAAGGGTTTATTATGAAAAAAATCAACATGTTTTCACCTTTTTTTCATTTTCGTCCCTCGTTATTTTTACATAAAAAAGCTCAAGTTATTATTTTCTTTTTGGTTTAGTGAAATTTGTACATTAGACCCCGATTATAATTTGTGAACTAGGTTTTAAAAAACTGAAAAATCGGGTTCTAATGTCTAAATTTCACTAAACCAAAAAGAAAAGAATAACTTGAGGACTTTTATGAAAAGTAATAACATGGAGGGACGAAAACGCAAAAAACATGAAAACATGTTAGTTTTTTTCATAATAAACCCTAAAAAACCCAAAGCTATTTTATTTTTCTTTAATTTTTAAGTTGTTAGTTTATTTGTAAGAAATTATTTTCCTAATTTAATATTTGTTTGTTAGTTTCTTTAATATTAGTTTTCTTTTCTTAATGTTAAATATTTTCAAAAGTTAGATATTTTGGTAAGGGCATGGGTCGGGTTCCCCAAACGGGTTTGGGGGGAACCGGCGTTTCGAAAAGTATATATACCTCCCAATTTCTTTCACTTCTCCATCTTCATCTCAATCGCTCAAGAACACACACTACATTCTCAACTATTTCATCACAAATCAGAGTCTTAGAAGCGTTTTAAAGCGATTTCGTAGATCAAAGGGAGTATAAAGTATGATTCTATGCATTTATCACCTACTTCCTTTGAAATCTCTGCCCTGAATGGAGTTTAAAAGGGAGTTTTTGGGTCTGAAAGTGGTTTTCTTTGTGTTAAGAAACCCAAAAGGTTATTATTATTGTTTTTTTTTTTTTTTTGCAAAAACAGCTTTTTGATCTAATTTTTCCAAAACAAAAGTTGTTCGTGGGTTCTTCAAAATTTGCACAAGTCATAAAACATGCGGCTAATGCCTTGTCCACGAGTTGCAACTCGCGGACTACCTATCATTTGCATTTCTGGTCCTATATTTTTATTCTATCTCACAAGGGCATGATGCTTAATCCGCGAGTTGCAACTCGCGGATAAAACTCCATGTTCAAACCTTTTTAAAAAGGGCCATAAAATGACTAAGTGAAACATGCGGCCACAACTTCATCCGCAAGTGTCAACTCGCGGATAACTCTCCAACCGCAAGTCATCATCAAAGAAAATGTTTGTGAAAATCCCAAGTTAAACCTGCGGCCAAAGGCTCATCCGCAAGCTACAACCTACGGATAACACTTCAACTGCAGGTTGGGGTACATCATGACTTAGAAGTTTTTTTCATAACTTAACTTTCATTCATAGTTTCATCCGTGAGTTGCAACTCTCGGATGAAACTTCATCCGCAGGTTTTGTTAAAAATTTTCTAAGTCTGGTTTCTCAAAAGTGTTGAGCTCACTTGAAAGTTCACTTGTTCAAAAGTTACAAATCCTGTTTTAAGGCTGTTTCTGGTGATTTAATCTGAGTTGGGACTGGTCTTGCAGACTTTGGTTCTACAGATGCACTTTTCTTACCAAGAAGTCTTCTGTAGAAGCCCTTTAACAAATCAGTTTAATTCTATTAAACGCCCAAAACAAGAAACACTTCTGAACAAGTCGTATATTCCTAGATAATACATATCTTACTTTCAAATACTTTGACAGGTACAATGGCATCCCATTCTCACTCTGGAGAAAATGTACCACCCTTGAGCCCCCAGCACTCTAACCCAACCCAAGACTCAGATGAGAAAATAACCTCAAGATCTGTAGCCCTACCCCCCAGACCATCAGAACAAATATTCCCCAAGCAAATGTGGCTACCTATTAAACCCAACAACTACCTTCTTGACCTAGCCTTCCTACATAAATCAATGGGAAACCCAGCCATCCGCCTATCAAACCGAGTGGTCGAAGAAATCATAATGGGCCATCGAATAACATATGCCCTAACCAGTAGACCCACACCCCGTCCACCCCAAGTTTATGTCCAACAATTTTGGCATACCCTCACCTATCACCCCAACCCAAACAAAGTTCACATCACTGGTGACATTTAGGACAACACAATAGAACTTCCCCTCCCCAAGTTTTGCCACATTCTTCGTCATCCTCGCCGGTCTAGATTTCCCTGGCAGTCCTGAATATGATGACGACTTGCCAGAGGAACAAATATGCAGAAAAATCAAGCAGTTGGGTTATGATGGCCACTTTCAAAAAGCCTCAGAATTTTTTAGACGAAAGCTCCTAGGCCATTGGTACTACATGTACTCAATCTTTGATTGTTGCCTTACAGTCAAAGTTTCTGGAGCAGACAGAGCCAATCTTAGAATTCTTCGGATATTCCACCACATTGCCTACAACCGCCACCACAACTACGATTGGACTTTATGGAATGAGTTGATAGAGATCATTTAGGCGAAAGGGATAGGACGAGCAAGAAAATTTGTCCCAGCCTAACGATTTCTTCAGCTTATCATATCACACTTTATGTCACAGATTCAGGAAATTCGGCGTAGAGATCATGAAGTCGGGGTGAGAGACTTTCAAATAAAGTACTTTCATGATCCGACCTCTACCCCTCGAGATTCAAGTCATGCCTACACCTAAAGAGCTACTCGCATACGCCGATCCAGAATCTCAAGCTGTTAGGCAGTATCTAGAGAGAGACGTTCCTACGGCACAACCAGAACCGGCTGCGCTTGCCCAAGGAGCCAACCCCGAGAGGTTAGGTCTTGGGGGAGAGCAGAGGGAAAATCTAATTGAGAGGGGAATTGAGGGTATCCTGAGGTTGAAGAAGCAGGAGATAAGGAAAGTGAGGAAATGCACACTACCCATCTATCACCTCTAAACATCCCATCTCCTGATAATAATGATGATAATGATAATGATGACGATGATGATGATGTTACTCCCCCCGCCCAAGTTCCAATGCATTGTCTCGCAACTCTATGAGAGATAATCAAGAGTCGAAGGGGAGTTAGGACAATAGCAGAGAGTTCCCATCCGAAAACAAGTCGGGTCGCCACATCAGCTACTAGCGCTCATGTGTTGGGCGCCGGTATTGAAATAGACAACACTAGCCAAGTGGTGCATGCACAAACCCCACCCAGCCACTCACCAGTTTCTCAACAAGCAGGTGTTTCATATTCTCACGGGGATCAAGCACATCTATCTGCGGCTCATTTGGAGTCCGTGGATATTGAACAAGGACGATAACAGCCCCAGCTGCCACCATAAATTCTTGCATAATCGAGTCTAGAGCCCATTGATATTGAACATTCCTTGGGTAAGGCACTCGAGTCGATTCAAACACAACGTCTGAGTGGCGTTGCCTATTACACTCGGAGCCGTGCACACTCAAAGTGCGTCGGCGATGATGAGTGGAAGTACTCCCATGGCTACATCTATGCCAACCATGAGCACAGGCCATCAAGGGATTTCTTCGGAGTCTCCCGAGATGCGAATGGAGAGCCTAAGTGGCCCTGGGTTACACCCGGACCCAGTGTCCAAAACCGAGTTTGTTGAGTTTAAGACACTCATGTCTCAACACTTAAGTGACATGTTCACCTTTATGACTCAACAGCCGGTCGTTCCTCAAGCCCCCACCCTTGATGAGGCCAAGCGCACCCTTCACTCCATACTTAAAGCTTCATCAAATCTATCAACCACCAATGCCTTGCTGTTGGAAATACTAAACAACAAAGTCTCTGGCTCGTCATCCACTACATCAACAAACCCCTTGGTCACTCAAATGGGCGAGCACCTAAAAATAATTTTTGAATCTTGTAAAGGTGCTGCCCAAGGTACCAAACGAAAGCATGATGATCAGGAGGATCCTGATCATCATGACGGGGAGAAAAGGGCCAGAGCCGCTGGCAAAGCTCCAATGATCGTAGAAGAACCAGCTCCTCCAAGTCCAAAACAATATGCACCATCTCATCAAGCCGGGCCCCAGCAAACTGAAACAGATGTCCTGGTTGAGTCTCTTAAGGAATCACTCTTAGGAGCTCACCTAACTCTAGCTGTGTGGGAAGAACTCGAGAATTTCACTAACTTTGTTGAACAAGAAGAGAAAGTAACCGTTGTTCCTCTGAGGATATTTGACCCTTCAGAAGTTATCATAATTGAATCCGATGAAGAAGAACAGGAAGCAAGAGAAGTTCAGCTGAAATAGTCGCTTCACATTGAATATGCTGGTGAAGAAGGGGTAGACCCACAAGATTTCGAATTTGAACTCCCTTCTAACGATCCAGTATCACCATCTTCTTCTCCGTCTCCAATAAAAGTGCCAAAACTTGTTCCATCTGCAGCTCCAACTCCGTCAGTCCAACAAGCCTACAAAAGTCCACTGATCATTCTGGTTATTCCATACCAATCTTTCGAGCTGGCTGAATCTTCAAGAGTATTTCCTATCTTCCAAGAGCGATCAGTTTTACCACCTCTTCCCTCTACTACCCCAAATGTACTTAAAAAATCATAAGGTTGCAAGCGGGAACGTTAGGAGGTGCTTGTTCCTCTAAAAAGCGAGAAGAACGACACACTAAAAGGCTAACTTCCCAAACCATTGACTGGGTAAAGCAGAGGGTAAGAAGCCCTTATGTAAGGTCACCTACCTACGGATCCGATCTTGATGCGACACCGTCCAACGAGTGCGGAATCCTCATTAGGGGCTTAACAGATCGATCATGCACATGAAAACCAGAGACTAACACGATGATAGATGTAACGACGAACGTCCCGACACGTGAATCTCTCTAAAAACTCTCTGCAAACGCTCACAAGTTCGTACTACAATCTAAATGTTGATTTCTGCGAAAGTTGTTAACCAAAACTAATTAAAACTTAATTATAAACCTTAAGTTCGAACTTGGCCCAGTCAAGTTCGTGATGGCCCAAGCCCACAAACTTGTCTTCCAATAAGTTCGAACCTAGCCTTTGAACTTATGTTTGAACTTATCTTTGAACTTATGTTTGAACTTATCTTCGAGCTTATCTTTGAACTTAGCTTTAAACTTAAGTATATATCGATTATAAACAAGATAAAACATATATAACCAATATCAAAGATATGTGTTAACTGGTAATTCCAAAGCCTGAACCATTACAAAAGAACTATCTACATTTAGACTGCTATCGTCACACAGGATGCACTAACAGACTCCCTCTTGATGATAACTTCTAACTAGATATTCAATTAGTCTAAGTACTAGGCCTATTCAAAATGCTACCAGCATACAAACCCTTTTCTATACAAACCTTGACTACCTTCTAGTACTTCCTGCCTTCAGTACTCCAACATTCGTGAAAATAGATTGGCTGCTCATGAAGTTTCTGCCGGTCGCTCTTAGATAGGTTTACAAGATGTAGAGGGTCATATGCTTTCAAAATGACTTTGTCTTCATGATCCTCCATTACTGCCTCTGCTGTTTCGTTGTCGACGAACCACCACTTCATGTTTGCTAGAACGTCCTGTGGCATTGTCTTCAATGGAACCTTCCTTAAGCATCGAATTGGTTTATAGAATATCTTCATCCAAGGTTTTCCAGTAAACGGATCTATTCTTGATTCATCCATTATCCTTTTTCCTTCCCTCGGCTTTATCTTCTCAAACCTTCCAGATCAACCTTCTTTTCTTATGATTCTCGCTATCACTTCAGCGTATTGGTCGTCTCCTAGGTTTATCAAATTCATCCACGCCCGTTCTTTGACTTTGCATTTTGGCAGTGTATTGGATACTTTCAACGTTCTCTTCAAATACAGCAACCAATCTCGTCTCTTAAGCACAAAAAGTTGTAGCTCTCTATCGAAAAACTAACCGAGAATGCCTCCAGACAGCTTTCCTGGACTAGGCAATCTCATTTTATATTTCACAGCTAACTCAGATTTTTTTTCTTCCTTTCTGAACCATAGCTTTCTTTTCTCTTTATTCGTGAGTTCCCTATCAGGCTCTTCACTTTCTTATTCAACATTTAAAGCATCCTTAAACACATCGATGTCTATCATGTTCTGCTCTGCCGTAGTGTATGTATCAGTGATAGGATGTTGATGAATGATGATCTCATTGACTTGATCTTCCTCATCAACCAATATTTCGTCATCAGATCTCCAAGCAGCAATGTCTTCTCGGACGAATTCCCCTTCTTCAAGATCTTCTATTTCATCTTCAAAATCAAACATTACTTCATCATCATCAATATCGGCCAAGGCTCCAATTATATCTTGATCAATTAGCTCTGACGCCTCTGGAGCCTTGCCTTTATCTTGACCTTCTCCTCCTCCTGTACCCGAAGACTCAGGCTCCTCCTGAATATTAGCTTGTTGAGCAGTCTGTTGAGAAAGATCTGCTAGCTCACTATCTTTCTGCATGCCGGGATCATCACCTTCTTCATCATCATGTCTACTTACTCTCCTTAATTCATCTCCTCGACAACATCTCTCCCCCTGAGCTTGAAGATCTTTCACAAGCTGCTCCACCAGGGTCTGCAGTGTCGGGATTTGGGACTGTTGAGCCGTCAGCGCTTCTTGTTGAGCTGCCACTGTCATCTGTAACTTGGCATTTTCTAGATCCAACCTCGCGTTATATTGTTGCAACTCATTCACTACTTGAGAGAGTTGGAATATTTGGACTGTTTGAAAATATACTTTGCTCTTCAGCTCGGTGAATCACTGATTTTCGGTGAATGGAACGGTGGTGGATTGAATGGAGGTGGATGTGGATGGAGCGACGGTTGAAGCGGATGGAATAGCAGCAGAAGTAGACGGAGCTCCCTGCATAAAGAGATGCCTTTTTTCCCTATTTCGAGCGGCAACTAGGCTTCTTCTTCTATTTGAGAATCAGAATCTTCTGCCTCTTCGTCATGAATTACAGTCCGTGACATCTTCATTCGACAAACAATAACTCTGGATCCATATCAGCCAATTGTAACAGCTGGATCTTCAGCTTCTGTTTCCTTGGAAATTGATTCAGATTCAAACTCAGAGGCAGTCTCGACTTGACCCTCAGCCTCTTCCCTAGCCGTTGTTCCTTCCTCACGACCTTCTGTGCCTTCAGACTCGGCAACAGGAGGTTGATACTCATCAATTTGTCTGAATATGTCCTCCATATCGGTTGGGGGTTCCAAAATATCTTGAATCAACTGTTCAACTATATTTTCTTGAGTTGCTGCTCCTTGTTCCCAGATTTCCTCCAACGTCTGTTCCCGTTGGTCTAACTGTGGAGCCGAAGTGGATGGCCCAGCAGCTTCTGTAACAGGTTGGGAGTGGGGAATCGTTTGAGCAACTAGAGTGCGTCTTACCGATGCTCTTGGCTGTTGAGGTTGCTGCTGCTGCTGTTGTTCAGGGGGTGCTTCACCAATCAAATTATCTCCCTCAGGAGCTACAAAGTCTGGGTCTATAACTGCACCAAACAAAGGAGCCAACTGTGCCTCACTTGCTCAGCGCTTCATGCATTGTGGGTCTGGCAGTCTGCAAAAATACGGTTACCGTTTATAGAAACGCCACTTTGCTAAGGAAACGGTGGCAGATCCGGCAAAAAGTGACAAATAATTATCATAATGAAATGGGGATACATCAAAAACCTTTCTCTGGCAGGGGTAGTTATCTGATGAACAAACTCCCCAAAGAACATCTCCGAGAAGCTGAACGGTTTATTGTAGACTAAGGCATTCTACGCAGACTGCAGCTTTGACACCATTGTGCCGAACCCTGCTCTCTTTGGTGCAAAGCACAACCACGATAACGTGGACTAAGTACCTCCACTGGCCTATTAACCCACTCTTCACATAGGACGCCTTTCTTATGTCCTGTGCGTAACCCATTCTCAGAAAGGCCGCTTGCCTTATGGGCATTGGAAAATCTATCGGTCCGGCTTCCTGATCCTCTGTGCCCAACTGTAGAATTTGTCTCAAAATGTTCGCAGAAAAGACTATCAGACGACCTCCTACTCTTGTACGCAACACAGTAGGGATGACGGTGCAATCCAGCTATATATGCTGCCAAAATTGCCTTACATAGGTGAGATCGATTGGCAAGTTGTGCGTAAGCGCATATGAAACCCTTGATTGTGTCAGAAAGTCAATCGTCTGCCGGTATGGCTGAGCCTCAGGAATCTGAAGATCGACAGCCATTATCATATTATGTGTTCGTGCACCCGGAGTGACGATAGCAGTCTAAGTATAGATATATTTTGTAAAAGTCAATTTGACTATTATTATGCAATAACAAGTATTTGTTATATGTGTGTTATATGTTTGTCTATATATGTTTTATATTAATTGGTTATATGTTTGAACTTGGTGTAATGTATTACAAGAAGTTCAAACATAAGTTCAAAGACAAGTTAAAGCATAAGTTCAAACATAATTTTGAAGGCAGGTTCGAATTTGTTAAGAGGACAAGTTCGAACTTGTCCTAGACAAACTCGAACTGTACAGTATAATTAAGAGTTAATTCATTTAATTATGAGTGTTTAGCAAAAGGCGATCTTGAACTTGCTAGCAATCAGAGTGTTTCGTGTGGAGAGAATTATCATGTTGGGACGATCCGTTGTTCGTCTATCAGTGTGCTAGTCTCTGTGTTTCGGTGTGCGTGGTCTAGCCGTCAAGCCGCTAACGAGGATTCCGCACTCGTTGGCAGGTGTCGCGTCAAGATAGGATCCGTAGTCAGGCGACCTTACATTATGCTTATGGTAAAAGGCTCTATCACCCATATCTGCACACAAATGACGATTAAAAAGTTAGAAATTAATTTAAAATTAAATTTATTCAAACTTGCATAACTTCGAACGTGATTAAGTTCGAATTCTAACATATTCGAACTTAGACAAATTCGAGAATTTAGAAACCATTCGAACTCAATTACGTTCGAACCACCCATTCGAACGTGACTGACTTTGAACTTTTAGATATTTCAACAAGTTCGAACCTGAAGAACAAGTTCGAAGTCGGTCACTTTCAAGTTGAGAACCCTGATTTTAACCTCATTTGACTTAATTAGTAGTGTAATCTAGTCCTATTAGGTTCTAATCTATGTTATATATCATTTATTTTGAGTTTTAGCTTTTAAAACTTGTGATTTAAAGTCACCTAGTTTTAAATGACATAAAACTAAAAAATGTTCGATTTTAGCCACAAAAAGTCCTAAACTAACACTTAATTAGTATTTTAATGTTCACAATACTCAAGTATGTGTGAAGGTTCAAGATACAGTAGATAAACTTCAAGAAATGGGAGTAAGTTCGAAAGTACGATATGTTCGAAGCTAAGTTCGAGACCGCCCTGACAAGTTCGAGACAACAAATTCGAGAGCAGGTGACATAAATGAAGTACTGTTACCTATTTATATCAACCACCTTTGAACTTAGCTTAAGTTCGAACTTCCAGCAAGTTCGAAGGTAACTTCGAATTTGTCTGGATTTCGAACTTAACTGAAAATTTTGAAAATTCTTGAATAAAATCCAACTTTTTCAACTTTTTCATTTAACAGAATTTTTCCAACTTTGCAAAATCATTCACACTAAGCAACAGAATTTCACGCAATATTTGTTTCTTCAACTAAAAATGCATCCATTTCACTTGGACCTTTATCCTACTTAAAATAAACTAAAATAATCAAATAAAATAAAGTAAAATAAATTAATGTAAACAAAAATTTAAAATTACTCGAAAGTACTTTTAAAAATTACAACTTATACTAACAAAGTATTTTTGCGAGAAAGTCAAAGAAAGTTCAATCAGATAGCAGTGTCAAACGCACTTTCAGTATTTCACTTTCACACTTAGGAATTTTTATTCCTTTGATTGTTTGTCGTGATATACATTCCAAGTCGATTGTCGGTATGATTTTCCTTTTAAACATTTAACACTTTGGAAATTCCTTTGGCCTCTTTATTTATCAAGAAACTACCTTATGTGTCCCATACTTAGATATACTTCCATGATCAAGGCAGACACATAATGATTATAACTTTTCGGTATTGCAAATTTTCTTTAAAAGGCAATCATCGGACACAGTTATGTATTTACATACAACAGTGTGTCTTAGTTTGTCTTAGAGTTCCTTTTAAGTTAGCAAGACAACGGTGGCAGGTCTGTACTCACGTACAACAAAGCGACTTATCTTCCTAGCTTAAGTCAAAACAACGATGACAGGTCTGTACTTACGTACAATAAAGCGACTTGTTTTGACTTCCTTTTCTTTTCAAACCTTTTTCTTTTCTTTGTTTAAGATGTATTTTGATGTTCCTATTCATCCCCTAGATAAATTTGCATACCTCATTTACAATCATTGTCTGTATGTCCCTAACCTAGAAATTAATACCTTTTGGTCATACATCTAAGTTAGTTACACATATGACATTATCCTGATTATTTTATTTGCTATTAGGATTTCCTTCATGTATTATGCCTACCAACACATCAGACAAGAATGTGTATATCACTTAGAATTTATGGTGCATTATGTGTGAAAGCTCAACACTTAGAGTTTGTTTAGATTGTGCTAATTTTCGTCACTTTGAACCAATGCTTCTAAGACTTAACTCATTTATCGATATTCTCTTTTTTTTTTTGTTTTGAAATTTTTTTGATTTTCTCTCTTTTTTCTTTTGTTTTTCACATTTAAGATAAGCTAATAAAATTACCTACTAACTTACTAATAAAGGGAAAAAAATCTATTAAACTACTAACTTACTTAAAAAAAAAGAAAAACTACTAAGGTCAAGTTACTCTGGATTACGCATACCATTTAGTTGAACTAACAACTCAAAG
Source organism: Centrapalus pauciflorus (assembly GCA_020465985.1). NCBI lineage: Eukaryota > Viridiplantae > Streptophyta > Magnoliopsida > Asterales > Asteraceae > Centrapalus > Centrapalus pauciflorus. The sequence continues at coordinate 113,339 of JAANYP010002854.1, forward strand.
CGTGACTTATCAAATGCTTTAGTGAATAAGTCTGCATTATTGTCTTCCGTTGCAACTTTTACCAGTTTTATCAAATTCTTTTCAGCACAATCACGTAGGAAATGATGTTTTATGTCTATGTGTTTTGTTTTACTGTGTTTAACTGGATTATTAGTTATAGCAATTGTAGACTGATTATCTATCCTAATGGGAGTATGGGTGTAAGTCAAACCGTAATCCCACAATTGTTGTTGTTTTCACAAAACAACTACCAGAAGCTACATATTCGGCCTCACACATTGATACGGCTACTGAAGTTTGTTTCTTGCATTGCCAGGATACGAGCCTTCCTCCAAGAAACTGACAACCTCCAGTGTTGATTTCCGGTTCAAGCTACATCTCAGAATCCGTATATGCCTCCAATTCCAGATATCCATCAGCATGATACCAAAGTCCCAGCTTTGGTTTCGACTTCAGCTATCTCAGAATTCGTTTCACGGCTTTCATATGCATCTCATTTGGATTTGCTTGAAACCTAGCACAAATACACACAGCAAACATAATGTCAGGTCTAAAAGCAGTTAAATACATGAGTGATGCGATCAAGGCCCGATACAGAGTCGGATCCACATTAGTATCACTTTCTGTACCCGGTCCGAGATTGTGATTCACTTGAATCAGAGTACTAAAGTGAGCGGTCTGCTTTGTTCCTTTCATACTGAAGCGCTCCAGAATGTCGTAGACATACTTCATCTGATGGATAAACATGCCCTCTTTCCTTTGTTCAACTTGCAAACCCCGAAAGAAGTTCAGCTCTCCCATAGCACTCATCTCAAACTTTGACTTCATGACCTTTTCAAAGTCTTTGCACATCTGTTTGTTTGACGACCCGAAAATGTTTTCATCCACATAAACTTGTACCAAGATAAAGTCTTCTCCTTTTCTTTTCACAAATAATGTACTATCAATTCTCCCTCTTTCAAACCCGTTTGTCCAAAAGATGAGTTGACAGCATCTCATACCACGCCCTTGGCGCCTGATGCAATCCATACAGAGCCTTATCAAGTCGATATACTCTGTCGGGATACTTTGGATCAGTAAACCCAGGCAGTTGTTCGACGTACACCAATTCCTTCACCTTGCCGTACAGGAATGCACTCTTTACGTCAAGTTGATAGACCTTAAACCCTTTGAAGGACGCGAAGGCCAAAAACAGATGAATTGCCTCAAGCCTTACCACTAGTGCAAACACTTCGTTATAATCAATTCACTCTTCCTGTTTGAATCCTTTTACCACAAGTCTTGCCTTGTTACGAGTAACTATACCTAGATCATCCCTTTTTCCCTTCAAGACCCATTTGGTCCCTATTACAACTTCTCCTCGAGGTAACAGCACTAAGTCCCACACTTCAAGTTTTCTGAATTCTGACAGTTCTTCTTGCATGGCTTCAACCCAAGAGTTGTCTTTCAGTGCCATTTTCACATTCTTCGGCTCTACTTGTGATATAAAACATGAGTATAGACATGTGTGATACGCCTCAGAGTTGTTGATCTCGATAACAGCACCGTGTTATTATTCACACTACTCCTAGTTCTCACACCACTATTCGGATTCCCTATGATACTTCCACTTGCATGATCCTTGTTTATCCTCGATGTCTCAATCTCATCGACTTGAAGATTATCTCCTAAGTTTGATCCTATTTCACCTAACGTGGGTATGACTTCAGACGGTACATTCACTTCCTCATGATCACTGTCCTCAGAGTTAGAATTATTCGTCTGATTCTTATTCGTAGGTAAATCAGATTCATTCTCTGTTGGAGACCCATCTTCTATCGTTGTAGACTCAGATGTTAATGGAATGCTCGACTTTAGAAAACCTTGATAGTCATCCTTAAGATTTAATGATGAGAAGTCATTCTCCACTATACCGGGATTTCCATTAAACGGTATGTTAAAAGATTCAAACAATGAGTCATAATCACATAACCATTCCGAACGAGTTTGGGCTTCATGTGAATAGCTTGTTACGTCAATGTTAAACACAATCTGTATCGTACCATTTGTTTTGTTAAAAACCCTTTTGTTTGGTGAGTTAGGGACATAACTTAGGAAGTATCCTTCGTCAGCCTTTTCACTAAACTTAGGTTGATGTTTTGTTTTCAATAAAGTACACGGTACCCCAAACGGTTCAAAGCCAGTTAAATTAGGTGGTCTTTTATACAGAACTTCATAACAGGTTTTGTTCAGTGATTTGACAGTAAGGACCCGGTTTAAAACGTGACACGCGGTATTCACTGCCTCCCACCAAAACATGGTAGGAAGCTTTGAATCCGAGAGCATTGTCATTGCTGCCTCAATCAAAAACCTGTTCTTACGTTATGCCACCCCATTTTGTTGTGGCTCATAAGGTGCACTAAATTGATGCACTATGCCTTTAGATAACCAATATACACCAATTATTGTGTTTTTAAATTCGGTTCCATTATCACTTCTGATACGTTTTACTCTCGTCCCGTATGTGTTCTCGACTTGGTCTAAGAACCCAATCAACTTTCCAGCTGTTTCGTCCTTTGTACCTAAAAAGAAACCCCAAGAAAAACGTGAGTAATCATCAGTGATAACTAAACAAAACCAACTACCACCTATACTCCTTTTGTTGATAGGACCGAAGAGATCCATATGCAGCAAATCGAAGGTGGAAGCTATCGAGTTCTAAGTCTTTGACTTGTCTGACTTCTTGTGTTGTTTGCCTTTCTTGCACGGTACACACTAGTCATTGAACTAAAAACTCTTCAGTGGGACACCTTGCACCAGACCATGTTTAGTGATATAATTCATTTTCCTTAGGTGCAAGTGTGCCATGCGTCTGTGCCATAGTATGGATTCGGTCTCTGAAGCTTTGGATACAATACAGATTGTTCCCATCGACGAATCTGATATGTTCATGTCCATCATGTACAAATCATTCGTCCTTGGGGCTCTCATCATGATCCACTCTTCAGGTACTTTATAACCCGGTTTTAGCACTAACACCTCTGTTTCAGTAAAAATTACTGAATTCTTTTTATCACAGATCTGAAATACACTAATGAGATTGTGATAAAGTTTATCAACCTGGTAAACTTGATCAAGTGTGATTGTCCCATTAGTGACCACTCCTGTTCTAGTGATATGACCTCCCTTGTTCCCAGCGAATGATACAAAACCCTTGTTCCCTCCATTGAAGTCTGTGAGTAGACTTCTTTCCCCAGTCATGTGACGAGAGAAACCACTGTCAACGAACCACTTGTTGTTTAGACCTGTAGTTAGCTCCTGCATATGTAAGAAAACAAGTTAGATATCACAGGGAACCCAAGCCATGACTGACTTGTTAATACCATTCTCATCCACATACGTGAACTCCTTCAAATACGCATCTCTCCTTTCAGGTGACTTGGGTTTTTGATTGAGAACCTATTATGGTGCTGTGTGATTTAAATTCCCTCATGGCCTTTGGGTTGGCATTTTCTACTGAGCCCTTGAATAGTTTCTATTATAAGGCATTTCAGATTGATATCCCTGGGCTCATCCTGGTGTCTGTTGTCTTTGAGGAGTGTGAGACCTAACTGGAGTGTAAGTTCTTCTAGGTGTTGTACTCCTATATCCTTGTTGTGGTCCTGACCTAGACTGACTAGGGACTCTATTCGGAGAATTAGTCCTAATCACTTCTTGTTGTCTGACCGACACAGGTATTTGTTTAACAAATATCCTGGGTGTTACATTCACATTCTTCTCAGTGTTTTGAGAACTACTTGTGCTAGCAATACTAGGTACTGGTCTTTGTTGTTCTTGCTTTCCTACAGCAGGTCTAGACTCTGGTTTAGAGGGTGTAGACTCTACTTCCTTACACGGACAGCTAGACGCAACATGTCGCTTCTCATGACATCTAAAGCATGACATCTTATCAATCAACTTCTTATAAGTGCCCTTTGATTTTTGTGTCTCACTAGTGTCATTTTTTTTTCGGTTCAACTACAATGATTACTTCCTATTACTGATTATTAATTTCAGGTATAGCTTCTCCTAGTATAGTGTCACTAGTAGACTGCACAAACATGACTTTCTTAATCTTAGAGTTAGTATTAGACATCTTAGTTAACTTATCATTATCAGATTCAGTTTCAGTTGCCACCTCTGACTAAACTGGTTCATCAGTTTTATCCTAAGGTTAAGGCACATAATATTGTTGAAAGGTGGAGGACTCTCTTGATAGCCTAATCCTACTGGTTTCTTAGACTGCCTTTGAGCTTCTAAGATCTTCCATAGGTTTAGAGACGAGTTCCTAAACTTTTCAAGCTTACTATTTACCTCAGCAACCTTAACTCTTGATTCTGCTAGCTCTACCTCCTTAATAGTAAGTTCTTTGGTCAAAGCTTCAACATGCTCATACATAAGTTCTATTCTGACACGTTGTTCACTTTATTTTTCCTTTAGAACTATGACATCTTGAGCATCTACTTTTAGCTTGTTCCTTAGATCTTCCTTAATATCTAAGAGACTAGCATTATCTGATTTTAGTGATTCGATCTGAGTAGTTAAGTTGTTGTGTGTTTCTAGTACTAGGTTTAACCTATCATTTGAAGTAGCACATAAAACACATAAGTCATGAAATGTAAAAAAGTTTAGAGTTACCCTTTTGTGATCCGATTCCACGTTAGCCATTTTCACAGCAAACTCCAAAAAAAACTAATTCTCTGACTTTTCCACCATCAAAGGACTTGTATCATTCTGTTTGGTTTCCTCTGACACTTCTTCTACTCTGTCATCCCCAGTCTCTCTCACTTCAGCCATAAACGCTCTAGCATTCGACTCCGGATGAGGACTCCAATCATAAGTTCCATCGAGCTGTCTGTTAGATGACACGTTTGTTAACAGACCAGCAATGGCTGCTTGATTTCCCGAACTACTAGACTGATATCTTCTTTGAGTCTGATTTTGATAGTTTTATACTTTTGGTCTTTGACACTCTCTTACAAAGTGTCCCTATCCTTGACAATTGTAACACTTAACCTTTGATTTGTCGAACCCAACCTTGTTGTTCCCTACGTTTAGATTTCTCCCAGTTCTCTTCATGAACCGCTTGACCCTCTGAGTCACCATGGCCAGTTGCCATTGTAGGTCCATTTCCTCAAAGTCATCAGGATCCACCTGATCGTAGTCTTCTTCCCATAATGCAGGATCGTTTATCTTCCCTTCAACGCAATTACCATACGTGGCTATAAATGAAGCCAAAAGATTCAGATGATCTTTAGCTGATTTTGTGCTCATTGGCATCTTTGTGTATCCTTGTGTGACAACCTAACTTTTGGTCCAGTTTTACTTATTTGATTTTGAGTTAATAATGTAATTTTATTACTTTATTTGTTTTGTAATATTAATTTAGTAATGAAATTATTTAATTAGGATAAATAATTATATTATGTTATAAATTATTAAAGATGATTAAGATTAAAAGATGTAAAATACAAAAGTTTAGTGGGTTAATTGCACATAAAGATAAATGAAGTATATAAACTCAAAATTTATGATCATTTAACAACAATTAAGAAAAAACACAATCACTCTCTCTCTCTCTAATCTCTCTCTAAGCCTATGGCTTCATCACAAATCCATCAAGAATTTCCATAAAAGTGCAATTAATTCAAGATTCAAGACAAGAAAAGAGTTACAAGCATCAAAAAACAAGAAGTTACAAAGAATCCAAGGTAAAAATCCCTTTAATTTTCGATAAATATGTAATTTTGGTTCGGTTTTGTGTAAAACCGAAACCAAGAATTAAAAACATGAATTTTTATATTGCATGTCAAAGATTTTTGTAGATTATGAAGAACTTATGTTATTAGATGTAACAGAAACAAAATACGTGGGTTGGATCATTCAAATTAATTAAAAATCGGAATTTTTGTTAAAACTTGTGTTCTTGACAAAAATGATCATTTTTGGATGATCTTGATTAATTTATAATGTTATTGATAGGGAAATTAGTATAAAAACAACCTATTAATAGTAATATAACATAATATTAAGTTGCATGTTGATTAAAATGAATTTTAGGGAATTTTATGTAAAAATCCGGACGAACAAGACAAGAACATTATCAACATTTCTGGGAAAATTATAAGTATAGGATCCGAATTCAGGTATAACCGAATTCGGATGGCGCTCCATTTTCGGATCCTTAATCCGGATTGATTAATTTCGAATGATCACTTCGGATGAGTCATGATCCGAACTCGGATTGGTGCAAATTCGGACCCTCCTTGGAATTTAGAACTTTTTATACTTCGGATGATGCCTAGTCCGGTTGACCCATTTCGGATAGGTCCGAATCCGGGTGCCTGACCCGGAATAATCCGAATCCGGATGGACCGAGCCCGGGGGAATCCGAATTTGAATATTTTATTATACTAAAATCATGAGTAAATGAAAGATTTATGAAATAAAAAATAAGATTATATATATATATATATATATATGTATATATATATATATATATATATATATATATATATATATATATATATATATATATATATATATATATATATATATATATATCTTTTGAGAATTCAAGGAAACCAAGGAAATGAACAAATGAAAAGATTAACGAGTTATCAGTTATCAGAATCAGATAAAATAAAGATAAAAAATGATGATATTGACATGAGATTTATATGATATAATTCTAGACAGGTTTAGTGAAATTCTGAACATTGATTTAAAGATTTAAAAGCGAGTCAAAGAATTGGATTGACAGAGAATAGATTGACAAAGATAAAATCGTGAGATAACTCAGGTGGCAGATTTTACATCTGTTTGATAAAGACCCCAGACCAGTGAGTTATAGATATTCATATTTAACATGCTTAATTTCCGGTTGAGACATATTGTTGATGTTAGATTAAATTGACACTCATATTATCAGCTGGATTGTGACCTGTGCACACCATGGTTGGGTGTTGCCCAGTGGATCATGATAGCTATTTGACTTATCATTTCATATGATATTGCATTTACAGTTCATTCTGACATTGCTTTGAGATTATTGCTATCATGACATTGATTACGTATGCTTCATCATTGCATATACTTGGACATATTTATTCAGCTTGATTAGCCTTGTTGGTCTATTGTTCTAGACCTGGCTATTTCACCAGTTCTATTGAACTTGGTAATGACCTCCGATGTTCCGCCACGTTGATTTACTGGTAGCTAGCCCAGTATGTGGCTGATCCCCACGATTTTAGCGTGAGCGTGGGCTGAGCATCCTCCGACTCTATGACTTCTATGTCTTAATCATGAGTGGCTGTAGCGGCAGCCTTGACATATCACGCTAGACTTATGATGATCCGCTTGACTATGCATGTTGATTTGAAAATCTATTTACTCACTAAGCATTTCTTACGGTTGCTACATTCACATTTTACAGGAAAAGACAAAGGAAAGTCACCTGCCGGACCTAGTTCTTAGGTCTAACAAAGATCAAGACAGAAGTTTCATAGACCACTACTCAACAAACTTTTCGGTATTGATTGGAAGATGACAAATTGTGGTGGTTTTGGGTAGACTTGATATGATTGTATGATGTAATGTATTAGATTAGATGGTACCCTTTATAAGTTTAATTTAAAAACTTAATCTGTATTAAACTTAAATCCTAATATGCTTGTACTGTAATTTATAATTCCGCACTTAATTACTCTATCTTAGTTATGGTTGATATCGTATTGCATGATGTGGGACCTAGACTCGTGACTACCGACCGGTAAGGGGTGGTCTTCACAGGATGGTATTAGAGCCCATAGTTTGAGTGAATCAAGTATTACGTGAGTATACTTGGTCTCAAATTGAAGCAATACATATGTATCAATGATTTTGGTGGTTTGAACTGAGATAGGATGTACAGACTGTTAGGATGGGAAAAAGGGTACATAGATCTAAGTCTATAAACTGATAGTTAAATGATTTTAATTTTCAGATTAAGATGTCAGGATCAGGATCAGGTGACATACCAAACAACATGACCCCACAACAAATGTTCGAAATGATGCAACAACTATTAGCCCAACATTCTGAACAACAAAATAAGAAAATGCAATAACAGTTTCAGGCCAGAGATGAGGCCGAAACTAAAAGACGGGAAGATAAAAAGAATAAGTGAAAAGAAAAGCAAGTCCAGACTAATGAATCTGATTCTGATAACACAAATCCTGAAACCCAAATTGCTCAGCCAAAAGGCTGCAAGTTTAAAGTTTTCAAAGCGAGCGGTGCCCTGAACTTTGAGGGTACGGTCAATCCAATTCAGGCGATGGATTGGATCAGCCATACCGAAGAAATCTTCAGGTTTTCTGACTGCTTAGATTCAAAGAAGCTAAGTTATGCGTCTGTGTTATTTGTTGGAGCTGCCCGTGCTTGGTGGAAGACTCAGAGGAGCATATATGGAGAAGAGGTGATACAGACTTTAGAGTGGAATCAATTCCTAGATATGTTTAACGCGAAGTATTGCCCGATCGACCAACAAGATAAGATGTAAGTCCAATTGATGCAGCTGACTCAGGGAACAAAGACTGTTGATGAATACGAGCACGAATTCTCTCGGCTTTGCGGCTACTCTTCGTATCAAGTATCTACCGAGGAGAGAAAGATGAATAGATTCCGTGTAGGACTCAACCCGAGATATCGACATCCAATGAGCGCAATAAAATACAAGAGTTACTTGGAAATGGTAGAAGCAGCTAGACAAATTGAGCGAGGGTATTCAGAGTACGGCGATCAGCTTTATGCTCCGTCTACTAACCCGACATGTCCTTCTCCTCCGAAGAAGCAAAGATTTGGTAGATTCTTCAAGACGAACAAATCCCAGTCTCAACAGCCACGTCAGTATAGTTCACAGCCGAAAGCCCAATTCTATTCACTAACGAACGAGCCACGATTCTGCAAGCGATGCAGAAAGTCACACATAGGGTTGTGCAATCCAGATAACGTCACTTGTTTTGCGTGCAACATGATCGGTCACAGCAGTGAAGAATGCCCACAGCAGGGACGTGGATGTGCGAAATGCGGGAAAAGAGGACACTTCATGTATCAATGTCGCAGCGGCCAACGATTTCAGTCGCAATCATCAGCGGGAGGTTCTACAGTAAAGAGTTCTGCTGCAACTCCGACAGCAAGGACACGTGCGTTTCAGATAATAGCAGAAGAAGCGAGAGAAACACCTGACGTAGTTACCAGTACGTTTCTGTTAAATACGATACCTGCTCGCGTACTATTTGATCTGGCGCTAGTCGTTCCTTTTTATCGACTTCTTTTGCATCAAGATTATCTAAATCCCCGTCAAAGCTTCCTGTTGTAATTGATATCGAGACAGCCAGTAACAACTATGTTATGGCTGATTCTGTCTACCGAAACTGCACCCTGCTCGTAAATAATATTGTATTCAACCTCGATCTTATACCAATTCCGCTAAAAGAGTTTGACGTTATAATCGGCATGGACTGGCTAATGAACAACGAAGCAACGATCGTATGCAACCGTCAGATCATTAGAGTCAAGTCCTCAGACGGCCGAGTATTGGATATCAAAGGAGAGAAAAGAAAAGGTGCTCACTACTTCATTTCTGTAGAGAAAGCTCACAAATGTTTGTCTAAGGGTCAAGAATCTTATCTGTGCTACGTCTCTTCTGAATCTAACTCTGAAAAGAAAACCCTAGCTGACATTCCTATCGTCTGTGAGTTTCCGGACGTCTTTCTCGATGATATTTCTCGAGTACCACCAGAACGTCAAGTCGAATTCGGCATTGACTTAGTTCCTGGTGCGGCTCCCATTGCCAAGGCTCCCTATAGACTTGCACCTGCAGAAATGCAGGAAATGTCAAAGCAATTGCAAGAGCTGTTAGAAAAAGGATTTATCCGACCGAGTTCATCTCCGTGGGGTGCACCTGTTTTATTCAGTTAAGAAGAAAGACAGAACTCTTCGAATGTGCATCGATTATCGGGAGTTGAATAAAGTCACTATCAAGAATAAATATCCTCTACCCAGGATTGATGATCTATTTGATCAGCTACAAGGAGCCAACTACTTCTCGAAAATCGATCTTCGTTCTGGGTATCATCAATTAAAAGTCAGAGATGAGGATATTCTGAAAACAACCTTCCGAACGAGATACGGTCATTACGAATTTCTCGTAATGCCTTTCGGACTGTCAAATGCACCAGCGGCGTACATGGATCTCATGAATCGCGTGTGTAGACCGATGCTGGATAAGTCAGTTTTCGTATTCATAGACGATATTCTGATTTACTCCAAAACGGAGGCTGATCATTCTATTCATCTACGACAATTGCTAGAGTTACTGAGAAAAGAAAGACTCTACGCAAAATTCTCTAAGTGCGAATTCTGGCTCAGACAGGTATAACTATACATTGTCTTGAGCTATTCCTTAAGCGTTCTTTGATTGAACAAAACTTGAAACTCTACTTTGTTGCTTTTATAGATTCAATTCCTTGGCCATGTTGTTTCTGGCGAAGGTATTTCAGTTGATTCATCTAAAGTCGAGGCCGTTCAAATATGGCAAACGCCTCGCAATGCCTCAGAGTAGAAGTTTCCTTGGATTGTCCGGTTACTATCGGTGATTCATTAAGGACTTCTCGAAGATTGCTGTGCCACTTACTATGTTAACACGAAAGAATACACCTTTCGTATGGGCGGATAAACAGCAAGAGGCACTTGAAACTCTAAAACAAAAGCTTATTCAAGCGCCGATCCTAGCCTTACCAGAGGGCAACGATGATTTTTTCGTTTACAGCGACGCATCTGGTACTGGCTTAGGATGTGTTCTAGTGCAAAGGGGAAAAGTAATTGCCTACGCTTCAAGGCAATTGAAAGAGTACGAGAAAAGTGCACCAACTCATGATCTTGAGTTGGCTGCCGTTACCTTTGCACTAAAGATTTGGCGTCATTATCTTTATGAGACTCGGTGTCAGCTCTACACCGATCATAAGAGTCTCAAACATCTCTTTACTCAAAAGGATCTGAATATGAAACAGCGACGGTCCTTGGAGCTTATCAAGGACTATGATTGTGAGATCCTATATCATCCCGGCAAAGCTAATGTGGTCGCGGGTGCTTTGAGTAGAAAGACATATCCGAAAAAGTGTTGCTATGCTCTGACTCCTGTCGTATTCTCTTCCAATCATATTGAAGATATCAGATCTACTCAAGCCAAAGCGTTGAAAGAAGAAAATATCTGTTTTGAAAATCTCAAAGGGCAACTCCAGTTCTTATCAATGTATCATTTGGGACTTTAATATCTCCAGGGAAACCGAATTTGGATTCCTAAGTATGGTTCTATTTGCAACACTCTTCTATCCGAAGCTCACAAGTCCAAGTTATCTGTTCATCCTGGCAGCTCAAAGATGTACTTCGATCTGAAAGCTGATTACTGGTGGCCAGGAATGAAAAAAGACATCGGTCATTATCTTGAAAGCTGCAGAATATGTCAAATGGTTAAGGTAGAACATCAGAAACCCTTCGGGGATATGCAACCACTGCCAGTTCCTGAGTGGAAGTGGGAGCATATAACAATGGACTTCATCACGAAGTTGCCGAAGACCAAAAGACAGCATGACTCCATCTGGGTAGTCGTGGACCGATTAACGAAGTCAGCTCATTTCATACCGATGAAAGAGACATACTCCCTTGATAGATTGGCACAGATGTACATCACTGAAATCATTTCTCGACATGGTGTGCCAAAGTCTATCGTATCTGATCGTGATAGTCGCTTCACATCTAGATTCTGGCAAGCTCTACAAGACGGGATGGGTACTCGGATCTCTATGAATACTGCTTATCATCCTAATGTAGATGGCCAGAGTGAGCGTACTATCCTTACTCTCGAAGATATGCTTCGTGCCTGTGTTCTTGATCTAGGTGGTAATTGGGATGACCACTTGCCTATGGTCGAATTCTCGTATTATAACAGTTATCATTCTATGATCAAGATGGCTCCTTTTGAAGCTTTGTACGGAAGAAAGTGCAGAATTCCCACCTGTTGGCGCGAAACAGGTTAATCGCCAATAGCAGGACCTGCCCTTTTACAGTTGACTCATGAAAAGATTCAACTCGTCAGAAGGAACATTCTTGAAGCTCAAAGCAGGCAGAAGTCATACTATGATGACCGGAACAGATCAATCAGTTTTGCGGTTAACGATTGGGTGATGCCGAAAGTATCCCCAATGAAGAATGTGGTGAGATTCATAAAGAGAAACAAGCTAGCTCGGAGATTCATCGGTCCGTTCAAGATTGTTGAAAAGATAGGAAATCAATCTTATCGTCTTGAACTGCCAGCGGACTTATCTAGAATACATCCTGTATTCCATGTCAGTCATCTGAGAAAGACCTTAGCAGATGAAAGAGAAGTTCAAATACCGCACGTTAACTTGCAGATTGATGAGAAGCTTCGAGTGGTTGAAGAACCAGAACGTATTCTGGACTCAAAGACTAAGAAACTTAGAAATAAAGAGATACAGATGGTGCTCGTCCAATGGAAACACCACAAAGGTTCTCATCAGTTTTGGGAATCTGAAAATGTTATGAAAGCTACTTATCCCAGTCCGTTCGAACATAGCTAACTTCGGGGACGAAGTTTGTGCGTGGTGGAGTCCATTCTGTAACAACCTAACTTTTGGTCCAGCTTTACTTATTTGATTTTGAGTTAATAATGTAATATTATTACATTATTTGTTTTGTAATATTAATTTAGTAATGAAATTATTTAATTAGGATAAATAATTATATTATGTTATAAATTATTAAAGATGATTAAGATTAAAAGATGTAAAATACAAAACTTTAGTGAGTTAATTGCACATAAAGATAAATGAAGTATATAAACTCAAAATTTATGATCTTTTAACAACAATTAAGAAAAAACACACACTCTCTCTCTAATCTCTCTCTAAGCCTACGGCTTCATCACAAATCCATCAAGAATTTCCATAAAAGTGCAATTAATTCCAGATTCAAGACAAGAAAAGAGTTACAAGCAGCAAACAACAAGAAGTTACAAAGAATCCAAGGTAAAAATCCCTTTAATTTTCGATAAATATGTAATTTTGGTTCGGTTTTGTGTAAAACCGAAACCAAGAATTAAAAACATGAATTTTTATATTGCATGTCAAAGATTTTTGTAGATTATGATGAACTTATGTTATTAGATGTAACAGAAACAAAATTCGTGGGTTGGATCATTCAAATTAATTAAAAATCGGAATTTTTGTTAAAACTTGTGTTCTTGACAAAAATGAACATTTTTCGATGATCTTGATTAATTTATAATGTTATTGATAGGGAACTTAGTATAAAAATAACCTAATAATAGTAATATAACATAATATTAAGTTGCATGTTGATTAAAATGAATTTTAGTGAATTTTATGTAAAAATCTGGATGAACAAGACAAGAACATTATGAACATTTCTGGGAAAATTATAAGTATAGGATCCGAATTCGGGTATAACCGAATTCGGATGGTGCTCCATTTTCGGATCCTTAATCCGAATTGATTAATTTCGAATGACCACTACGGATGAGTCATGATCCTAACTCAGATTGGTGCAAATTCGGACCCTCCTTGGAATTTAGAACTTGTTATACTTCGGATGATGCCTAGTCCGGTTGACCCATTTCGGATAGGTCCGAATCCGGGTGCCTGACCCGGAATAATCCGAATCCGGATGGACCGAGCCCGGGGGAATCCGAATTTGAATATTTTATTATACTTAAATCATGAGTAAATGAAAGATTTATGAAATAAACAATAAGATTATATATATATATATATATATATATATATATATATATATATATATATATATATATATATATATATATATATATATATCTTTTGAGAATTCAAGGAAACCAAGGAAATGAACAAATGAAAACATTAACGAGTTATCAGTTATCAGAATCAGATAAAATGAAGATAAAAAATGATGATATTGACATGAAATTTATATGATATAATTCTTGACAGGTTTAGTGAAATTCTGAACATTGATTTAAAGATTTAAAAGCGGGTCAAAGATTTGGATTGACAGAGAACAGATTGACAAAGATAAAATCGTGAGATAACTCAGGTGGCCGATTTTACATCGGTTTGATAAAGACCCCAGACCAGTGAGTTATAGATATTCAGATTTAACATGCTTAATTTCCGGTTGAGACATATTGTTGATGTTAGATTAAATTGACACTCATATTATCAGCTGGATTGTGACCTGTGTACACCATGGTTGGGTGTTGCCCAGTCGATCATGATAGCTATTTGACTTATCTCTTCATATGATATTGCATTTACAGTTCATTCTGACATTACTTTGAGATTATTGCTATCATGACATTGATTACGTATTCTTCATCATTGCATATACTTGGACATATTGATTCAGCTTGATTAGCCTTGTTGGTCTATTGTTCTAGACCTGGCTATTTGACCTGTTCTATTGAACTTGGTAATGACCTCCGATGTTCCACCACGTTGATTTACTGGTAGCTAGCCCAGTATGTGGCGGATCCCCACGATTTAAGCGTGAGCGTGGCCTGAGCATCCTCCGACTCTATGACTTCTATGTCTCAATCATGAGTGGCTGTAGCGGCAGCCTTGACATATCACGCTAGAGTTATGATGATCCGCTTGACTATGCATGTTGATTTGAAAATCTATTTACTCACTAAGCATTGCTTATGGTTGCTACATTCACATTTTACAGGAAAAGACGAAGGAAAGTCACCTGCCGGACCTAGTTCTTAGGTCTAACAAAGATCAAGACAGAAGTTTCAGAGACCACTACTCAACAAACTTTTCGGTACTGATTGGAAGATGACAAATTGAGGTGGTTTTGGGTAGAGTTGATATGATTGTATGATGTAATGTATTAGATTAGATGGTACCCTTTATAAGTTTAATTTAAAAACTTAATCTGTATTAAACTTAAATCCTAATATGCTTGTACTGTAATTTATAATTCCGCACTTAATTACTCTATCTTAGTTATGGTTGATATCATATTGCATGATGTGGGACCTAGACTCGTGACTACCACCCTGTAAGGGGTGGTCTTCACACCTTGTGACGTAGATGCTGAATGAGTTGGCTTTTCTTCTGGTTTTGAAAACCCTAAGAATTCCCTACTGCTAGATTCTTCTACTTCCACTGGAATTGATTCTTCTCCCGAGAAGAATGTCGTGGCTCCCGACTTCAAATCACCAGTAATCGACGGTTTTGACTTTCCAAGTACATTTCTAGATCTTGAGCATGCTCAAACTCCCGTTCTTTCTTCGGCAGCTTGAAGTTATAAGCCCTCAGCGTTCCGATTACACCTTCAAAAGTGAGAGTCTCGAACTTCTCTTCATCATGCTTAATTAAGGCTGTGTACATCTCGCATTTCGCCGGTAAAGAATCTAGAAGCTTTTCGATCTTCTCAGTCTCTTGATAGTCAACAGTATGATTATCAAGCTCTGTTAACATATGATAGAACGAGTGATTATCGCATCTAGAGTCTCATTCTTCAAAGCCTTGAAAATTGCAAACTGCTGTTTCAGCATCTCAGTCCTACCCCTTGCGAACCGTCGGATTTCCCTCACATCGCTTGTCGAGAGCATCCCATAGCTATTTAGAAGTCCGATGATTTCTTAAGTTGTGTAGAATTTCCTGAGGTAGCGTCATACAAATAATGGAGAAAGCTCGGTTCTCGGCCTCATATAGTTTCTTATCATCATCCTTTATATTTTGATATGTTAAGACTCTTTGACGGCCCTCTAACTCTTGTGTAGGTGGAATATAACCCTCATCGATGCAAATCCACATGCGCATATCGTTGAAACGAGCAAAATCAGCAAACCTATCCTTCCACCAATAGTAGTTTTCCAACTTCATCAGTTTTGGCGGAGAATTTGCCTTGCCGACCTCGTGGTCCATTTCAATGAATTTGTGCAAACTAGACATTCTTTCTAAACTTTTTGTTATCGAACTTAAATAATTTAATTTAAAAATTAATTTAAAATAATATGTTCGAACTTAGGTAAGTTCGAATTAAATTAATTTTAAATTCGTTTGTAAATTAAATTCGAATTTATTAAGTTCGAACTCAACAAATTCGAATTAATGCAAGTTCGAGAAAACCCTAGAAATTCTGACAAGTTCTAACCTCTGACAAATTCGAAGAAAACCCTAATTTCTGACAAGTTCGAATCTGACAAATTCGAATAACACAAGTTCGAATCTCAGCCAAATTCGAAGGAAGCCCTAAATTTAGTTCATGAGGTGCATATTTTTGAAAAGCTCGAATGAACCCTAATATCCCTTTAAGTTCGAGCGCCGCAAGTTTGAGAAACGGCCAAAAATTTGATTTTTTCAAGTTTTTAGATTAAACCAATGTTTTTAAGATTAAAAAAAATGATTTCGACTGAAAAATAGAAACCAATATGAATTTTTATCCGTTACTTTTCTTGTATAACTCGAAAAACTAAGAAATATGTGATTTTTATGTCAAAAACGCCAAGAAACCAAGAATAATTTAGATGAACACGAAGAACACGCTTTATGGCTCTGATACCACTTGTAAGGTCACCTACCTACGAATCCGATCTTGACGCGACACTGTCCAATGAGTGCGGAATCCTCGTTAGGGGCTTAACGGATCGATCACGCACACGAAAACCGGAGACCAACACGATGATAGACGTAACGACGAATGTCCCGACACGTGAATCTCTCCAAAAACTCTGAAAACACTCACAAGTTTGTACTACACTCTGAATGCTGATCTATGCGAAAGTTGTTAATCAATACTGATTAAACCTTAATTGTAAACCTTAAGTTTGAACTTGGCCCTGACAAGTTTGTGAATGCCCAAGCCCACGAACTTGTCCACCAATAAGTTCGAAGCTGGACTTTGAACTTATGTTTGAACTTATGTTTGAACTTATCTTTAAAGTTAAGTAAACATCAATTATAACCAATATCAAACATATGTGTTAACTAGTAATTCCAAAGCCTGAACCATTACAAAAGAACTATCTACATTTAGACTGCTATCGTCACACAGGATGCACTAACACCTTATATGGAAGAGAAGTTCAAGAGGATGATTGTTCGTGAGTTAAAAACTGTAACAGCTGACCTAATCTGGTCTCTAGAAGGAATGGAACAAAGAGATAGATCGGTGTATGTTGTGATGATCGAAAATCTCAAAAAGAGTAAAGAATTTGTTAGAAGCCGGTCTCCTATTGTTAAAGTATTAAAGATAAAGATTGAAAAGTTCTTGAGTATATTCTATCCCATTTTTGAAGTCGAACGGGAAGACCGAACTTTATCTACCTTTACAGAGGCATATTTCTTTAACTTGTTTTTGCAGGATCTTGAGTTTTTATATCTACATCTGCTACACAATAAGAGCCGAGATCCAGTTCATATGAATGCTCAACATTGTATTATAAAGTTTCTTCACCGTAATCTCACTCTATTGATCATTTTTGATTTTCAAATGGCATTAGAACAAAGACAACGTAAAGTCAATCTACTTGCACCGAATCAGAATACTCCGGGCCTTGAACGTTTCTCAGTTTCGAAAGTGCCTACATCGCCAACGATCGGAGTAGTTTATCTAAATTCGCAAAGAAAGAAAGCGCTGATGAGAAGAGACGAATTAGAGAAGTATTGTTGGGATATTATACATGATTAGAAAGATGCTTATGATCAGAATAGACAATCTCAAAGAAGCATTAAAACTCGGTACAAGAATCTGGGAACTTAAAGTCGTACTACAACTCGTTAGAGACTTCCAACAGGATGTCTGAGACAAGCTGGAGTACACGATGACTATCCGACGACTTGATCGATATTTTGACCAAAGGAAGCTGATCACCAACTTGAAACCAAGATCTGAAAGCTAATCACAAAGGGGGAGAATGTTAGATCTAGAAGTTGTGATAGTTTTAGGGTTTGAATTGTAATAAATGAAAGTTAGCTTTGTGTTCATTTTGTAAGGTTTCAAAGTTCAATGTAATTGGGTTAAAAGACCAAAAGGTCAACCCATGGGTATGGAGAGTTTAGATCCATTTGATTGCTTATAAATAGTTAAGTTTTAGGTTTTCATTAAAAACCATTTAGCTGATTGTACGTACGTGAATTGGAAAGCAATTAAGGTTTATCTAATATTTGAATGTTCTTATTGTTCTTCATAATATTCATATATTGTTCATTGTGTTCTTCATGTTTTGATATTCTTGATTATATTGTTGAATGTTGAATGAATGCTTCTAATATGGGAACTACAACTTTCTTTGCATTTGTTACCTTAGACGAAGATGATTCACCTTTTTCAAATTTAGGAGTGACAAAAGAAACTTTTGCTTTATGCTTTTTGTGCAAAAAAGGTGATAGAACTGATTCAACCTTAGGATCTGTAGGTATTCTTTTCAAGAATCTTATTGGTCCTTTAAGTTTATCAGTTTATTTGTCATGAAGTGGTTTTATAAACTCATCAATTTTGACAAACATTTCTGCCAAAGAGTTGAATTCAGAGTTCATTTACAGATCAAACTCTTTTTCAGAATTAATAGATTAGGTTGAATTGAAGATATTTGATCTGGTTGAGTTTCGATTGCAGGCTGATTTTGAAGTTTCAGTTCCAAATCATTAATCACAGCCTTAAGCTTTTCCTTTTCATTCTCAAAAGTTTTAATTTTCAATTCAAGATCAGAATTTATCTTCTCAAGAATTGAGTTTGGAATGTATGACTTTTGAGTGAAAGATGTATTTTCAGACAAATCATTATCAAAATATGTCTGAATATACTCTTCTGATTTACAAGGATTTTGATAACTTTCATTAAGTTTGTTTAATCCAGAGTATTTTCCATTTTATCTTTTCTCAACCTTTTCAGATCTTCACCAGATTCTATCTCATCTGATGATTTTAAATATATCATTTGTAATCCTAATTTCATGTATATAGTATCATATAGAGTTGGTGAACACAAAACGGCTTTCGTTAGATACTTAGGATTATCACAATCGATTCCTAATTTTGAATTATAAAAATCAGTGTCTTTTGGTTGATTCAGATGAATAGTCTGATCTGTTTGACCTCTTTTACGAAATTCATCTTCTAACGATTTCGTTTTCTCATATAGTTTAGTTCTTTCAGAAAATATAGAATTATATTTTACAGAGTAATTCACTGATTCAAATTATGTTAATTTTAGTTTTTCTGTTAAGTCATATTGTTACTCAGCTTTTGATTTTGCAGTTGAATGTCATTGTATTTTTCCTCTATGTTTGACACAGATTCCAATGCAAATGCTTTATCTTTGGAATACTATAACACTAAATCATGCTCGAGTCTTGATTTGTTTTCCAAATAATGGTCATTCTTTTTCTCGGCTTTTAAAGATTTTTCAAATCATTTTAGCATGTAAGCCATCTGAGTAGGTTTTTGTTCAAGCTCACAGGAATTATCATCACCAGAGTCAGAATTAGAATGTACCTTGGGTGTCTCTGATTGATCTGAGACTTCTGAATATGACCCATCATCTTCTTGCTCTTTGCTGCATCCAGCTTCACCTGTAGCCATTAATGCCATATCTTCTATCGGTTCAGTCTCGGAATCAGAATCCTTTTTCTCTTCTTCTTCATCATCAGTCAATCCAACCTAGACTTCATCTTCAGCCAGCATAGATGATTCACTTAGATCAGATTCATTGAAGATTTATGACTTCAGGCAAATGTGGGCATCTTCATCCAAAATGTCTTCCTCTTCAGACAGTTGAAGCAGTGGTCATCGTCTGCCATCAAAGCCTTTCTAGCTTCTTTTTCTTTAGCCAGTAGAGCCTTCCGCGTATAGTAATATGAATTCTTGACAACTGGCTGTCTCCACTCCCTAGCAAAGTGGCCTGGTTTACCATAGTTATAACACTTCTGTACTTCTTCTTTCTTGCCAGACTTCTCAGGCTTCTCATACTTTCCAACCTTCTTACCACTGCTTTTTCCATATTATTCATATTTATCTCTTTTCTCATACTTTTCTGGAGTCTGTCTTGTATGGCATTTTATTGTTCGTTAGTTTACGACAGAATTTCTTCTGGAAAGCCTTCGTCAGGTGTGCCATCTGCTTCTTCATTTCCTCAAACTCTGAGTCTGCTGAGGAATCTGTTGATTCTGATTCTGATGAACTGTTACTTATAATAACTCGCTTCTCCTTTTTCAGCTTGTATATATAATTTTTGTTTGCAAGGAGAGCTAGTGGATCAATCATTGCTTTCTCAGCCTGCTTCTTTCCGGATACTTTTCTTAAAACAACTTCTTGATAGTTGTTTAAGTTCTCAAACAACATATGAAATCCATGTCATCTATCTCCTTAGTCTAGCAGATTATCATGGTGTATTTTTCCCATTCCTGGTTGAGAACATTCCAGAATTTAATGTTCATGTGCAGATTAGAATTTGTTACCTCGTTTTTCTTCATTTCACTTACGAGGTTAACAAATCTAAGATATGTGTTTTCTGACAGTTCCCCTTCTCTTGCTCTGAAGTTTACAAATGTCATCAAGCTATTCCTTGCTCTATTTGTAGCTGCTTTGTCTGACCCTTTCATCAGCTTACACACCTCATCCCAGATGAATTTGGCTGTGGTAGTGTTTGTCAGACATATGTAGATGTCATTTGGAATTGAAATTAGCAGGAGTTTTCGGGCTGTTTTATCTCCTAGCTTTCTTCTCTTTTGAGCTTTAGTCAGATTTGCAGTTGTTACCTCCTCTGTTCTGTCAGGTATTGGAGGATTATTTGGAACTGCTGGGATTGTTACAAAGAAACTCGCTGGACCTTTTGTCAGTGAGGTCAGCAGCTCCTCACATAAGTCGTGAAAGCTTATGAACTCTAAAAACCTTTCCCTCCATTGCACATACTCTCCTATGTAAAGGATTGGAGGTTTGGTGTCGGAACCCATGGCTAGTGTGTCTTTAGACATTGTGAATTGATAATACTTAATCTTCAAAGATCTTGTTATGGAATTTGAATGATTTTGAATGAACACGAATGAATGACCAAACTCGAATTAAGAATGATCAAACTCGGGTAATGAATGATAAAACTCGAAGTATGATGGAACAAACTCGAATAACAAAGGCTCAAACTCAATCAACAAAGGATAAAACTCCAATATTGAATGATGAAACTCGAATAAAGAACGATCAAACTCGTATTATGAAGTATGAAACTCGAATGAAACTTGGTTCAACTCGAATGAAAAAGGAATGAACTTGAATGGACTTGATCAAACTCAAATGGAACTGTAGTCAAACTCGAAGAATTGTTAGTCACACTCTAAGTACAAGTATTTCAACTCGAAAACAAGTTTTGTAAAAATTGAATTATATTTGATCAAACTCGAATTAAGTTTGATTAAACTCGAATTAAGTTTCATCAAACTCGAATGAAACTCAAACAGTTCTTGAACAAACTCGATCAAAGAGTGATCAAACTCGGTCAACTCTTTGATCAAACTCGTTCAAAACACTTATCCAACTCGTTCACTACTTGATGAAACTCGATTAAAACTAAAATCTTAGTTTTATCCAAGTTTTAACAGAAACTTTCAAAATTGAAGTTCAAAAACTCAATTTTCAACAAAAAAATCCTCTAAATGATCCCAAATTTAAATCGAGTGTTCGGTTTTCACTTACAAACACTTTTTGACTAAGCACTTTGCCTAAATTCAGATTAAACTCCCAAAATTTGACAAAATCAGTGAAGAACACACAAAATCCGAAAAATCAATAAAATGCAAATTACTTTTTGTGTGTTTTGAGTTAAGATCTGAGATTAATATCAATCTATTCGCCTTCTTAAAATGATCCTTCGATCCAAAATCAATTTAAAACATCCACAGAATAAAAAAACCCTGAATGATTTAATGAATTTTGAAAAAAAGAATGTAACAGTGTTCAAAAAAAAAGTTTCCAGATCCAAAAATCAAACCAAATCAGCCATATTCGGCTCTGATACCAATTGATATTCAGTATTTAATCAACCGCAATTAAGAATCAAACAATACGAACAAGATTAGATCAAACACTAACCGAATGATTGATTGCACAGTAAGAGAATTACAATACGTATACTTGAATGCACAAATCCCCACAATGACCTAGCCGTACAAACAAGAATAATCCGTGCAATGAATGTGTACTGATCCGTATTGCTACAATATCAAAATTTTGTATTTATATACAAAACCAAACTATTAAAATATTACAAAATGACCCCTAGACTTATAACATTCATAAACTAAGTCTATTCCCAACACTTTCTTTATGATCAGTCACAACTTCGTCCACTTCACTAACGACACCTGTTGGCGGTGTAACATCCGGCACTAAACCAGGTTAGCAACAATGACCTAATCTGCATTTAATAGCCAACTATAACCTAATCCGTGGTCATTAGAAATTAATCAAGTGATTATCAAGGTTTATTAGAAAAATTCAACTCAATTAGAATTAAATTCATTGGGGCGATGAATCGGGAAATCAATTTACGATATGAGGGATTAATTCAACTAAGTACATAATTAAATTATGATTAGTGACACTAATCAAACACTAATACAATTACTTAACATTAATTATGCAAGACTAAAACAATTCATTAAAACAATGCATCCATAAGTATTTATGAAATTACAAGAAAAGGAAAATACAAGAATACATTTCTAAATACTTTTATAAAAAAAATAAAAATACATGTATAATACTTGTATATGGCTGGCTATAGGCATGTGTTTTTAGGGGTTGACTTCTATTTTTTTAATATTACTTTAAACATAATCATTTTGCTAAAAGGTGCACACAACCTCCATCTCTTTTTCATCATTTCATCACTTTTTCTATTCTATAAATAGAGAGGCATTTAATTCATTTTCACCACACCAAAAACTCTTCTTTCCCTCTCTAAAAACTGGATCCACACCCACACACATCACAAACCTTTTCATTCAAGTGTTCTTGGTGAAATTCAAGTGTTCTTGGTGCATAACTTGCAAAGATTTCAACTTCTTCTCAAAATCATACTCTAAATACTTCAAAGTAATTAAATACTAACTTATTTCATCTTATATTTATGTTTACATAAGTCTTGCATAATATATATAATCACCAACAACAACAAGTTTCATAAAAACTCAAGTTTATAAATTTCTAGTTTTTGTTTTTAAGTTGTTTCTTTAAATGTGTTTATGAATATATAAACACATCATAAAAGTGTTAATATTAGGAAAATAAGTGATATATATGTGTTTTATAAACTTTTATAACTTTTATACAAGTAGTCTTTGAATAAACAACAAGAATTATAAGTTGTTTCAAGTTTATAAACTGCGGATTTTCGGCAGAAAATTTATATCGACGTTGAAAAATCATAACTAATTCATAACTTAACGAAATGAGTTAATTCTTGTCTCAAAAGTTAGATCTATGTCTTAACTATAGATCTGGAAGTTTTCATAATTTATTGTGGAATTTAAGACCTCCAGAAATTATTTGGGAAACCGAAAGTTTGATAGCTCAAAAATGGCCAACATAGGGTTTTTAACGAGCTTTTTCACCAACCTAAACATCTTAAAAAATGGTCATTCTTGATTCTAAAAATCCTTTGTATATAGTAGTTTAATTTGCTAGAAAACCAAACCCTAAAACGTTTTGGAGCTTGGTCAAAAACAGCCTCAAAGTAGGCTGAAAAACCTCCGAAAAAGCTGGAAAATATATATATATAAACTTGACGTTTTAAGCGGGTTTTATTTATAAACTTGTAATGTTGGGTGATTTAAGACATAAAAATCTATAAATATATATATTATCATATATTAGAGATATTAAGTCCCTATTATCATTTAGGACTCGATTAATCTCGTTCGGTGCATCATCCATCCACTTTCGCTAAAAAGCATTTTTCGCTCTTTTTGCCATCACACGCTCGGTGAGTCCTCATAGTCCCAATTTTCACACTGTTATGTTTTGGGGTTGAAATAAATGCTTCATTTTCATATGGACACAAAAACAACTTCATTTCTATTATGTATTACACATGTGGTTCCATCAGCCCTTGTATCAAGATCCGTTAATTGCATTTATTTGTAAGCGCGAATATATTGTGGCTAGATCTATTGGGAGTCATGTCCCCCATTCGGGTTAGTTCGGGTTGGCTAACAGCGAGTGCATATATATTCAAGACACGGTATTACATATGGGAATACTGCACAGGACAAACTCATTTTAATTAAGCTTCGGTTGCATGATGGTTTATATGTAATACATAACATGGAATTTATGATTTTATAAATTCAAACTCTACTATTGTTGTCCATACAAGTCAGATTTACGTGTAAACCTATGAGCTCACCAACAAATTTTGTTGACGTATTTTAGCGTGCATTTTAAGGAAATTAAGGCAAGTATGTCTTCGGACGTATTTTCTTTCAAGCTTTTGCATCCATGGAGTCGCATGCATATTCAAATTAACTGAGATTTTGCTGCATTATTTTGGATATTTTAATTATGTAATTAAATCTCTGTATTTTGCGAACTCCTTTACTCATATCAGACTATGTAAAACATTGCTATGCTTAAAGTCATGACGATATATTTTAAAAACGTCCATATAGTGGTCGTTCGTTATGATTATGGTTGTGCTTCCGCGACGTCGTGCTTCATTGCCAACCGGGGTAACGGGGTGTGACAGATTGGTATCAGGGCCATAGTTATAGTGAACTAGGTTGCATTAGTATCTAGACTATAACTGTTACAAAAACTAAACTTTCTTCAAGAACCGTGAACACATATATGGACCCTGATGACAATAACATGTCGAAATTCACCCCTAGGGAAAGGGTGTGACTAGCACAACGGGTCTCTATCCCGGTACCTGCCCATCAGCCAAGCCCGCCACAGTAGTAACGGGCAAGCATAGGATAGTGGGGATGGATGCCTCAGACTCACCAAGAGTGGAGAAACGAGGAGGAGATCCAAATCCAGTTTGAAGTCAGAACACCATCTTCCTCTCAAGTGCCGACACTTACCCATAAACCTATGTAACAAACCATGCCCCTGTTGGTGGCAAGGGCTTCGACAAAATCCACCAAGAGGTCTGTGAGATCTATGCTTGGATTAAGCAGGAGGCAATGCAAACCACCAATAAACCTTAGGCCAACCAGAATACCCTGGCGATTTAACAAGATGGAATCGACGAATTGTGACAGCACCTAGCAGAGCACAAAGCCCGCAGTGCAGAACTAACCCAACAAGTTAACGCTCTGGAGTACGGGGGAACCCCGAAGGCATCTCATACATAGTACCCTTCTACGATTTTATAGTATTTCTCT
Source organism: Centrapalus pauciflorus (assembly GCA_020465985.1). Classification (NCBI taxonomy): domain Eukaryota; kingdom Viridiplantae; phylum Streptophyta; class Magnoliopsida; order Asterales; family Asteraceae; genus Centrapalus; species Centrapalus pauciflorus. The sequence goes on from JAANYP010002854.1 coordinate 138,801, forward strand.
AGGCTTTACTATCTGATATATCTTAGGGTATGTAAGGCTAAAATAATAAATTTATCAGGAAATCCCGACCATATCATGTACAAAGATTAGGTATCAAGCATATTGATGAAGAACTAAGTTTTATCTATAATTATGTGCATGAGGATATGTAGTACGACAATCTGCCTAAGAAATTTCAAACCCATAGACTTATCATCTTATCCCATTAGATACCACTTATGCATTTCTACTATTTGATACTGGTGCTGATAGGATCTTCATATCCACTAACATCACTAAGCAGATAAATTCCATTCTTACACCATTAAGTGCCACTTATGCTATTGAGGTTGATGACAGTGAGACGCTTAAGAAAAATAATATAAGTCGAGGATGCTCCTTAGAATTAGTAGGCCGACTCTTTGAAACGGACTTGATACCCGTCAAACTGGGAAGTGTTTACGTGGTCATAGGCATGGATTGACTATCGAAAAATCGCGCGGAAATAGTGTGCAACAACAACACGGTTCATATACATTTAGTCAATAAGAAGGTCCTTACTGCTCAAGGCAAAACAACAAATATATACCAAAGTAAGCATCATCCCTAGCATTAGGATCCTGAAGTGTTGACAGAGGGGGAGCGAAAGGAAAAGCGGCTCGAAAATATTCTTATTATTTATGGTTGCCCTAAAGTTTTTCCAGAACACTTACCTGAACACTCAACATCGTGGCAAGTCAAATTCAAAAATCGGCCTAGTATCAGGTGCGGTACCAATGGCTCGAGCACCATGCCGATTAGCCCCAACAATAGTGTAACAATCGTCCAACCAACTGTAGGAGTTCTTAGATAAAGGGTTTATCAAACCGAGTTCCTCGCTTTGGAGGAGGTCCAGTTTTGTTCATCAAGAAGAAGGATAGAACCATAAGAATGTGCATCAATTACCAAGAGCTAAATAAACTAAAGGAACCGATACCCGCTCAGAAGCATCAATGACTTGTTTGACCAAAGAATTAAGCTTCTATTCGAAGATCGACCAAAGGTCTGGTTATCATCAGGTTAGAGTTCGCAAGAAAGATATTCCAAAGACAGCCTTCAGATTCCGTTTCGGTCATCATAAATTCCTATTAATACCGTTTGGATTAACCAGTGCCGCAACGGTATTCATGGACCTAATAAATCGGGTGTGCAAACCTTATTCGTGATTGTATTCATCTTAGTCTACTCGCGAAGCAAGGAGGAGCACGAGCAAACATTTAAGACTGATTCTAGAGTTGTTAAAGAAAGGACAACTACATGCCAAGCTTTCTAAGTTTGACTTTTGGCTAAGATAGATAAGATTTCTCCGTCACGTGATCAATAGTAAAGGGATCCAATTCGACCCCACAAAGATCGAGGCTATCAGGAATTGGTCGACTCTTAGAACCCCCATAGAGATACGACAGTCCTTAAGAGTTGCCAGTTATTATAGGCAATTATCAAAAAAAATTTAAAGATCACCGGAGCTCTAACAGAACTGACCCGAAAGGACATTAAGTATGATTGGGGCAAGGATCACGAGACATCATATCAGTTATTAAAGCACAAACTGCGTAGTACGCTTATTTTATCCAAGAGAAGAAAGAAATTTGTAGATTACTATGACGCTTCACACAATGGGTTGATATAGAAAGATAGGGTCATAGCTTACGATTTATGAAAATTTAAGGTTCACTAGGTGATTTAAACAACGCATGATCTGGATCTTGAAGCAGTATTCTTTATCCTCAGAGACATTAGTTGTACTGTATGAAGTGTATTGTATTCACAGATCATAAGAGCCTCCAACACATCTTGAACCAGAACGAGTCGAATACAAAGTAGTACCGTTGGATGGAACTAATAAGTAATTGCAACCGTGAAAATTCGTTATCACCTGAGGAAAACTAATGAGCTATGCCGTTAAGAGTACAAGTGGATAAATAGTTTAAGATAAGGGCTAATAAAAATCGATATTTCATGAATAGAATCTGATTACTCTGTTTGGTGGAATAAGAAAGTTGGCTATGGATGAAGGACACAAATTAAGATATGTCGTTCACCCCGGATCCGATAAAATGTGTCATGACCTTAAGGAGCTGTACAAGTGGCCTAACATGAAGTATGACATTGCCACATATGTCAACAAATTCCTGACATGCTCCAAAGTTAAGACAAACATAAGAAACCATTTGAGTATTAGTCGACCGCCTAACAAAATCCGCACATTCCTACCAATCAAGGAGAACAACAGAATGAATAAGCTAGTCCAAACGTACCTCAAGGAAGTCGTCTCCGGACACAGAGTGCCTATTTAAATCGTTTCGGATAGGAATAGCAGATTTACATCTAGACTTTTGGCAATTATTACTGCAAGCTTTGGATACAAACTTGGACATGAGTACCACATATCACCCTCAGACCAATGGTCAGAATAATGGAACGATCCAAACCCTAGAACACACATTAAGAGCCTGTGTAATGGATACTCAATTGCCTCAAGTGGAATTATTAACTACAATAGCTATCACTTGAGTATTAAAGCTGCTCCGTTTGAGGCCCTCTACGGGCGAAAGTGTCGATCGCCGATTTGTTGGGTAGAAGTAGGAAATAGTCAAATCACTGGACCTAAGACCATTCACGAAGCTACCAAAAGGATAGTACAAATACGGAACTGACTAAAACTTGCCTGCGATGGTAAGAAAGTTATGCAGATGAAAATAGAAAATCCCTTGAGTTCTAATTAGGAGAACAAGTACTGATGGAAGTCTTGCCATGGAAGGGCGTGTTACACTTTGGGAAACAAAGATAATTAAACCCTCGATACATTGGCAATTCAAAGTCTTAAAGGGAATTGGACTCGTAGCTTATCGTTTACAGTTACCACCAGAGCTTAGCAGCATGCACAATACCTTCCATGTATCGAATAAGGAGAAGTGTTTGTTAGAGGAGACACTTGTTACCCCTTGGGAGACATCCAACTAACTGATAAACTTCGCTTCATCAAAGAGCCGGTTGAAATCATGGACCGTAAGGTCAAAGGATTGAAACACAGTTGTATACCCATTCTCAAGGTCAGATGGAATTCTAGACATGGACCAGAATTCACTTCAGCATGCAAAGGTCAGTTTAACCAAAGATACCCTCACCTAATCCTAAGTAGCAAGACCTCTGAGGAAATAAGATAAAATTTCGGGACGAAATTCCCTTAACAGGGGGAGACTGTAACATCCGGCACTAAACCAGGTTAGCAACAATGACTTAATCTGCATTTAATAGCCAATTATAACCTAATCAGTGGTCATTAGAAATTAATCAAGTGATTATCAAGGTTTATTAGAAAAATTCAACTAAATTAGAATCAAGTTCATCGGTGCGATGAATCGGGAAATCAATTAATCCGATCAATTTTCGATATGAGGGATTAATTCAACTAAGTACATAATTAAATTATGATTAGTGACACTAATCAAACACAAATACATTTACTTAACATTAATTATGCAAGACTAAAACAATTCATTAAAACAATGCATCCATAAGTATTTATGAAATTACAAGAAAAGGGAAATACAAGAATACATTTCTAAATACTTTTATACAAAAAAAATGAAAATACATGTAATTACATGTATATGGCCGGTTATAGGGCATGTGTTTTATAGAGGTTGACTTCAATTTTTTTAATATTACTTTAAACATAATCATTTTGCTAAAAGGTGCACACAACCTCCATCTCTTTTTCATCATTTCATCACTTTTTCTCTTCTATAAACATAGAGGCATTTCATTCATTTTCACCACACCAAAAACTCTTCTTTCCCTCTCTAAAAACCGGATCCACACCCACACACATCACAAACCTTTTCATTTAAGTGTTCTTGGTGAAATTCAAGTGTTCTAGGTGCATATCTTGCAAAGATTTCAACTTCTTCTCAAAATCATACTCTAAATACTTCAAAGTAAGTAAATAATAACTTATTTCATCTTATATTTATGTTTACATAAGTCTTGCATAATATATATAATCACCAACAACAATAAGTTTCATAAAAACTCAAGTTTATAAATTTCTAGTTTTTGTTTTTAAGTTGTTTCTTTAAATGTGTTTATGAATATATAAACAAATCATAAAAGTGTTAATATTATGAAAATAAGTGGTATATATGTGTTTTATAACTTTTATAACTTTTATACAAGTAGTCTTTGAATAAACAACAAGAATTATAACTTGTTTCAAGTTTATAAACTGCGGATTTTCGGCAGAAAATTTTTATCGACTTTGAAAAATCATACCTAATTCATAACTTAACAAAATGGGTTGATTCTTGTCTTAAAGGTTAGATCTATGTCTTAACTATAGATCTGGAAGTTTTCATAATTTATTGTGGAGTTTAAAACCTCCAGAAATTATTTGGGAAACCGAAAGTTTGATAGCTCAAAAATGGCCAACATAGGGTTTTTAATGAGCTTTTTCACCAACCTAAATATCTTAAAAAATGGTCATTCTTGATTCGAAAAGACCTTTGTATATAGTAGTTTAATTTGATAGAAAAACAAAGCCTAAAATGTTTTGGAGCTTGGTAAAAAACAACCTCAATGTAGGCTGAAAAACCTCCGAAAAAGCTGGAAAATTATATATATATAAACTTGACGTTTTTAGCGGGTATTATGTATAAACTTGTAATGTTGGGTGATTTAAGACATAAAAATTTATAAATATATATATTATCATATATTAGAGATATTAAGCCCCTATTATCATTTAGGACTCGATTAATCTCGTTCGGTGCATCATCCATCCACTTTCGCTAAAAAGCATTTTTCGCTCTTTTTGCCATCACACGCTCGGTGAGTCCTGATAGCCCCAATTTTAACACTGTTATGTTTTGGGGTTGAAATACATGCTTCATTTTCATATGGACATAAAAACAACTTCATTTCTATTATGTATTACACATGTGGTTCCATCAGCCCTTGTATCATGAACCGCTAATTGCATTTATTTGTAAGCGCGAATATATTGTGGATAGATCTATTGGGAGTCATGTCCCCCATTCGGGTTAGTTCGGGTTGGCTAACAGCGAGTGCATATATATTCAACACACGGTATTACATATGGGAATACTGCACAGGGAAAACTCATTTTAATTAAGCTTCGGTTACATGATGGTTTATATGTAATACATAACATGGAATTTATGATTTTATAAATTCAAACTCTACTGTTGTTGCCCATACAAGTCAGATTTACGTGTAAACCTATGAGCTCACCAACAAATTTTGTTGACGTATTTTAGCGTGTTTTTTCAGGAAATTAAGGCAAGTATGCCTTCGGACGTATTTTCTTTCAAGCTTCCGCATCCATGGAGTCGCATGCACATTCAAATTAACGGAGATTTAGCTGCATTATTTTGGATATTTTAATTATGTAATTAAATCTCTTTATTTTGCGAACTCCTTTACTCATATCAGACTATGTAAACATTGTTATGCTTTAAAGTTCTAACGATATATTTTAAAAACGTCCATATAGTGGTCGTTCGTTATGATTATGGTTATGCTTCCGCGACGTCGTGCATCATTGCCAACCGGGGTAATGGGGTGTGACATGCGGACTAACTTCACTTTCACTTGCCGATTGTAGACTTTCAAAGTAATGACTAAAATCGATTACGAGTCTAGAATTAGATGAACAGTCATTATGAACGACGTCAATGTTTTCAACGGAGTCATTGTCTGCATTTTCTCAAGATCATTGTTTATTGGTAGATCCCAAATTCTTCGATGATTAACTTTTCGACAACCCACAAATAGTTATTATTTTGGATTCCTCGACAAGGTTCTTTCATGTAGAATGCTTATTTAGCCTACGAAGCAACTATCAGTTGATCTTATTTGACCAATTCGCATCTTTTGTCGATACTGGTGATATTATTTTCAATTATAAGCCCTCTTCGAGTATCGAACCACTTACACTGAAATAGCATAGTTGAATAACCATCTGGATAGTGCAACTCAATAATCTCTTCTAGTTGACCATAATATTTCTCACCATTCTCTCCCTCCGCTGAAACCCCGGGGTTTTGTGTTGTGCATTTTGCGTCACGGCTAAGTACCATAAACCTAACACCGTTAACTATGCAAGCAGTATAAGTAGAGGCTCTTCCTAGCGCACCGACTGAAAGTGCCGACAACTCATTAAGAAATTCTGGAGAATTTTGTGTTTTCATTTGATAGACCTGGTAAATAATTTAATGTGTGTTATTTTTTATTTGATATTGAAATGAAACATGTATGTTTCTCATTTTGTATTACCTTGTGGAGAAACCATGTAGGAAATTCAGTTTTCATATCACTTTCGGGATGTTCAGATTTAAATTCACTACATTGATGATAAAATGATGTAAAAGTAGTAAATGGAAAAAATAAAGATATAGATAAGACTAGTAATGAAAATTACGAATAATAACACTTACTCCATATACTGTCTGACTTCTGGACAACTATCTAGTATAAATCATTGCAGCTTACTTTTTTCCAATTATATCAAGAGGTATGGAACGCCTTGCACTAGTCGGTCCACATTTAGACTCAAACACCCATAACAATGTTTTTTCTATGACGACATCTTCATTTCTTTCAGAACGATTGAATTGAGTTTGGACATCTTGAAGGTACATCGAACAAAATGTCAAAGCTTCTTTGGCAACATATCCCTCAGCTATACAACCTTCTGGTCTTGCCTTATTCCTAACATAGTTTTTTAGTTTTTTCATATACCTTTCAAACGGATACATCTATCTCATATACACCGGGCCTCCACGAAGTGCTTCATCAGGTAAATATAAAACTAAATAAACCATAATGTCAAAAAATGTTGGAGGATAGATTAATTCTAGCTTGCACAAGATCGTAATGATGTCAGCCTTAGCTTTCCTCATATCCTCTACCAATAGTGTTCTTTAACAAAGTTGCTTAAAAAACATGCAAAGCTCTACTATTGGTGCATAGTTATCTTTGCTCAAAAACCCTCTAACTCCAGTTGGTATCAAATGTTGCATAAGAATGTGACAATCATGAGATTTCAACCCAACAATATTAGTATCGTTCTCTGTCACTTTCTTGCTGATGTTCGATCTAAACCCAGCCGGTAGTTTAATGTCTTTTATAAATTGACAAAAACATTTTCGATCAGTGTCTATGAATGAGAATTTTGGATGGGGTTTACAGAACTTGTTACCTTTTTTTTCAACCATTGTGTTTTTTGAATATATAGTTTTTCGAAGTCGACCCGCGCATTTGACGTGTCTTTGGACTTATCATTCATCAAAAGAGTACCCAACAAACAGTCACATACATTTTTCTTGATATGTCTCACATCTAAGTTGTGCTTTAGTTGTAGTAAACACCAATACTCGAGTTCAAAGAATATGCTTCGTTTGGACCAATTTAACTCAAAATCCTCCCTTTTTCTCTTAACACCTCAAAATTCAGGATGTTTGCCCGGTAAACGAATCAGTAGATGATCTAATTGAGCTTTTATTTCTTTGTTACTAAATTGTCTCGGAGCAGCTCTCGTCTCGTATTGATCGTTAAACTCCAAACTTTTTCTCCATGGATTGTCAACATCTAAGAATCGGCGATGACCAACATACACAACTTTATTGGTGGCACGAAATCAAGGAGTGTCTTCGTTGCAAGTCAGGCATGTTTTGTATTCTTGTCCACTCCAACCCGATAAACTACTATGAGCGGAAAAATCGTTTATCGTCCATAAAAGCACCGCTTTCATTTTAAAGTAAGTCTTTGTCGCTACATCTTTAGTACGTACACCTGCGTGCCATAGCTGTTTAAGCTTTTCCACCAACGTTATAAGGAAAACATCCATGTCCTTCTCGGGTGATTTTGGACCGGGAATCAACAAGGTCAACATGAATGATGACTCTTTCATACATAGCCATGTTACCATATGGATTAAAGCCATCAGCTGCAAGCCCTAGACGAATGTTTCTGGGTTCCCTCGAGAAGCTAGGGTACTTTATATCAAATTCTTTCCATGTAGATCCATCAACCGGATGTCGCATCGTTCCTTTTTCAGATTGTTTGATACTGTGCCATATCATATTTTTAGCTGTGTGCCTTTAGCTGTTTGCCATATCGTAACACCTTATGAGCCACCTTTTTACCCTTTGTGTTTTTATTGACCCACCGACTCTCAATACAGACTGGACAACTCTGCAATGACTCGTGTTCTTTCCAGAAGAGAAAACAATCATTTTTGCATAGGTGTATCAACTCATAACCCAAACCATTCTTTTTTAGTTTCTTTTTAGATATACAGTGTGAAGATAAGACCTTGTTTTCATTAGGAAATGCAGATTGCAACAATTCAAGGAGCTGATCAAATGAACTATCAGTACATTTATTGTTTACCTTAATATGCATCAGTTTTACTAAAAACTTGAGGGAAGAGAACCAAGTACAACCAGAATATAATTCTGCTTCCACTTCCTCTAATAACTCACGAAATTCGTCATTGACACCGTTACCCTCTGTATCTGAGTTCTCTTCGTCGTTGTTAGTATCTTTTCATTTAATGCCCCCATAACATCGTCGAGAACGTCAGCCATTTCATTGTTGGAAGCTACATCATCTACTATCGTGTGAATTCTACTATCACCATGATAGGTACAGGTAAAATAATGTCGAAAGACACCATATCTTTCTATATGCAATTTCATTTGTAACAACGGTACAAAGAGAGTGTTTTGACATTTATGACACGCACATCTGATTAGACCTCTATTGTCTACGTATGCTTTAAAAGATTCAAGTCCTTGCAAGAACATAGGATCATTACGGTTTCGGATAGTACACCAGCTTTTATCAATAGGCATGATGCAACTGTAAATCAGATAGTCTATTCATAAAGCAAGAGTAAACCGAAAATCGATGATTCAAAATGTAATACAGAGATGAGAACAAAAAAACCGGACAAAAGATAGATTATTCGAAAGGGTAGGCTTCTAAACCCACTTTTTGAACACCTTACCTCCTATGTGTATGCATATTACATGAATGATCGTTTAAGAAAATTCGGTAGCACTTCTTCTTAGCTCCCAAGTATATATATATATATATATATATATATATATATATATATATATATATATATATATATATACCCGATGAGCAAAGAGGAAATGACAACTGAATATTTTTTAAATGAACAATCATGTAATACGCATTTCCAGCCTAAATGAGATAAAATATTCAAAAAGCAGTACGAAAATGGGAACAATCCGAAATTAATTTCTAAATCAATTTCGGACGGGTATTTATTCTAAGCTCAAATACACACACACATTTCACAAACTATATATAAAAGTGTTTTTCAATTTATGGTTTATAACTAAATATGCATTTTTTTTATTATATTTTAAATCATATAAATACTTGATATGTATTTATACCATAAAATTATACATACATACAATAAAATTATGTATATACTAGTTTTTAACAAATGTATAAATTGTAATTTAAAATTATACATACATAATAAAAGTATATATATATATATATATATATATATATATATATATATATATATATATATATATATATATATATATATATATATAACAACACACACACACACTAGTTTTTTTTAACAAATTTATAAATTATACTATCAAATTATAAATACACAAAGAAAATTTATATATATATATATACATATATATATATATATATATATATATATATATATATATATATATATATATATATATATATATATATATATATATATATATATATATAATATGCTACTTATTTTAACAAATACATATATTGTACCTAAAATCGTTCCATAAAATTATACACAAATTGTTCCCTAAAATTATACATACAAACAATAAAATTATATATGTACTAGTTTTTTAACAAATCAATAAATTATATCCTAAAATTATACATAAACACAACAAATATTATAAATCTATAAATTAAACCCAAAAATTATACATAAACATAACAAAAATTATAGATCTATAGATTATAACCTAACATTATACATAAACAGAACAAAAATTATAAATTTATAAATTATTCCCTAAAATTTTACATAAACACAACAAAAGTTATATATTTATAAATTATACCTAAAAGTTTACATAAACAAAACAAAAATTATATATAAACAAATTTGTGTGTGTGTTTGTGAGAATATCTCCAGTGTGTGCCGGTGATGTGTGAGTGTGTGTACATGTGTGTTTGAGTGAGTGTGTGCGAATGTGTGTGTTGTGGTGGCCAGAAGCAACAAACAACCGGAGCGCCGGTGAGGTCTGAGTGACCCCTCGGTGACTAGAAGAAAGATCAATCGAGAGATAAGATGAATGATGTACCTGTGTCGCCGGTGAAGTAAGGTCTCAGATGGCCGTTGGAGGGGTCGCCTGTGTCGTCGCCGGTGGATTCACGGTAGAGGCGTCACGAGAGGGAGAGAGTAGAGGGGGTAAAGAGATGCTTTTGTGAAATGGAAAATGAAGTAATTTGGTGGTAAAAGTGGGGGGAGCTGGGGGGGAAATAGCCCACATTTTTTTATTGGCAATAGAGGCAACGACGTCGCCCCTAATACCTGATCGTCGTCCCTATTACTACCTGTCGCCTCCAATATCAGTTGTCGCCCCTGTCGCCCCTATTACCACTAATTCTTTTAGTGTTGATTAGTTGAAGTGTGGAATAATGTTTAAAGTGAAATGTTAGGAATCTAAATTTATTTACAAATAACATGGAATGATATATTCTTTTAACAATAAAATTGAAGAAGTAAGAAATGAAAGAAATTGTAATTTCTCAAATAGTTTGGTCCATGTCAAGCACATAAATGGTCCTCAAAGTTGTATTTTAATTTAGGGGTAAAGCCATACAATAGTAACTTACTTTTGAAAATTTATCAATATGGTACGTCTACTTTTTTATATATCGATATGGTACCTGTACTTCAATTTTTCATACCGATATGACCATATTTGTAATAGACCCCTGTTTTTCATACCATTGTTGGTACACCCTGTGTGACGATAGCAGTCTAATCGATCTGCATTATGGTTTAAGTAATATTCTGAGTATTAACAAGTGTTTTGATATATATGTTTATATGTGTTTGTCTGTTATTGATTGTGTGTTTGAACTTGATGTAACATATTACAAGAAGTTCAAACATAAAGGTCAAGGATTAACTCAAGCATAAGTAAAACATAAGTTTCATCACTTAAGTATTTAAGTGTATTGGCTAGATTCGAATAGGTAAAGGAAGACATTCGAATCTGTGATAGATTCGAATGTATCCTTAGATTCGAATGGGCTAGATTCGAGAGTGTCTTGTGGACAGACTCGAATGGGCCTTGGGCCAGATTCGAGCTTGGCCCACAACAGACTCGAATCAGGGTCTATAATTAGGGATAGACTCGAATCATTAAGGGACTTTTAGCAGAATTCGTGAGGAATTAAGCAAAAGGCGATCTCGAGTTTATCAGCTAGGTGAGTGCCGTTTCGGAGAGAATTAGTTCGTAGGATCGTTCGTGTGTCGTTCGTTCAGCGTCTAATAGTCTCCGTGTTCCGTTGGTTGAGAGTTGTCCGTCTAACCGTCAACGAGGATTCCGCACTCGTTCACGGATCCGCGTCAAGATAGATCTTGCAGTCGTAGACCTTACAAGTGGTATCAGAGCCTCCGGAGTGTTCTTGATGTTCTTCGTGTTCATCAGATACATTCTAGGTTTCTTGACGCTAGTTGGACGGTTTTGCTCTCAAAAACGTGTTTTCAAGCATAGCAAATTCATATTCGGGAAACACTTTGTGGTTTTTCACGTTTTTGATCGAAATCATTATTTTTCGTTCGAAAAATAGTGATTTAATCTGTAAAACGTCAAAAAAATCAAAGTGTTAGCCATTTTTCGAGTTTGCGGCGCTCGAATCTATAGGGGTAATTAGGGTTTCACTTTAGTCTCGAGTCTAACCTAAATACGCTCCTTTCGAGTCAATTTCAGAGATTTTCGAATCTACCTTGTTTCGAATCTAGTGCTTCATTCGAATAGGATCTCGAGACTACATTAGTTTCGAGTTTATTTCGAGTCTAGTCGTGTTTCGAATCTGTGTTTCGAATCTGCTGAAATTCGAGTTTGTTCCCCTTCGAATCTAAGGACCCTCGAATCTAAGGATATCTCGAATCTGACATATTTCGAGTTTAATTGAATTAAAACACTTAATCGAATTTAATCCCAAATAAATTGGAATCTAATTACATTCGAATCTATCTAGATTCGAAAGAGTTAATCCACATTAGTTTCGAATTAAATTAATTAAGGGTCAATTCAATTTCTTTCGAAAAGATGTCTAATCTTCAGAAATTCTTAGAAATGGACCACAAAGTTGGGAAGGCAAATGCACCGCCTAAGCTGATGAAAGTTGAGGACTATTACTGGTGGAAGGACCATTTTACGGATTTTGTACGATTCAATGATATGCGCATGTGGGTGTGCATAGATGAAGGGTACGTCCCGCCAGTATCTGAAGTTGAAGGCCGTCAAAAGGTCTTGTCATATCAGATGATGAAAGAAGATGACAAGAAATTATTTGAAGCCGAAAACAAAGCTTTCTCCATAATCCGTATGGCTTTACCTCAAGATATTTTGCACACATTTCGGACTCAAAGGACGTCGAAGGAACTTTGGGAGTCTCTCGAGAAAAGGTGTGAGGGTAATCCTCGGGTGCGTAGAAAGCGTACAGAGCTGTTGAAACAACAGTTTGCGATTTTCAAGGCAATTAAGGATGAACAGTTGGATGATATTATCACAAGGTTCTATCATCTGATAATGGAACTTGAAAGTCATGGAATTGAGTATTCGGACACTGACAAGAACAACAAGCTTCTAGATGCCCTACCAGCCAAATGGGCTATGTACGTGGCAATGATTAAGCTGAATGAGGACAAATACTATACTCAATCACTTGATGACATTGTGGGAACGTTGAGGACATATCACTTTGAGATGATTAAGGCTGAGACTGATTACGAGCAAGTCCAGAATCCGGCAATGTATTTTGGAAAGACATCTAAATCTTCAGTGACAGCTGAACCGAAGAGTGCTACAGCGTTTTTCACCGGAGAAACGTCATCGCCAGCAGAGTCTGAAGACTCATTGAATCGCGCGTTCTTAGGATTAGGACGATCGGAAGAACCGCAACCTCAAGTCCAACAGGCATCGACAAGTCAGAGCTATTCGAAGATGCCCATGAGCGCAAAGTCAGCGGAAGAGCATCTGAATCTACTTGCTTCTTTTGTGGCCGCATACGGAAATTGTGTTCAAGGGAAAATCAATGACCCAGCTCCATGGGATGAAGATTACGATCAGGTCGACCCTGATGACTTAGAGGAAATGGATCTTAAGTGGCAACTGGCCATGGTGACCCAGAGGGTAAAAAGATTCATCAAAAGAACTAGGAGGAATCTACAAATGAATAACAAGGGGATCGGGTTTGATAAGTCCAAGGTGAAATGCTACAACTGTCAGGGATTGGGACACTTCGCCAGGGAGTGTCAGAGACCGAAGGTAGAGACATACCAAGGACAGAGTCAGCATCAGGGACAGTACCAAAATCAGTCCCAACAACGATACCTTCCAAGTTCCTCATCTGGACAGGCCAATCTAGCGGGTCCTCTATCCAATGTCACTTCAGATGGACAGCTAGATGGCACGTATGATTGGAGTTCACATCCTGAGTCGAATGCTAGAGCCTTCATGGCTGAAGTCACAGAAACGGGGTGTGATGGGAACGAGCAGACTACACGGGACAGCAGTCCAATGTGGGTAGAGAAGGCGAATGATCAGACAGTGCTGGAGTTTGCTGCTCAGATGGCCAACGTGGAATCTGATAACTCTAAGGTTAGTCTATCTTACTCTCTATTTCAAGAATTATGTGCTTTGTGTGCTACTTCTAATGATAGGTTAAATCTAGTCTTAGAATCACATAAAACCATATCTACTCAAAATGAGAATTTAAAATTTGAAAACGCTAGCCTATATGATATAAAGCAAGATTTAAAAGAAAAGCTTAAGGCTGATGCTCAGGACGTAGTAGTTCTAAAAGACAAACTCAGTGAGCAGTGTGTTAGGATAGAACTTATGTATGAGCACGTAGAGGCCTTAACAAAAAGTCTTAAGGACAAGGATATAGAGCTAGCTGAGACCAAGGTTAAGGTAGCAGAGGCAAACAGCAAGTTGGAGAAGTTTAGGAATTCAAGCTTAAATCTAGGGAAAGTCTTAGATGTCCAACGACAGTCTAAGAAGCCCGTAGGTCTAGGTTTTCACGAAATTCCTCCACCATTCAATGCGAACTATGTGCCTCAGCCTCAGGAGAAAACTGACAAGTCAGTAGACTTAGAGGACCTACCTGAACTGACACCAGAGCCTATAGTAGAAAATGCACCTAAGGTGGCTGACTAAACCGTCAAGGTCAAGAAAGTGAAGTTTGTGTCTTCCTCCAGTGAAACACCTGCAGGAAAACAGAAAATTTCTTGGGCTGACCAGGTCGAAGAGACAGACACTGTAGATGTACCAAAGGCAATAGACACTAGTGAGACACCTAGATCTAAGGGAACACACAAAAAGTCCATAGATAAGCTGTCTTGCTTTAGATGTCACGAGAAAGGGCATGTTGCTTCTCACTGTCCACTTAGGAAAGCAGATGTTACCCCTAAGACAATGAACCCAACACCTGTTAAGCCCTCACCCAGTGTGGCAAGCAGCAGTAGTTCTCAACCTACCGAGAAAACTGTGCAGGCCGCACCCAAACAAGTTGTGAAAAACACACCGGTTAAGGTTGGACCAAAAGAAGTGATTAGGACAAATTCACCGAATCGTGTCATTAATCAATCTAGGTCAGCACCACAACAAGTCTATAGGAGCACCACACCTAGCAGGTCACATACTCCAGTTAGGTCTCATACTCCAATTAGACAATATGCACCGGTAAGAGCTCAAGGATCACAGTCAGAAATGGCATATAATAGAAATTATTCCAGAGCTCCACAACAAATGCCTACACCACGGCAAAGAGTGAACTTAAATCACTCGGCACCACAACAGAATTCAGTTCAAAGGCCCAAGTCACCTGAAAGGCGAGATGGGTACTTGAAAGTGTTCACGTATGTGGACGAGAATGGTATTACCAAGTCAGTCATGGCTTGGGTTCCCCGCGATAACTAACCTCTTTTCTTTCATGTGCAGGAGATAACTACCGGTCCAAACAACAAGTGGTTCGTCGACAGTGGTTGCTCCAGGCACATGACGGGGGAAAAAAGTCTACTCACAGACTTCAAGGGAGGTAATAGGGGACCCGTATCATTCGCGGGTAACAAGGGTGGAAATATCACTGGAACTGGAGAAGTCACTAATGGGACGATTACTTTGGATCAAGTTTATCACGTTGATAAACTGGTTCATAATCTCATTAGTGTCTCTCAAATCTGTGATAAGAAGAACTCAGTGTTATTTACTGACACTGAGGCGTTAGTGCTAAAGCCTGGATTCAAAATTCCTGAAGAATGGGTGTTGATGCGGGCGCCAAGGAAGAACGACTTGTACATGCTGGATATGAACAAGCCAGAGACTTCGATGGGGCCAATTTGTCTACTATCCAAAGCTTCGGAGACGGAATCCGTACTGTGGCACAGACGCATGGCTCACCTGCACCTGAGAAAGATGAATTACATAACGAAGCATGGACTGGTGCAGGGTGTGCCCATGAAAAGTTTTCAGTTCGAGGATAAGTGTCTACCTTGCATGAAGGGCAAACAGCACAAGAAGACCCACAAGTCCAAGAAGCGAAATTCCATAGCCTCAGCATTCGATCTGTTGCACATGGACCTTTTCGGCCCAATCAACAAAAGGAGTATCGGAGGTAGTTGGTACTGCTTAGTTATCACTGACGATTACTCACGTTTTTCTTGGGTTTTCTTTTTAGGTACGAAGGACGAGACGGCTGCAAGGCTCATCGGGTTCTTGGACCAAGTGGAGAACTCATACGGAACTAGGGTTAAATATATTCGTAGTGATAATGGAACTGAATTCAAAAACACTGTAATTGGTGTATATTGCCTATCAAAGGGCATAGTGCATCAATTCAGTGCACCATATGAACCTCAACAGAATGGGGTGGCCGAACGTAAAAATAGAACTTTGATTGAGGCTGCAAGGACTATGCTTTCGGATTCAAAGCTTCCTACCATGTTTTGGGGGGAGGCAGTGAATACCGCGTGCCACATTTTAAACCGAGTCCTTACAGTCAAATCATTGAACAAAACATGCTATGAAATTTTGAATAAACGGCCACCTAACTTAACTGGATTCGAACCGTTTGGAGTACCATGCACACTTTTAAGAACAAAACATCAACCGAAGTTTGGTGAAAAGGCTGACGAAGGATACTTCCTAGGTTATGTGCCAAATTCACCAAACAAACGGGTGTTTAACAAAACAACTGGTACTGTGGAGATTGTGTATAACATTGAAGTCACAAGTTATACACATGAACCCCAAACTGGTCCGGAATGGATATTTGACTATGATAAGTTATTTGAGTCTTTTAACATTCCTCTGGATGATAATGCAGGTACAATCGAGAAGGACATGGCGACATTGCATCTGAACGACGATGGCCAAATCTTTCCAAGGACCACGTTCGAATCTACGTCCGAGCCTACTGCGACTGTAGATGGATCTCCAGAAGTTGCTGATCAAGAGGCACCTAACACTGAGAATCAGACTCAAGCTTCAAGTTCTAACTCTGAGGAAAACGTCCGTGAGGAGGAAAATGTAGAAGCTGAGCCTGTACCCCCTTTAGGTGAAATAGGATCCAACTTAGGAGATAATCTAAGGGTTGATGAAATAGAGACCTCTAGGATTAACAAGAACCATCCAATAGAAAGCATCATAGGAAATCCTAACGAGGGTGTGAAGACTCGGAGTAGTGTAAATAACAACACCATGTTGTTGTCGATGATAAACGACTCCGAGGCATATCACACATGTCTTTATTCATGTTTCATATCGCAAGTAGAGCCTAAGAATGTGCAAATGGCACTTAAGGATAACTCCTGGGTTGAAGCGATGCAGGAAGAACTTTCACAGTTTAGGAAACTAGAAGTGTGGGAGTTAGTTCCGTTACCTCGAGGGGAGATTGCAATAGGAACCAAATGGGTTTTTAAGTGCAAAAGAGACGATCGGGGTATAGTCACGCGCAACAAGGCGAGATTAGTTGTAAAGGGTTTCAACCAAGAGGAGGGAATCGATTACAACGAAGCTTTTGTACCAGTAGCAAGGCTGGAAGCCATTAGGTTGTTTCTAGCGTTTGCCTCCTTCAAAGGCTTTAAGGTATATCAACTAGACGTTAAGAGTGCTTTCCTGTATGGGAAAGTGAAGGAGTTGGTGTATGTAGAACAACCGCCCGGATTTACAGATCCAAAATATCCATATAGAGTATATCGCTTAGATAAGGCTCTTTATGGATTACACAGGCACCTAGGGCGTGGTATGAGACTTTATCCAACCATCTTTTAGAAAACGGTTTTGAAAGGGGTAGGATAGATAGTACTCTATTTGTGAAGAGGAAGGGAGAACACTTTATCTTGGTACAAGTGTACGTCGATGATATCATTTTTGGATCATCAGACGAACAGATGTGCAAAGATTTCGAGAAGGTGATGAAGTCTAAGTTCGAGATGAGTGCTATGGGGGAGTTGAATTTCTTTTTAGGGTTACAAGTTGACCAGAAGAAGGAAGGCATGTTTATCCATCAGACGAAATATGTCTATGACACATATTAGAACGGTTTGGGATGGAGGGAACTAAAGTTGACTGCCACTTCAGGCACGCCGATTCAAGTGAATCAAACAATCTCGGGCCGGGTACTGAAAGTGATACCGCGATGTGGATCCGACTTTATATCGGGTCATGATTGGGTCACTTATGTATTTAACTGCTTCAAGACCTGACATAATGTTTGCTGTGTGTATTTGTGCTAGGTTTCAAGCGAATCCGAAGGAGATGCATATGAAAGCTATGAAGCGGATTCTACGATACCTCAAGTCGAAACCGAAGCTGGGACTTTGGTATCACGCGGAGGGAGATCTAGAGTTGGAAGCGTTCACGGATTCTGACTACGGAGGATGCAGCTTGACGCGCAAATCTACAACTGGAGGTTGTCAGTTCCTAGGAGGGAGATTGGTTATCCTGGCAATGGTCAAAGAACAAACATCGGTAGCCATTGTCAAACGTGCGAGGCCGAGTATGTTGCCTAGCTGGTAGTTGCTGCTGTCACAGGTTCTGTGGATACAACAACAATTGCGGGATTATGGTTTGGCTTACACTCAACTCCTATTAGGATAACAATCAATCTACAAATGCTATAACAATAAATCCAGTTAAACACAGTAAACACAAAGCACATAGACATAAAGGCAATCATTTTAATTCGTGGATTGTGCGCTGCAAAAGAACTTAAATCAAACTGGTAAAGGTGGCAACAGAAGATAATAATGCAGAATTTAATTTACCAAAGCGTTTGATAAGTCACGTTTGAGTATTTAATTCAACTGAATGGAAATGCGCAACCCAGAGTAATTTGACCTTAGTAAGTACTAAGTTTATTTTTATTTTATTGTAGAGTAGTAGTTTTTTCTTTCTTTTCAGTAATCTGCTAATTTAGGAAAGTTTCTAATTTAGTAAGTTTTCTATCTTTAGTAAGTTAGTAGGTTAGCTTAATTTTCTGCTTTTCTTATGAAAAAAAAAAGAAAAAAAGAGAGAAAATTACAAAGAAATTACAAAAAAGAAATATCAGAAAAGAGTTAAAGGTCTTAGATCATAGGTTAACAGTGATCCGCACAATTAGCAACCGTCGTTAACAGAACTCTAAGTATTTAGGCTTTCACACATTATGCAACCTAAATCCTAAGTGAGTTTATACCTTTAACTTAGTTTGATGTGTATGGTAGGCATAATACATATAGGGAATCTCAAGGCTAATAAAATATTCTAAGAATAGTCCAAGCGTGTCACTAACTTAGATATATGACAATCGGTCTTAATTTTTATGTACAAGCATACAAACTTTGAGTCTAAATGAGGTATGCAAACTTTCTGGGGATGTATGGCAACATCAAATACATCTGAAAATGGAAAGAATAGAAATATCATGTAAAACTGAGAGTCGAAAACATGCAACTCTGTTGTACGTAAGTACAGACCTGTTGTCACTGTTTAGATTCGGGTTAGCAGACATGTCGCTTTGTTGTACGTCAGTACAGACCTGTCACCACTATCTGCTAACTTTAAAAGAAAACCTTAAGGCGAACTAAGACACTTTGTTGTATGAAAATACAAACCTGTGTCCGATGTTTGTCTTTTAAAGAAAGTTTGCAAATACCAACAAGTTAGAATCTTTGTCTGTGTGCCTTGATCATAAAAGTATGTCTATGTCTGAGTCACGTAAGATAATTTCTTGATAAATAAAAAGGCCAAGGGATATTCCGAAATGTAGAATGTTTAACGGGGTAAAATACCAACAATCGGCTAAATAGGTATGTCACAACAAACAATCAAAGGAATCAAAAATTCCTAAGTGTGAAAGTTTAAGTACTGAAAGTTAGTATCAGACATCGCTATCTGATTGAACCTTTCTTAGACTATACTCATCAAAAATATATTGTTAAGTATTTAGCTTAGATTGTAAATTTTCTTAAGTCTAGATTAAATTTTTGGTCAAAATTCTATTTTACTTTATTTTATTCTATTTTTTCCTTAGTTTATTTTATTTCATTTTAGTTTAGTTTAATTTTTTACTTAGGGAAAAGGTCAAAAGTTACTGAGGGTGCATTCAAAGTTGGATAAAATAAACAATGCGTGAACTATCTTGAGCTTAGGGTAAAAGAATTGGCATAATTTATCTGGTTACACAATACCGTAGAAAAAAGTTGGAAAAGTTGAAACTATTTCAAAATTTTAGAAATTTTTCTAAGTGTTGGTGGTTTCGAATCTAAGACAGACTCGAATAAGGAGTAATTCGAATCTGTCAGTAGATTCGAATCTATGCTTAGACTCGAGGGTTGGTGGTATAAATAGGTTAACAGTAGGTCATTAATTCCATCTGTTTTCGAATCTATACTATCGAATCTATCAAGGCGATTTCGAATCTGTTCTTTCGAGTCTATCGTAATCCTTCTAAACGACATTTTGTCGAGTCTCTTACTTGGTGTTTCGATTCTACAGATACATCTAGGTATAATCAACCGGATTGTACAAGATTTGTGTAGTTTTATGCACAATTTTAGACTAAATCGTCAAATTTTGAAGTTTTATGGGTCGAAATAGGGTTTTTACTAAATTACCAAGTTTGGACCTATAAAAGATCAAATTAAAAGCATAAATCAATGATTAGAACCTAGTTGAACTAATGTATGTGAATTACTAAGTTCAAAACGGTTAAAGTCTTGGATTTTTGGTGAAAGAAGGACCGACGGGGTTTCGAGTCTGTTCCTGGACTTCGAATCTGTTCATGGGTTTCTCGAATCTGTCATTAGATTCGAGATGACCATGATCCTCGAATCTGTCCATTAGACTCGAATAGGGACACTTCGAATCTGTCCATTACACTCGAATATGGACACTTCGAATCTGTTATTTTCGAATCTATCATTTATTTGCACTGTTTAATTTGAATTTTATTAAACTTGTAGAAATTTAATTGTGTTAGATTTTGTACTTAAACAAGTACAAATTAAAACAAATTTGAATTTAAACAGGTTTATTGATTTTAATGAGTCTAACAGTTTTGTTTATTGTGCAGAAATGGCTATTCGAGCGTTTGTTCCAAAGCATAATATGGTCCTTAATCCAGACATGAATCTCCCTGAGGCGCAGGGATTCTGTGAAGTACTGGATCAGGAGGTGCAGCGAAGAGATAATGATGATGAAGGCAATGATCCCGGTGCAAATAAAGAAAATGAGTCTGTAGATTTTCCTGCAGCTCAAGCTACACAAATTCAGGGGGAGCCAAGTACAGAAGGAGAAGTAGGAGGATCTGGAAAAGAAGCAGGTTCCTCGAGGGTTCTGGACAGTGACATGATTGATGCACTGAAGGACATAGAGGAAGAGCTTATGGATTTTGACGATGAAGAAGAAGAGTTAGAAGAAGGAGAATTTATTCCAGAGGAGGTTGTGGACTGGAAATCAGACGATGAAGTGTTGG
The DNA here is from genome assembly GCA_020465985.1 of Centrapalus pauciflorus. Lineage (NCBI taxonomy): Eukaryota > Viridiplantae > Streptophyta > Magnoliopsida > Asterales > Asteraceae > Centrapalus > Centrapalus pauciflorus. The sequence goes on from JAANYP010002854.1 coordinate 160,107, forward strand.
ATGATGAAGACGATCAAGTCAATGAGGTTATTATCAATTCACAACCTGTCACGGAGCTATATGAAGGACAAAATCATAATGTGATTGACGTTGACTATATCAAGGTAGCCTCAGTCCAGGACAAAGAACTTGAAGAGGCCGAGAAGGAGCCATCTAGAGCTGACTTGATAAATCTTTGGTTCAAGAAAGAGGAAAAGAAAGATCAGTTGAAGATGAAGAAGAAAATGAGAGTTCCAGGTGCTGGAAGCTTCTCAGGAGGCATTATAAGCTGGTTCTTTGACAAAGAACTGCAGCTATTTATCTTGAAAAGAAGAGATGGACTACAATACTTGAGGCGAACACTAAAAGCATTTAACTCATTACCCAAGATTGAAGTAAAGGAGCTTGCATGGAAAGAGTTAAGTAATATAGGTGAAGACCAGTACGCTGAAGTCGTGGCAAGAATTATAAGGAAAGAAGGAAGATCAGGAAAGTTCGAGCGACTCAAGCCAAGGACCGGAAAGAGGGTCGAGGATCAGTCGAGAATAGATCCTCATACAGGTAGGCCATGGGCCAGGATGGTATACAAATCTGTGAGGTGTCTAAAGAAAGTACCAATGAAATCGATGCCACAGAACGTTTTGAGCAACATGAAATGGTGGTACCTCGAGATTGACACTGCTGAAGCCATCATGGAGGATCAAGACGAGCAGGTCATTTTGAAGGTATATGATCCACTGCATTTGATAAACCTATCAAAGGACGACCTGAAGAAGCTTCATGATCAGCCTATCTTCCTTACTGAACCATGGAGATCTGAAGCCAGGAAGTTCCAAAAGGTAGTTAAAGTTTGTATAGATGCTGGATTATATGCAGGTAGTAGTATATATAGCTCTAGTACTTAAATTTGATGTAATGTAAATAAGTAGAAGCTATCGTCAAGGGGGAGTCTGTTGTTACACCCTGTGTGACGATAGCAGTCTAATCGATCTGCATTATGGTTTAAGTAATATTCTGAGTATTAACAAGTGTTTTGATATATATGTTTATATGTGTTTGTCTGTTATTGATTGTGTGTTTGAACTTGATGTAACATATTACAAGAAGTTCAAACATAAAGGTCAAAGATTAACTCAAGCATAAGTAAAACATAAGTTTCATCACTTAAGTATTTAAGTGTATTGGCTAGATTCGAATAGGTAAAGGAAGACATTCGAATCTGTGATAGATTCGAATGTATCCTTAGATTCGAATGGGCTAGATTCGAGAGTGTCTTGTGGACAGACTCGAATGGGCCTTGGGCCAGATTCGAGCTTGGCCCACAACAGACTCGAATCAGGGTCTATAATTAGGGATAGACTCGAATCATTAAGGGACTTTTAGCAGAATTCGTGAGGAATTAAGCAAAAGGCGATCTCGAGTTTATCAGCTAGGTGAGTGCCGTTTCGGAGAGAATTAGTTCGTAGGATCGTTCGTGTGTCGTTCGTTCAGCGTCTAATAGTCTCCGTGTTCCGTTGGTTGAGAGTTGTCCGTCTAACCGTCAACGAGGATTCCGCACTCGTTCACGGATCCGCGTCAAGATAGATCTTGCAGTCGTAGACCTTACAAGTGGTATCAGAAAAAAGAGTTAGGTCTTAGATACAAAGGTTCAAAGTGACGAAAATTAGCACCGTCGTTACAGACTCTAAGTATTTAGGCTTTCACACATAATGCAACTAAATCCTAAGTGTTATACTTTACTTAGTTTGATGTGTTGGTAGGCATAATACATATAGGGAATCTCAAGGCTAATAAAATATTCTAGAAATAGTCAAGCGTGTCACTAACTTAGATATATGACCAATCGGTCTTAATTTTTATGTACAAGACATACAAACATTGATTCTAAATGAGGTATGCAAACTTTCTGGGGATGTATGGCAACATCAAATACATCTGAAAATGGAAAGAATAGAAATATCATGTAAAACTGAGAGTCGAAAACATGCAACTCTGTTGTACGTAAGTACAGACCTGTTGTCTCTGTTTAGATTCGGGTTAGCAGACATGTCGCTTTGTTGTACGTCAGTACAGACCTGTCACCGCTATCTGCTAACTTTAAAAGAAAACCTTAAGGCGAACTAAGACACTTTGTTGTATGAAAATACAGACCTGTGTCCGATGTTTGTCTTTTAAAGAAAGTTTGCAAATACCAACAAGTTAGAATCTTTATCTGTGTGCCTTGATCATAAAAGTATGTCTATGTCTGAGTCACGTAAGATAATTTCCTGATAAATAAAAAGGCCAAGGGATATTCCGAAATGTAGAATGTTTAACGGGGTAAAATACCAACAATCGGCTAAATAGGTATGTCACAACAAACAATCAAAGGAATCAAAAATTCCTAAGTGTGAAAGTTTAAGTACTGAAAGTTAGTATCAGACATCGCTATCTGATTGAACCTTTCTTAGACTATACTCATCAAAAATATGTTGTTAAGTATTTAGCTTAGATTGTAAATTTTCTTAAGTCTAGATTAAATTTTTGGTCAAAATTTTATTTTACTTTATTTTATTCTATTTTTTCCTTAGTTTATTTTATTTCATTTTAGTTTAGTTTAATTTTTTACTTAGGGAAAAGGTCAAAAGTTACTGAGGGTGCATTCAAAGTTGGATAAAATAAACAATGCGTGAACTATCTTGAGCTTAGGGTAAAAGAATTGGCATAATTTATCTGGTTACACAATACCGTAGAAAAAAGTTGGAAAAGTTTAAACTATTTCAAAATTTTCGAAATTTTTCTAAGTGTTGGTGGTTTCGAATCTAAGACAGACTCGAATGAGGAGTAATTCGAATCTGTCAGTAGATTCGAATCTATGCTTAGACTCGAGGGTTGGTGGTATAAATAGGTTAATAGTAGGTCATTAATTCCATCTGTTTTCAAATCTATACTATCGAATCTATCAAGGCGATTTCGAATCTGTTCTTTCGAGTCTATCGTAATCCTTCTAAACGACATTTTGTCGAGTTTGAAGACTGTGTGTTCGATTCTACTCTTGCATCTAGGTATAATCAACTTGATTGTACAAGATTTATGTAGTTTTATACACAATTTTAAGCTAAAACATCGAATTTTGAAGTTTCGTGGGTCGAAATAGAGTTTTTGCTAAATTACCAAGTTTGGACCTATAAAAGATCAAATTAAAAGCATAAATCAATGATTAGAACCTAGTTGAACTAATGTATGTGAATTACTAAGTTCAAAACAGTTAAAATCTTGGATTTTTGGTGAAAGAAGGACCGATGGGGTTTCGAGTCTGTTCCTGGACATCGAATCTGTTCATGGGTTTCTCGAATCTGTCATTAGATTCGAGATGACCATGATCCTCGAATCTGTCCATTAGACTCGAATAGGGACACTTCGAATCTGTCCATTACACTCGAATATGGACACTTCGAATCTGTTATTTTCGAATCTATCATTTATTTGCACTGTTTAATTTAAATTTTATTAAACTTGTAGAAATTTAATTGTGTTAGATTTTGTACTTAAACAAGTACAAATTAAAACAAATTTGAATTTAAACAGGTTTATTGATTTTAATTAGTCTAACAGTTTTGTTTATTGTGCAGAAATGGCTATTCGAGCGTTTGTTCCCAAGCATAATATGGTCCTTAATCCAGACATGAATCTCCCTGAGGCGCAGGGATTCCGTGAAGTACTGGATTTTCTAGCTGAATCAAGGATCGGACATGCACTATGGCATAATGTGCAGCTAGTGTTACCCTTCATCAGTCAATTTTATGACCATTTGCAAGTAGACTGCTCGGTCACTCCGACAGTTCTACGTACTCGCATTGAAGGACATCCATTAGTATTTTCGGCTGATATGATTCGTCAAGTGCTGCAGTTGGGCACTCAGGAACAAGAGGCTGGTCCTATAGAATTTCCGTTGAATATAAGGCAAGCGGCCTTTCAAAGAATGGGGTACAGCCTCGATGTGACAAAAGTGTCATACATGAAAAGTGGATTGATAGGACAATGGAGGTTTTTGGCGCATGTATTTATGGTGTGATTTGCTGCGAAAAAGGCAGGGTTTGACTATATTGTCGCGAAGATTCAATCGGGGATTGTCGTAATGGTGTATAATCGCCCATATAGTTTTTCAGAGATGATCTTTTCGGAGTTTGCTCATCAGATATCTGCTCCCGAAAATCAGCAGTTTTTGCTCTATCCGAGATTCATTATGATGTTGATCAGACACTTTTTGCCGAACTTGCCAATGACTAATGACTTTCAGAGTGTTGCCATCCTGGACAAAAGGATTTTCGCTGATTGTTCCTCACACCGAGGAAGATTGGCTGTTCCTGTTGCTCGTCCATTGTTCGGAGCTATTGTGGATAGGGATTTTCAAGCCCCGGAAGATGCCAACTGGGCAGGGGTCGTTGAGTTTCCACAACAACAACAACAGCAACAACGTCAACAACAACAACAACAAAGAGTTCAAAGACGCCGTCAGAGACCAGCAGTGAGTCCAATCCAGGCATCAAGGCCTTCTACAAGCGAGCAGCCCCAAGCACAGGAAGCAGGGCCTTCAAGTGCAGTTTCTGATTCTGAACAAATTGCGCAAACACTAGAAGAGATATGGGCATCAGGACCCCATGCGAACGAGGACGTGGCCGCAGCATTAGTGGGGGAGCTGCTCAGTCCACCAGAAGGAGCAGAAGATGTTCTTAGAGATGTGGATGAGTATGAGCCAGAAAGGGTTGATGAAGGCTTGACATCATCAGCATCAGAATCAGATGATATGGATGGGCAGGAGGCTGAAGCTCCTGAATCAGTGGCTGCAGATCCCAATATTCACATCGGAACCTATGGCGCTAGGTTAGTAGTGAATGAAGCAGCAGGATCGAGGAGGAGAGAAGAAAGGGAATCTGAAGATTCGGATTTTGAAGAAGAGGAGGTTGCTCCACTAGTGACGAGGCAACGGGCCAAACGTCATCGGTTCATGCAAGGGTCTTTTTCGGAATCCACAAGTCAGCCAGAAGTTCCCCAATCCCAACCTCAAGCTACCGCTCCACCATCACCGCCACCTCAGCGTCATGAACCATACATTCCACCACCATTCATCCCATCTCCCATTTAGTCCATTCCATCTACCTCAGCCGCTTATACTGAAAATCAAAGGTTCATGCAACTCAAGGGACGTGTTGACTTTCAGCATGTCCAAATCCTAACCCTCACAAAGGCTGTAGGCGAGCTCCAGGAGCATAATGCAAATCTTGATAGAGATAATGCTGAGCTGAAGAAAATTGTGGAAGATGTAAGGGACGAAAACACAGAGTTAAAATCTTTTATTGCTGATCAGTCTTCAGAGATCCGATCAATGAGGTCCCTCCTTGAGAAACTCATGAAGAATCTACAAACTCAGGGGGAGACAAGTTGTAAGGATCAGGAGGTGCAGCGAAGAGATAATGATGATGAAGGCAATGATCCCGGTGCAAATAAAGAAAATGAGTCTGTAGATTTTCCTGCAGCTCAAGCTACACAAATTCAGGGGGAGCCGAGTACAGAAGGAGAAGTAGGAGGATCTGGAAAAGAAGCAGGTTCCTCGAGGGTTCTGGACAGTGACATGATTGATGCACTGAAGGACATAGAGGAAGAGCTTATGGATTTTGACGATGAAGAAGAAGAGTTAGAAGAAGGAGAATTTATTCCAGAGGAGGTTGTGGACTGGAAATCAGACGATGAAGTGTTGGATGATGAAGACGATCATGTCAATGAGGTTATTATCAATTCACAACCTGTCACGGAGCTATATGAAGGACAAAATCATAATGTGATTGACGTTGACTATATCAAGGTAGCCTCAGTCGAGGACAAAGAACTTGAAGAGGCCGAGAAGGAGCCATCTAGAGCTGACTTGATAAATCTTTGGTTCAAGAAAGAGGAAAAGAAAGATCAGTTGAAGATGAAGAAGAAAATGAGAGTTCCAGGTGCTGGAAGCTTCTCAGGAGGCATTATAAGCTGGTTCTTTGACAAAGAACTGCAGCTATTTATCTTGAAAAGAAGAGATGGACTACAATACTTGAGGCGAACACTAAAAGCATTTAACTCATTGCCCAAGATTGAAGTAAAGGAGCTTGCATGGAAAGAGTTAATTAATATAGGTGAAGACCAGTACGCTGAAGTCGTGGCAAGAATTATAAGGAAAGAAGGAAGATCAGGAAAGTTCGAGCGACTCAAGCCAAGGACCGGAAAGAGGGTCGAGGATCAGTCGAGAATAGATCCTCATACAGGTAGGCCATGGGCCAGGATGGTATACAAACCTGTGAGGTGTCTAAAGAAAGTACCAATGAAATCGATGCCACAGAACGTTTTGAGCAACATGAAATGGTGGTACCTCGAGATTGACACTGCTGAAGCCATCATGGAGGATCAAGACGAGCAGGTCATTTTGAAGGTATATGATCCACTGCATTTGATAAACCTATCAAAGGACGACCTGAAGAAGCTTCATGATCAGCCTATCTTCTTTACTGAACCATGGAGATCTGAAGCCAGGAAGTTCCAAAAGGTAGTTAAAGTTTGTATAGATGCTGGATTATATGCAGGTAGTAGTATATATAGCTCTAGTACTTAAATTTGATGTAATGTAAATAATTAGAAGCTATCGTCAAGGGGGAGTCTGTTGGTACACCCTGTGTGACGATAGCAGTCTAATCGATCTGCATTATGGTTTAAGTAATATTCTGAGTATTAACAAGTGTTTTGATATATATGTTTATATGTGTTTGTCTGTTATTGATTGTGTGTTTGAACTTGATGTAACATATTACAAGAAGTTCAAACATAAAGGTCAAAGATTAACTCAAGCATAAGTAAAACATAAGTTTCATCACTTAAGTATTTAAGTGTATTGGCTAGATTCGAATAGGTAAAGGAAGACATTCGAATCTGTGATAGATTCGAATGTATCCTTAGATTCGAATGGGCTAGATTCGAGAGTGTCTTGTGGACAGACTCGAATGGGCCTTGGGCCAGATTCGAGCTTGGCCCACAACAGACTCGAATCAGGGTCTATAATTAGGGATAGACTCGAATCATTAAGGGACTTTTAGCAGAATTCGTGAGGAATTAAGCAAAAGGCGATCTCGAGTTTATGAGCTAGGTGAGTGCCGTTTCGGAGAGAATTAGTTCGTAGGATCGTTCGTGTGTCGTTCGTTCAGCGTCTAATAGTCTCCGTGTTCCATTGGTTGAGAGTTGTCCGTCTAACCGTCAACGAGGATTCCGCACTCCTTCACGGATCCGCGTCAAGATAGATCTTGCAGTCGTAGACCTTACAACCATTAGAACCGTGTTTCGTATGTAAAAACCGGGCTCTATTATGTAGAATGACCATATCGATACTGAAAATTAAACTACACGTACCATATAGACAAATAAAAAAGTAGATGTACCATATCGACACATTTTCAAAAGTAGGCTGCTATTGTATGGATTTACCCCTTTAATTTAAAGCTATACCTTTAGCTTTATTAGTTTGTGTTAGTACATCATGTGTGACGATAGCAGTCTAAGTGTAGATAGCATTTTGTATAAGTCAATTTACTGCTATTGAATATTAACAACTGTTTGTTATTTGTTTGCTTATATATGTTTGATATAATTTTATATATGTTTGAAGTTGGTGTAATGTATTACAATGAGTTCAAACATAAGTTCAAATATAAGTTCAAACATAAGTTCATACATAAGTTTGAAGGCAGGTTCGAATTTGTCTAGGATGACAAGTTCGAAAAAGGCCTTGGGCCAAGTTGGATCTTGTCTTAGACAAAGTCGAACTGGTCAGTATAATTAAGGTTAATTCGATTAATTATGTGACTTTTGCAGAATTTTAGGGTGGTTAAGCAAAAGGGCGATCTCGAACTTGCTAGCAATCAGAGAGTTTCGTGTGGAGAGAATCATCGTGTTGGGACGATCCGTTGTTCGTCTGTCACCGTGCTAGTCTCCGTGTTTCGGTGTGCGTGGTCTATCCGTCAAGCCGCTAACGAGGATTCCGCATTCGTTGGAAGGTGTCGCGTCAAGATAGGATCTGTAAATAGCAGACCTTACAAGTGGTATCAAAGCCATTAGGGTGTTCGTGGTGTTCTACGTGTTCACTAGAAACATCTGTGGTTTCTTGACGTTTTGGACGGTCAAATCACGTTTTTGGATAGATTTTCGAGCTGTACAATCAACATAACGGAAAAGAGTTTGCATTAGTTCAATTTTTGGTAGAAATCAATATTTTTACTCTTAAAAATATTGGTTTAAACTGAAACCTTGAACAAAATCGAATTGTTCGCCGTTTTTCGAACTTGCGGCGCTCGAACATCAAGGGGGTATTAGGGTTTACACAAAATTCGAGTTTGTCAGAAAAATACGTTCCTTTCGAAGGTCTTTAGGGCTTGATTTGTGTTTGGTGACTTCGAATTCGCTCAGTTTTGAATTCTCATTAAGTTCGAATTTAGGATTTCGAATTTAGCCTTACCTTCGAATTTGTCCTTATTTCGATTTTAGTTGAATTCAAACTTAAGTTCGAAATTGATTTTAAACAAATTTAAAAATTAACCAAACTCGAACCTACACAAGTTCGAAAGGGATAATTTAAATTAATTTCAAATCAAATTAATTAAGTTCTAATTCAAGAATTTTTGAAACAATGACAAGTTTACAAAGGTTTATTGAAATGGACCATGAGGTCGGAAAGGCAAATTCTCCACCTAAGTTGATGAACTTGGAGGATTATTATTGGTGGAAGGATAGGTTCGCCGACTTCTCCAGATTCAATGATATGAGAATGTGGATTTGTATCGACGAGGGATACATTCCACCTACGACAGAAGTTGAGGGACGTCAACGAGTCTTGTCATATCAAAAGATGAAGGATGGTGATAAGAAGTTATATGAGGCCGAGAACAAGCATTCTCAATTATTAGAATGGCTTTACCTCAGAAGATCCTGCACACATTTTGCAATCGACGAACATCAAAAGAGTTGTGGGATGCTTTGGAGAAAAGGTGTGAAGGTAATCTGAGGGTTAGGAAAGGTAGAATGGAAATGCTCAAGCACAGTTTGCTATATTCAAGGCTTTGAAAAACGAAAAGCTGGAGGAGACCATTACTAGGTTCTACCATTTGTTGACTGAGTTAGACAACCACGATGTCGACTATAGTGAGTCAGAGAAGATCGTAAAAATTGTAGATGCTTTACCAGCCAAATGGGAGATGTATGTGGCGCTGATAAAGCATGATGAAGACAAGTTTGATACTCTAACTCAAGAAAAAGTCATAGGAACGCTGAGGGCCTATAATTTTGAATTGTTGAAGTAGGAAAGGGATTATAACCAAGTACAGGATCTAGATATGTATTTTGGGAAATCCAAACCTTCAGTGGCAAGTGATTTGAAGACGGCTACAGCATTCTTTACGGGTGAAACATCGACTCCGGTTGAAGTAAATGACTTAGGGAGCCGTGATTTCATAGGGTACTCCAGACCAGAAGAAAAGCCAACTCAGTCTGCTTCTACATCTCAAGGTTACTCAAAGATGCCGATGAGCGCAAAATCAGCTGAAGACCATCTAAATGTTTTAGCTTCATTTGTGGCCGCTTATGGCAATTGCGTTCAAGGGAAAATCAACAATCCTGTGCTAAGGGTTGAGGATTATGATCAGGTGGACCCTGATGATTTAGAAGAGATGGATCTGCAATGGCAACTGGCCATGGTGACTCAGCAAGTCAAGAGATTCATCAAGAGGACGGGAAGAAATCTCAATGTCAGCAACAATAAAATTGGGTTTGATAAATCCAAGGTTAAATGCTACAACTGCCAAGGTTTAAGAGAATTAGCTAGAGAATGTCAAAGACCTAAAGTTGAGAACCACCAGATCCAGTACCAGAATCAGTCTCAAGGGAGATTTCAGCAGGGTAGTTCGAGTAATAAGGTTAACATAGCTGGTTTGTTATCTAATGTCACATCTAACAGACAGCTTGATGGAACATAGGAATGGAGTACACATCCAGAGTCTAACGCTAGAGCCTTCGTGGCTGAAGTGACAGAGACTGGAAGTGTAGGAGCATAGGAAGATGCAGAGGACAACAACAAGAATGATATAAGTCCTGTGCTAGTAGAGAAGTCAGAAGATCAGACAATTCTGGAGTTTGTAGCACAAATGGCAAACGTGGATTCAGCTCACTCAAAGGTAATTCTTAACTCCTCTACATTCTGCAATTTATGTGCTTTCTGTGCTAGTACTAATGAGAGATTAAATTTAGTGCTTGAATCACATACAAATCTAACTGCTCAAAATGAATCCTTAAAATCAGACAACGCTAGCCTCTTAGATATAAAAGAAGACCTTAGGAATAAGCTTAAGGCAGATGCACAAGATGTCATAGTTCTAAAAGACAAGCTGAGTGAGCAGTGTGTTAGAATAGAACTAATGTATGAACATGTTGAGGCGTTAACCAAAGAGCTTAAGACTAAATAGGTAGAGCTAGCAGAAGCTAAGGTTAAGGTTGCAGAGGTGAATAGTAAACTGGAAAAGTTTAGGAACTCTTCATTGAACCTAGGGAAGATCTTAGATGCACAACATCAGTCTAAGAAACCAGTAGGTTTAGGATACAATGAGAGTCCTCCATCTTTCAATGATAACTATGTACCTCAGCCTCAGGATAAAACTGAAACACCTGTTGACTCAGAGGCAGCATCTGAACCTATGTCTGAAACAATTAATGATAAATAAACTGTAAATATGTAATCTCGTATATTATCAGCACCTTTAATGTTCTTTATCGAATCCCAAGAAGAAACAAGCTCAATAATTGAGAAATCATGAAGAAGACAATATGAATATTGAGAGAGAATAAAAGTGGCTGCTGCAGTGTATATTCAATATGTTTCAACCATCAATTAGAAAGAAACCCTAGGAGCCTATTTCTAGGCTCCTTTAATTAACTATGGTGCTTTGACAAATTTGGCCCCTAGAATTTTACAAGGAAATAAATACAAGTCTAAACAATAAGTAAATAATTATTACAAAATAACTCCCTATGATTGAAATTAAATGTCTAACAATCTCCCCCTTTTCGATCATTTAGGAGGTCCTGGAACTCTGGCATGATCTGTTGATTCTCGGAGTCAAAGGATGACGTCGAAGCGTCTGGTCACTTGTATCGTATGTAGCCGTTCGTTCAGGAGGTCAATGCTGCTGAGGGTATCCTGTATCTCCTTTGGTGAGCATCTTTGTTCAGGATCTGGTTGAGCGTCAAAATCTTGTACTTTCTGTGTAAGTGCAGCTCGAACCAATCGGAGTGTACCATCGGAGTAGCATGGAAGATCCTCAAAGCGCATGTACCTTTTATAGCCCTTGTAATTGACAAAAATGACACCCGGGTCTCCTGTAAGTACAACTCTGTATGCCGGATGATGAGCTAGAAGGAAGCTATCCTGTTCCGGTGCTCGTTGGCCCACTTTAACTAACGCGCTCTCGATCGCCATCTGGAAGTCTCTTAGGCACATAATGATCGAGCGGCGTTTCATGCTTCGTACTAGGGCACCTACAGCAGTCATGTGGGACAGACGTTTTTTGATGCGATTTTTTAAGCAGTTATGTAGAAATTCCACGTCGTCCGCCATTATGAAGTCTAGGTCATTCTCGAAAATGTCATCAGTCGTGCCATCTTCTCTTTCTACATGAAAGGAAGGATAGTAGACTTTGGCTCTTTTGCACATTGTTATGGTTCGGAGTTTCTTTATCTTCGACTTTGAGACTTTTGACCTTCTTTCCCGGAGCATCAGTTGATAGTATTCGGCCTGTTCAGCTTTGGTTACATTTCTAAGTTCCATAAGTAGGCATCTGCTGAAGGATCCAGGCTTCTTTCTGAATACCATTTTGAATCTCTCTTCTAAGTACGGGTTCTGAAACTGCTCCGGGGGAAACTTCTATAGGAATTCTTTTAGGCCCTGAACGGGGGGTTCTTCGATTTCAGACCTTTTAGCTTCAAGAAGCTTTATGATAGTCCCCCGCCGTTCTTGTCGAAGTTTGTCATTTTCTTCTTGAGGCAGTTTCTGGACGTCACCTTTTGTATATTGACCTACCCAGAATATGTCATCTTTCCTATACACACCAGGTCCTTCTGGAGTTTCATCAAAGCAATCGACCCTTTTGGTTTGGGAAGGACCTGGATGCTCGGTTTGTTGGACTGGAGGAGGGCTTGGGAATCTTGGAGGGCTGAGGACAATGTGGGATTCTTTGAGTGACTGGGGAGCTTGAATAGATGATAGGATTTCTTCTTGAGGGGCTGGTGGTGGTGAGTTTAGGAAGTCAAAGGAAGAGGATGAAGATTTTTTCGTTGGAGATTCGGGTTCAGGCTTAGGAATTATTAAGGGTTCGTTGTCGTCAATATCGGAATCTGAATCAGATACCAAAATGATTTCAACTTTCTCATGAGCTTCCTCGAATTCTACCATAGCTGTCATCGGATCCAGTGGAGCTGGACCCTCGACCATGGGCTCGTCTTCTATTAATAAGTGTTCTTGAGCCTCCTGCCTCTGTTCCCCTGACCCCTGAAACTCTGTCCCTTAAGTGGTCTCTGCTCCCCCTATTAACAACATGGGTTCCTCATGCTGAACTTTTTGCCTATTCTCCCCTTCATGACGATCAGGGTCGTCCCGATCGTCATGCTTTCTTTTTGGGGGCTCTACTTCAGGGCGGCACTGGAGTTCGATTACTACCGACTCAAGGCGATCCATTCTTGAATTAATCTACTCCTGGTCTTGCAGAATTAGGGGTGTAAGTGCATCGATCTTTTTTGATAGCTCTGCCAGTTGGGTTTGGACTGAATGGGATCCTGGTGGAGGGCCAGCTTCGGAAGCGACACCCTTACCCTTTATTAGTGAAAGTAGGGCGGAGTGACGTTCCTCGGAAGCTTCCCTTTGGGCATCCAGGTCAGCCCGGGTAATCACGCCGGCAGCACGTAGAGCTGCCGTTAACATCTCCAAATTTATTGGGAGGTTGCCGGAAGTTGATGGCGTTGATTGAGCCACTCCCGGTCTTCCTTCCGTCATTTCTGGCTCCTATATAGGATGCTCAGATCCGGAAGTTTGAGGAGCTGCCACGGAGGCAGCTCTTGGGGATGCCACGGAGGCATCGTGCGGTGTGTGTGTTTGGGGGGACGGAATTGTGAATGAATGAAGTGCGGTCACAAGGGGAGGGGTGTGACCTCTTTCAACACTGCCACTCTCCGAATGAGAGGGTGATGGAGTATGTGCTATGACACCGTGGAATGAAGTGTTCTCCCTTTGAGGGGAGACCAAGTGGGTGGTGGTGGTTACTTCGACCGTTGGACTGAAGGTCTATTGGTGGGGAGTCCAGCTGGTTGGGCTTGGTTCACCCTCGGATTGCATATCCCTCGCTCGCACAACAGAGACGGTTCTTTATGAATCTGTCGTCTCTGCTGCCTCACCTCCTGCTCCCTCGCTCACTAACACAGGCTCCCCCTCACCGATTCCCAAAGATTGTTGAATTTCCACCTGAGCACCCTCATCCTCACTCATGCTCGCCTCACCTTCGGATTGGCTAGTCTCAGACGGTTCTGACTGAGAGTTATCCAGATAACACTCTTGAATATATGCCCGAACCCGTTCCAACCCCCTTGACCTCATAAGCAAAGATAGAGGTATTTTCATTATCGGCACTGTTGGGGCCCTCTTTGGCAGAGTTAACTTTTGAATTGCCATTGTGGGGTAGACGTCTGCCTCAGGACGATCGTGAATATCGTCATCATGGTCCATGGCATACTGGATAATTAGCTGCTGTAACATCCTGATGATAAAATTTATGTATTTGAGGTTATTAGTTTAAAATTTGTGATTTAAGTTAAATTGTATTTTGATCAAAGTTGGTTGCTATTTTAAGAAGCTATGAAGTTTGAAGATTAATAATTATTATTATGGAGTATTATGAATTATAAAAGTTAGTGATGATAAAACTAAGCATAAATCAGTATTATATGGAACCGGATAAGTTGAGGAGTGAAATGTGCAAAAATGATGAAAGTTGAATAAAAAGGCCAAAAAGCCATTTATTCCACATTTATTCTCTCTCTCTCTACTTTCTCTCTCTAGAATTCTCTCTACCTTCTCTCTAGATTTTCTCCCAAACCGACCGGCCAATTATCGAGTTCTATACGTCATCGGAAAGATCTCGAGGAGTACTACAACAATCTACGGTTGCATTCGTGATTTCGTACGAATTGAGGTAAAAATCGACCCTTTTAGGCTCTTACATTTTCGGTTTAGAAGATATGCATTCGAGTTTATCATTTTTATGTGATTTAGAGCTAATTTAGCTTGAGTTTTAACTAGAATATGATAGAGTATGTATAATGGAATCGAAACTAGGCTTCATAATTGTGCTTTTGGACTTAGAAATGTATGATTTAAGCTGTATATATGAACAAATTCGAGAATGCCAAGAACAAAGTCGAAATGCAAGAATAAACTCGATTTTTGTACTAAATTCGAGTATGTATTCAAGTTTAACAACATAGGGTTCGAATTTAGTCCCTAAATTCGAGGTAGGGTTCGACTTTAACCGTAAAGTCGAGAATGGGGTTCGACTTTAACCCCCCCCCCCCCCAATTCGAATTTGATGCATATAATTTTCCACAATCTCGAATATATTGTATGAAACACATAGACATCACATAAAATAACAAAAGTTACTCAAAGGATTAGGTTCGAATCTGAGATGGGTTCAAACTTAGTTGAGGTTTGAATTTAGCTATGGTTCGAAATGGGATTCGAAATTATCTTGAATCCGAAATGGGGATCAAATGTTGTAAAATTTGGTTTTACCGAATTAAACAAGTTATTGACACAATGTGTTGTTACAACTGACACAATGTACTGTGTTATATGACCAAGAGTTTGACACCTCTGTGGTCAGGATAGACAGTAAGTCATCCCCGATGTAATGTCTGCCTTAGATTGTTGGTTTTCTTATGCCGAGGGTCAGCTCGAAGGATCTACGGCTCGGGTTTGCGTACTTTTAGTACGTGTGGAGTATACGGTATGTGTTACCGCGGTTACTCTGGATGGCATCATAAAGATTTGTAGAATGTGTAAAATCTTATGGTATTCACTAAGCAATTCGCTTACCCCTTCAGTTGTTATATTTTTACAGGAAAAGGGAAATCCGCTGCAGGACCGTCTAGCTAAGTCATCAGTCGAAGTGATTTGAAGTTATCTACTGTTTATCTTGGTAACAAAATTATGGAATGTTGTTGTAATAAATTTGGGATGATTGAATACTTTTGAGTATGTAGACTTACTCGTGTAACCTTGTAGCACCGTAGGGTGTTAGATGAATTTGTATTATTTTAATTATGTACTTTAATGCTTCCGCACTTTAATTAGGTAATCAGATCATTATATAACTGTTTGATGGTGAGTAATCCTGGGTGAATGGTAAATGGTGGTTAATGTGGCAAGGTTGTCACATTGAGATGGTATCAGAGCTGTAGTTTGAGATTCAAGTGTCCGTGAGGTCTTGGTCTCAAACATTAAGTGATGATATGTAGTGATATTAAGTAATGATCTGAACTAAGATAGGTTATGATCTAGTAATCATAGGAGATTGACTATCATAAGGGACAACGGGTGGTGTCTTTAAATAAATGATATGTTACTAAATAAGTTATATGTTTCATATTTCAGAACATGTCTGGAGGAGGAATGACACCAGAAGAGACGAGAGAAATGATGCTAGCCATGATGGCTGAACAAAATCGGATGATACAAGACCAGTTTCGGGCTCGAGATGAGGCCGAAACTAAGAGAATAGAGGAAAAAAGGAAGAATAAGGAAAGAGAGGGAAACAATGACGAGCAAGATGACAACACTGGGTCATCTAACAAGCCCAGAGGTTGTCGGTTTAAAGATTTCAAGGGAAATGGAGCAGTTGAATTTACTGGCTTGGGTGATGCTGTTACTGCATTGGAGTGGATAACAGCTACAGAAACGACTTTCGGAATTTGCGATTGTGCTGAGAAGGATATGGTCCGGTTCGCTACTGCCATGTTCACTAAAGACGCAATAATGTGGTGGAATTCGATGATGAATGCATTAACAATGGAGAAGGTTGTTGTAATGACATGGGCTGAGTTTACTGAAATTTTCACTCAACAATACTGCCCGGCCGATGAGCGCCGAAGACTAGAAGCTAAGTTTATGACGTTGATTCAGGGGACTAAGTCTGTGTCCCAGTATGCGGTAGAGTTCACGAGGCTGAGTTTGTTCACGCCTCATCAGGTGGATACTGAGGAAAGAAAAGTGACCAGGTTTGAGGCTGGTCTTGATCTGGAAATTCGAAGGGTAATGAGCAATGTACGCTATCTCACATTTGCTGGTCTACTGGAAGACGCCAGAAATGTGGAACAGATTTTGATAATGTCAGGTTACTCAATGGGGTCTGCTGCTGCTTCAGCTAACCCAACTCAACCTTCACCACCGAAACGTCAACGTGACGGAGGCTACTCGGGTTCTTCACGATCATCCCAATATTCACCGCAACAGTCTTTCCGTCGACAGTCTAGTTCTTCTAGTCGTGCTCGAGCGTACTCTTTCAACACCGAGCCACAGTCCTGCAACAAATGTCATTTAGAACATTTCGGCAAGTGCACCAACGGACGTGCATGTTTTTGTTGTGGAGAGTTGGGCCACTATCAGAATGAGTGCCCACGGAGATCGGATGCTTGCCATAAATGTGGTGTATGGGGGCACTATAGTAGAAACTGCCTAAAGAATGCTCCAGCAGCTGCTGCTCCATCGTCGACTCGATCGTCTGGAGGATCTAGTGGTGGTTCAGTCAACCGCCGGAACCAGCCACAAAGGGCACCAGCTCGTGCATTCCAGATTACCGCAGAGGAGGCTAGAGAAAACTTGGAGGTGGTTACGAGTACGTTTATGGTTAACTCTTTACCTGCACGAGTGCTGTTTGATTCTGGTGCCAACCGCTCGTTTGTATCTACTATGTTTGCACAAAAACTTGCCATGCCATTGTCTAAATTATCTGCCATACTTGACATAGAAACTGCTAGTAACACTCTAGTCAAGGTAGACCACGTATACCGTAACTGCACGTTAGTAATTGAAGATGTAGTCTTCAATTTGGACCTGATTCCGATTGAGTTTAGTGAATTTGACGTGATTGTCGGGATGGACTGGTTAATTGAGAATGAAGCTCACATAGTATGTAAGAAGCGGATGATAAAGATAACTACTCTGGAGGGGCGTGAGATTTGTATTTATGGGGATAGGAGGAGCGGGGATCTGTGCTTATTGACCATTGCAAAAGCTCGAAAGCTTGTTGCAAAGGGATGTGACGCCTACTTAGCATATGCTATTGATGCTAAAGCTGAGAAAAAGACTGTGGCTGATGTGCCTGTTGTTTCACTATTCCCGGATGTGTTTCCGGAAGACTTGTCTGGCGTGCCGCCTGAGAGACAAGTGTAATTCCGAATTGACCTGATCCCTGGAGCTGCACCGGTAGCTCGTTCTCCGTATCGCCTTGCTCCTACTGAGATGAAAGAGATGATGACACAACTCCAGGAGTTGTTGGAGAAGGGCTTCATTCGACCGAGTTCATCGCCGTGGGGAGCCCCCGTTTTGTTTGTGAAAAAGAAGGATGACACAATGCGAATGTGCATTGATTACCGGGAGTTGAATAAGTTGACTATTAAGAACAAGTATCCGTTACCGAGGATAGACGATTTGTTCGATCAGTTACATGGGGCTAGTGTATTCTCTAAGATTAATCTGAGGTCAGGATATCATCAATTGAAGGTTCGAGAGGAAGATGTGCCAAAGACAGCTTTCAGGACTCGGTATGGTCACTACGAGTTTCTGGTAATGCCTTTTGGGCTAACCAACGCCACGACAGTGTTTATGGATCTAACGAATAGAGTATGTAGACCGATGTTAGACAAATCGGTAATTGTGTTTATAGACGACATTTTGGTGTATTCCAAGACTGAGGTTGAACATGCTGCACTTCTAAGGGAACTGTTGCAGTTATTGAGAAAAGAAAAGTTGTATGCCAAATTCTCAAAATGCGAGTTTTGGTTGCAACAGATACAGTTTCTTGGACATGTTATTTCGGGAGCAGGGATTTCAGTTGATCCAGCTAAGGTAGCAGCGATAAAGAATTGGGAGCTGCCTCGTTCAGCTACGGAAGTCAGAAGTTTTCTTGGGTTGGCGGGTTACTATAGGATATTTATAAAGGACTGTTCAAAGATTGCAGTCCCTTTAACTATGTTAACAAAGAAGAATGCATCGTTTGTGTGGGAAACTGTGCAGCAGGAGGCATTTGATATTTTGAAGAAGACGCTAAGTGAAGCGCCGATACTTGCCCTACCAGAGGGTAATGAGGACTTTGTAGTATACACCGATGCCTCGAGGTTGGGATTAGGTGTTGTACTGATGCAGCGTGGAAAGGTTATAGCTTACGCCTCGAGACAGTTAAAGCAACACGAGAAGAATTATTCAACTCATGAATTGGAGTTGACTACAGTTACGTTTGCATTGAAATTGTGGAGGCACTATCTATATGGAACTAAGTGTCAGTTATGCACGGATCATAAGAGCCTGAAGTACATCTTCAGCCAGAAAGAGCTTAATATGAGGCAGAGACGTTCGATGGAATTAATAAAGGATTATGATTGTGAAATCCTTTATCACCCCGGAAAGGCTAATGTAGTAGCCGATGCACTAAGCCGTAAGGCCTACTCCAAGGATTGTTGTTACATGATGACATCTACTATGCTAACGTCTACAATTATTGACGATTTAAAAGCCGCTCAGGAGGAAGCTTTGAAGGAAGAAAATGTTGGTGCTGAGGATATAAGAGTACAAATGAAGCATATGGAAACGAGCGAGTCGGGATTGAAAGGAATATATGGGAGGATCTGGGTACCAAAATTTGGTGGTATGAGAAAAGTGATAATAGAAGAAGCTCATCAATCGAAATTTTCTGTACATCCCGGGAGCACAAAGATGTACAATGAACTCAATGCAGAACTTGTCGGTTAGTGAAAGCCGAACATCAGCAGCCTTGTGGCAGTCTGCAACCGCTTCCCATTCCGGAATGGAAGTGGGAACACATAACGATGGACTTTGTTACGAAATTGTCGAAAACTAAGCATCAGCACGATGCTGTTTGGGTGATAGTTGATAGGTTAACTAAATCGGCACACTTTATACCGATTCGGGAAAACTATTCATTGGAGAAGTTGGCTCACATTTACTTAGACGAGATCGTTTCTAGTCATGGAGTGGCTAAGTCCATAGTATCAGATCGGGATAGCCGATTTACTTCAAACTTTTGGTCAGTATTACAAAAAGGGTGGGGAACGAGAATAGCAATGAGTACGGCTTATCGGCCACAAACTGATGGTCAGAGTGAGCGGACCATCCTAACACTTGAAGATATGATGAGATCATGTGTATTGGATCTCGGTGGCAATTGGGACGATCATTTGCCATTAATAGAATTTTCATATAATAACAGTTACCACGCAACAATCAAGAAACTCTGTTTGAGGCATTGTATGGGAGAAGGTGTAGGACTCCTACATGTTGGAGAGAAACTGGTGAAACGCCGCTTGTTGGGCCGGCATTATTGCAGGAAAAGAATGAGAATATTCAGTTGGTGAGACAGAATATGAAAGCGGCTCAGGATTGCTAGAAAAGTTATTACGATAGAAGACACAAGCCAATCAGTTTTGAGGTAAATGATTGGGTGTATCTGAAAGTATCACCTATGAGAGGTGTTACTCATTTTGTGAAGAGAGGAAAGTTGGCTCTGAGATTCGTCGGACCATTCAGAATTGTCAAAAAGATTGGAAACAAGTCTTATCGTTTAGAGCTTCCTGAAGAAATGTCGGGCATACACCCGGTATTCCATGTGGGGAATCTTAGAAAGTCTTTTACTGCTGACAATGAAGATTGGGCTGACCACACTGAGCTGCAAGTTGATGAAAGGCTCCGATATGTTGAAGAGCCGGAGTGCGTATTGGATACTAAGATGAAAAAGTTAAGGAGTAAAGAGATAGAAATGGTGCTTGTACGTTGGAAGCATCACAAAGGAGCGAATCACACTTGGGAGATGAAAGCTGACATGTTAAGAAAATATCCCTAGCTGTTTGAAGTCAAATAACTTCGAGGACGAAGTTAGAGCGTGGTGGAGCCCATGTTGTAACATCCTGATGATAAAATTTATGTATTTGAGGTTATTAGTTTAAAATTTGTGATTTAAGTTAAATTGTATTTTGATCAAAGTTGGTTGCTATTTTAAGAAGCTATGAAGTTTGAAGATTAATAATTATTATTATGGAGTATTATGAATTATAAAAGTTAGTGATGATAAAACTAAGCATAAATCAGTATTATATAAAATCGGATAAGGTGAGGAGTGAAATGTGCAAAAATGATGAAAGTTGAATAAAAAGGCCAAAAAGCCATTTATTCCACATTTATTCTCTCTCTCTCTACTTTCTCTCTCTAGAATTCTCTGTACCTTCTCTCTAGATTTTCTCCCAAACCGACCGGCCGATTATCGAGTTCTATACGTCATCGGAATAGTACTACAACAATCTACGGTTGCATTCGTGATTTCGTACGAATTGAGGTAACAATCGACCTTTTTAGCTCTTACATTTTCGGTTTTGAAGATATGCATTCGAGTTTATCATTTTTATGTGATTTAGAGCAAATTTAGCTTGAGTTTTAACTAGAATATGATAGAGTATGTATAATGGAATCGAAACTATGCTTAATACGTATTATAATTGTGTTTTTGGACTTAGAAATGTATGATTTAAGCTGTATATATGAATAAATTCGAGAATGCCAAGAACAAAGTCGAAATGCAAGAATAAACTCGATTTTTGTAGTAAATTCGAGTATGTATTCGAGTTTAACAACATAGGGTTCGAATTTAGTCCCCAAATTCGAGATAGGGTTCGACTTTAACCCTAAAGTCAAGAATGGGGTTCGACTTTAACCCTGGAGTTCGTTCGACTTTAACCCCCCCAAATTCGAATTTGATGCATATAATTGTCCACAATCTCGAATATATTGAATGAAACACATAGACATCGCATAAAATAACAAAAGTTACTCAAAGGATTAGGTTCGAACCTGAGATGGGTTTAAAGTTAGATGAGGTTTGAATTTAGCTATTGTTCGAAATGGGATTCGAAATTATCTTGAATCCGAAATGGGGATCAAATGTTGTAAAATTTGGTTTTACCGAATTAAACAAGTTATTGACACAATGTGTTGTTACAACTGATTTAACAGGTCCCTTGTGGTGTTGTTTAACCCACAGTGTGGTACTTTGTGATCCGATTGAAAGCCCGAGGAGAAATAAAATTTGGATAAAGTTAATAACGCACCCACTGTGAGTACCTTTGATTTTAACATTACTGCATCTGCTTTATGTTTGCATTGCCTGCTGAAGCATGTTGTTTCATATTCGTTTGGCATTCTACTAACTTGCGTATATGTATTGATGCACATTCATACTTGTTGCATGTCCGTTCATTTGTTGTGCATCCTTTTGATGGACCTGCGTGGTCGCATCTGAACTCTGATGTTATTGTGCTATATGACCAAGAGTTTGACACCTATGTGGTCATTATAGACAGTAAGTCATCCCCGATGTAATGTCTGCCTCAGATGGTTGATTTTCTTATGCCGAGTGTCAGTTCGAAGGAGCTGCGGCTCGGGTTTGCGTACTTCGAGTACGTGTGGAGTATATGGTATGTGTTACCGCGGTTACTCTGGATGGCATCATAAACATTTGTAGAATGTGTAAAATCTTATGGTATTCATCACTAGTACCAAAATGACATATGGTCACGGTTTCTCCAAACTGCCTAGCCACAGTTTTTGTTATTCATGTGACTAAAGGGTCATATATAATCTTGTATGATTATGATAGCCACAGTTTATCTCAATAACTGTGACCATTGCAAATCACATTCAAACCTTAAGCCACGGTTTAACATAAGGATCGTGACAAAGACTTGTCACGGTTGCCACATTGTTACCAAATGTCATCGTTTGTCACAGTTATTTGTTTGATGTCTATAATAATCTTGTGATGGTTATTAACTGTGACGATAAATATGTATGTGGTCACGAAAATCTCTTTCGATGACCAAAGTGACACCCTGAAGTCTAATTGTATCAGTCTAAATTATATGGTGGAATTAGTCACACGAATAAACTGTGACAAAAGGCTAACTTATATGGTCACGAAATCGCTTTGTGTGACCAAAAGGTGGAGTTCATTAGCCACGTAGGGTAAAAGAAAAACATTGTGACTATAAGTGTTAATGGTCATGATTGAGTTCTTTAAGTGTGTCCAAAAGTAAACAATTGTCATGAAATAAGAAAATTATTATGACTATAAGTATTTTATAGTCACGGTTTAGTTTCTTATGTGTGTGTAAAAGTATTTTATATTAATGATGAAAGAGAGAAATGTGACTAAGTATTTTTTTTTGTCCCAATTTAATTTCTTTTATGTATATAAAAGTATTTAATGATCACGGTTTAAGAAAAAAAAAATATATCACCATAATTATGTTTCGGTCACAGTTTATGACACACAAGCATGTGACTATTAATATTTAAAGGTGACAGATTAAGTTTTTACGTGTGTCTAAATGTAAAAAATAGTAATAGTAAAATGAAAAAGATATGATTATAAGTACATTCAAGTCACGATTTAATTTGTTTTGTGACTAAAGGCTATCAATCTCACATTAAAAAAATCAATACAAAGGGTTTTTATTTTGTCACGGATTAAGCAAACCTGTGACTATTAATATTTAAAGGTGACGGTTTATTGTTTTTATGTAATAAAAATAAACAATAGTCATGACAAAAAAATATTGTGACTATATTTTTCTAATGATCATGGTTTAGTTAATTTCTTATTAGTGTGTAAAAGTAATAGTTTTCATGATAAAATAAAAAAAACAGTGACTATAAGTACTTTATGGTCACACGAAGAATTGGTTTATGTTACTAAAAGTAATCGGTGTCATGGTTTAAGTGAAAAAAAATTGTCTCTATAAGTATTTTATCGTCACAGTTTAATATATTATTGTGTCTGAAACTAAACATTAACCATGATAAAAGAACAAAAATGTATGTATAAGTATTTTATGGTCACAATTTATTTTGTTTTGTGTGGTTAAAGGTTATCAATTGTCATAGTTAAAAAAAACTTGTTAATATGAGTATTTTGTGGTCATGGTTAATTGTGTTATGTGTGTCAAAAACTAAACATTAACCATGATAAAAGAAAAAATATCGTGACTACAAGTAGTTTATGATCACGACTTATTTTTTTATTAGTTGCTAAATGTTATTAATTGTCATAATAAAAGCAGCAAAATGTGGCTATAACTACTTTATGGTCACAATTTAGTTAGTTTTGTGTGGTTAAAGGTTATTAATTGTAACAGTTTAAGAAAAAACTTATCACTATTAGTATTTTTATGGTCATGGTTAAATATCTTATATGTGTCAAAAAGTAAACATTAATTATGATTAAAGAAAACAACCATGACTATAAGAAGTTTATGGTCATGTCTTATTTTATTTTATGTGACTAAAAGTAATTAATTGTCATAATAAAAGAGGCAAAGAGTAGTTATAAGTTTTTTATGATCATAATTTAGTTTGTTTTGTATGGTTACAGTTATCAATTGTCATAGTTTAAAAAACAATGTGTCAGTATAAATATTTTATGGTCATGATTAAATGTCTTATATGGGTCAAAAACTAAATATTAATCACGATAAAAGAAAACAAACCATGACTACAAGTAGTTTATGGTTATGTCTTATTTTAATATATGTGGCTAAAAGTAATTAATTGTAATAATTAAAGGAAAAGAATGTGAGTATATGTATTTTATGGTCACACTTTATTTTATTTTGTAAGACTAAAAGGAATCAACGATCACCATTTACGAAACAACATGATACTATAAATATTTTACGGTCACTATTATAAATGTTATGTGTGTCTGAAAGTAAACAACAATAACGATAAAAGAAAACACATGTGGCTATAAGTAACTTATTGTCACGGTTTAATTTTTTACACGTGTCTAAAAGGAACAATAGTGATTTTAAAAGAAATATAATGTGATAACAAGTGTTTGATGGTCACCAAAGGGCCTTTGGCCTGGCGGTAAGAGGGTGGAGATACAAGTGGGAGGTCACGGGTTCGACTCTCGTCGGAGACAAGTTGATATTTAGGTGGTGAAAGTAAGTCTTGTGGTAAATGAGTAGTTTAGGAGTAGGATAGTTTGCCGTTAAAAAAGTATTTAATGGTCACAGATTGTATTGTTGCATGTGTCTAAAGGTTACCAATTGCCACGATGAGGAATAACTAAGTAACTATAAATACTTTATGGTCACGGTATTGTTTATTATATGTGTCTAAAAGTAAGCAATTGTCATGAATAAACGAATTATTATGTGACTAAAATAATGGTATGGTCACGGTGTAATTATTTTTGTGTGTCAAAATGTATCAATTGTCACGGTTTAATACTTTATGTATGTCCAATTGCAACCAATCGTCACATTTTAATAAATTATGTGTGTCTAAGTGTACCCTATGGTCACGGTTTAATTGTTTATGCATGTCTAAATGTACCAATGGTCACACCACTTAATAGTTTATGTGCGTTAAAATATAACCAATTGTCACGGTTTCATTCATGTGGTGTGTCTAAATGTCTCAGATAGTTACGGTTTAACTGATTATGTGTGTAAATTTATCCAATGGTCACAATTAAATATTTGTGCGTATTTAAATATACCAGGTGGCCACGGTTTATTTGTTTATACGTGTCTGTAAGAATGTTAACGCCACTGATCAATTGTTTATGTGTGTCTGAATGTATCCAACTGTCATGATGTTAAAATAAATTGTGACTAAAAGTATTTTATGGTCACGGTTACTAAAAAATATAGACCACAACTATATAGAATTTGTTACCATATAGCCACAGTTTTATGCTATGTCCAGGGTTTTACATGTGATTTAGCCACGAATATTAAATGTAGCCATAAGGTACCAAAAGTGATGCGACCTTTGGTCACGATTTGAATGAAAAATAAAACTGTGGTCAAAGGTCTATGGCCACGGTTTTTTAACGTGACGGAAGACATATTTTGTACTAGGTGGGGAATTTTCCGCAATGGGCGAAAGCCTGACGGAGCAATGCCGCGTGGAGGTAGAAGGCCCACGGGTCGTGAACTTCTTTTCCCGGAGAAGAAGCAATGACGGTATCTGGGGAATAAGCATCGGCTAACTCTGTGCCAGCAGCCGCGGTAATACAGAGGATGCAAGCGTTATCCGGAATGATTGGGTCACTAAGCAATTCGCTTACCCCTTCAGTTGTTATATTTTTACAGGAAAAGGAAAATCCGCTGCAGGACCGTCTAGCTAAGTCATCAGTCGAAGTGATTTGAAGTTATCTACTGTTTATCTTGGTAACAAAATTATGGAATGTTGTTGTAATAAATTTGGGATGATTGAATACTTTTGAGTATGTAGACTTAGTCGTGTAACCTTGTAGCACCATAGGGTGTTAGATGAACTTGTATTATCTTAATTATGTACTTTAATGCTTCCGCACTTTAATTAGGTAATCAGATCATTATATACCTGTTTGATGGTGATTAATCCTGGGTGAATGGTAAATGGTGGTTAATGTGGCAAGGGTGTCACAGCTGCAAAAACCGCTGTAGAGGTATGTATTTTCTGCCTTTCTTAGTTCCCCTCTCCACGTGGACTCTTCTTAATTCCTCGAAAAGGAAAGCAGCGTAATCCACATGTCGGTCAAAAGCAAAGCCAGTGAACATGGCTAGTACCTGATCCGAGGCGGAGTCGTGGCCGGAATGCTTCACGGTGAAGCATTTGTTGATTACATCAAAGTAAATCCGCCAGTGAGATTGAAGGTTTTTGGTGCGGAAATCGGAGGGTTTGGAAAGAGGGCCATCATAACCCAGGGTTTGTATTTCAGCTAGGGTGTCGGTGATGGATGGGTTGGGATCAAAATGATCGCGGGTTGGAAGGTAGAATTTGGCTGGTAGGTGAAGGATGTGGCGTATGGCGGATATAGTGAGTTTGACTGGAACACAGTCGATGGTGAATGTTAAGTGAGGTTCGGGGTCAGGAAAGGATTGCAACCTGTTCCAGAATTGTTGAAGGTAGATCTGGGGAACAACAATTGCGGTGGATAAGGCGTAGTAGATGGGGTGGCGAGTGAGTATGTCAAAGGCAAGGGTTTGGGGTTCTTTGGTTAGGATGGAAACGTCGAGCTGTCAGTTGTGTGGAATAAACTCGACAAACTCGGCGTTGGGGAGGATGGATTGTTCAGGGAGTTAGGCGTTATTATTTGGGATGTGGGGATGGGGGTATGGTAAGAATGACTGCTGGTTCCATCATCCTGCAAGGTGCATCAGAGTTAGAATAAGAAGATTTTAGCTGATAAGGCATTGATGTGAAGTCTAGATTAGTGTGAAATAGAAACTGCCTGATCTGTTTAGCATCGGGTCTTTATTAGTAGAATAAAATTCTACTAAAAAGTCAAAAGTCAATCGTTAAGAGACCGATGTTAGACCAAACTGGTTCACTCAAACACTAGTCCACTCAAACAGTAGTCCTAACTCTAATCAATGGTGCACCGTGAAGAAAATATTTTTGTATATATATTTTTTTAAATTTATAAAAAATGCAAAAATGAAAAAATTTTAAAAATGCTAAGTGTTGGATTTCGGATAGTCCGAATTCGGATGAACAGAGTCACCGAATTCATATCAGACCGAAATCTGGATGATGCATGAATGGTATGTGTGGGGTCCGTCCGAATTCGGATGAGGTGACACGATTGGCCGAATTCGGATGAGGGTCCGAAATGGATGTAAGTGGTAATGTGGACGTAAGGTGGTCCTAATTCGGATGTTGCATGAGTATTGTCCGAATTCGGATGTGGTACGGATGGAAATGTTATGTATGCAATGAAGACAAAAGTCCAAATCCGGATGGAACTGAAATTCGGATGAGGACCGAATTCGGATCCCATCCGAGTTCGGATGAACAGGACAACAACACTTAGGCTTAAATGTAAGTTTTGAAAAAAATTGAAGGACCGAATTTGGATCAACAGTGGTCCGAATCTGATCATCAGGTGTCCGAATTCGGATCTACAGTGGTCCGAATTCAGTTTTGTTACTTTGAAAAAGTTGAAAATTTAGCCTAAGTGGGACATCCGAATTCGGGTGGTGGTCCGAATTCGAACGTCCGAAGATGCATGCACAATTAATGAGTTCATGCAATTATGAACGTGAACAGTTAAAAGTTAATAAAAATGCATAAAATTACAGATCCTAGTCTAAAATTGCGTGAATAACATTTTATGTAACTACAACTACGTAAAAAGAACACATTAAACTACCTAAAAATAGCAAAAACCGAAAAGAAAAATTAAAAGAATTTTGAAAATCAAACACTAAAATAAGACATTAAAAGCTGAAATAAAGTTAAAAAAGAATTACCTGAAGATGCCGAAGATGAAAAACGCAAGAAAAACGAAAGAAAATGAGAGTTCAAAAGCTCGAATCGGTTTTAATGGTGGCCGGCGGTGGAGTCGACAAGAGAAAGAAGAAGAAGAAGAAAAACTTTAAGTGGAAGAAACCCATTTGACCGATTGACCCGCCCATTTATAGGCTGCTGGGTCGGGTTCGGGTCGTAGAATCCGCTCCCAAAAGAGGTGATGGGCCGCCGGATTTTTCACTTAACACACACACACACACAAAAATAAAAATTGGGCTTTTAGAAAATAGAAAGAAACAAGATTTTTAATAAAAATTGACCCAATTTTATTAAGTCTTTTTGAGTATTTTCTTTGAATCAAACAAACAAACTAAGACAACAAAAATGTTTTTGGTATTTTCTTGTAGAGTTTGAGCATAAGTAAATATTTGAAACAAAAAGAAAAATAAAATATTTTTGGCTTTTTGAAAAATTTGAACAACTTAAAAAATTTTTGGAATTTTTCTGAACGATTAAGATAAACTTAACAATTACCCTAAAATATAACCAACCTAAAATTTAAAAATTTAAATACTAAAATTAAAATATAAAGATTTATAAAAATTAATATCCTAACTATACTCCCCCTCAAATAAATACCAGTTCTTTTCCCTTTATTTTTCGGATAAAGCTCGTGACCCTTTTCAGTCTTTAAGAAACAGACAAACCTGGATATTGTTTGCGTCCCACTCCGTAATGGACAATTCACATAGCAATTTGTCAGGATCATTAATTATTAAAAATATACACAGATAAGGAAATATTGAGTTTCAATTTTGTGACACAATCCTTAAATTTAAATAACAGATATTCTCTAAAATAAAGGAATTTCAATCACGATTGATTGAAATAGAATTATTTAAGACAATATATGATATTTAACTGGAAGGTGGATTCAACATGCCAATATGGGATACTAAAAACTGAAAACGAGGTTCGTCTAAAGCTTTAGTAAATATATCTGCAAGTTGATATTCCGTGCCAACAAAATACAACTCAATGGTTCCCTTTTCTACGTGATCTTTAATAAAATGATATCTGATATCTATGTGTTTTGTTCGAGAGTGCTGCAGGGGATTGCAAGAGATGGCAATTGCACTTCGAGAATCACGGTAAATTGGGATATTGGGAGTGAGAATCCATAATCGCGTAATTGTGTTCTCAACCACAGCACCTGAGAGCAACAGCTTGCAGCTGCTACATACTCAGCCTCAGCTGTAGATGTGGAAACACAATTCTGCTTTTTGGAAGACCAACTCACCAGTCTATCTCCTAAAAATTGTATTCCTCCCGATGTGCTTTTTCTGTCAACTCTACAACCTACAAAATCAGTATCTGAAAAAGTGGTAAGATCGAAATCGGTTCCCTTTGGATACCATAGACCAAGTTCGGGTGTACCCTTAAGATAACGAAAAATGCGTTTTACCGCAGTTAGGTGTGATTCTTTTGGGTCGGCCTGAAATCTAGCACAAAGACATGTTGAAAACATTATATCTGGCCTACTAGCAGTCAAGTACAGTAAGGATCCTATCATCCCTCTGTAAGTTGTATTATCGACACTTTTCGCAGAAGGATCGGTGTCTAACTTATAGTTGGAGGTCATGGGAGTTGCGATACTCGTGCAAGAGTCTAACTTATACTTCTTGAGAATGTCAAGAGTATATTTCGACTGGTTCACAAAAATCCCATCCTCAAGTTGTTTGACTTGTAATCCGAGGAAAAAGTTCATTTCCCCCATCATACTCATCTCGAACCTGGACTCCATTAGGGCTGAAAAATCCTTACAAAAATTACTGTCAGTAGATCCAAATATGATGTCGTCGACATATATTTGTACTAGCATTATATGTGGACCTTCCCTTTTAGTGAACAGAGTTGCGTCCACCACACCTTTATAGAAGACGACAGAAATAAGGAAATTTGAAAGAGTATCATACCATGCTAGAGGTGCTTGTTTTAAACCATAGAGGGCTTTATCTAGCACATAAACATGGTCAGGTTTATGTGCATCAACAAAGCCTTGAGGTTGTTCAACATACACCTCCTCGTTAAGTTCACCGTTTAGAAAGGCAGTCTTGACGTCCATTTGGTACACTTTGAAATCTTTGTGTGCCGCGTACGCCAAGAAGATTCTGATTGCTTCGATCTGTGTAACTGGAGCGAAGGTCTCGTCATAATCTATCCCTTCTTGTTGTCGGTAGCCTTTGGCAACAAGTCTTGCTTTATTCCTTATCACAATGTCGTTCTCATCTCGTTTGTTCTTAAAGATCCACTTTGTTCCGATCACTGTACGGTCTTTTGGTTTGAAACTAACCGCCATACTCTTAGCTATTCAAACTGGTTGAGTTCATCTTGCATTGCAACTATCCAATCTGGATCTGTCAGGGCTTCATCCACACGAGCGGGCTCTATCATACGAAGGAATGATGCGAAGAGGCACTCATTAGCAGATGCCCTACGAGTTTGGACTCCTGTTGAAACATCACCAATTATTTGACCTGTTGGGTGACTTCGGGTCCATTTAAGCTCGTGTGGAAGGGGTGCTCGGGATGGAACCTCTGTCGTTAATGTGGGGATGGATGAAGATTCATGGTCAATGGTTTCAAATGATGGTACCACTTGTTCCGGTTCGATTCCCGAGTGTTCAGGTGAAGGAAGGATTGTTGGTATTATATGCGAGGGTATTATAGGAGTAGATTCAACTGCGGATGTGTCGGTGGATGATGTAGATGGATGAGGGTATGTTGATGAAGACGGTGCAGAGAAACTTTGTGGCGCAGTTGAACTGGAAGGATCACCTACATTGTTGACAACATTAGAAACACTAGCGTTAGGCCGAAAAATTCAACAAAAAAAGGATCAAACAAATAAACCAAATCAGAAGAAGAAAAAGAAATGGGGTTATTAGAAGAGTCTCCAGGCATTTGAGTAATGCGAGGTCCTGATTGATCAACTTCGGGTGCCAGTTCAGCCAACTCATCAAATGTGACATGCACACTTTAATTGACTGTTCTGGTTCGGGTATTGAATGCGCGATGTGCCTTCGAGTTGGATGAGTATCCAATGAAGATCGCTTCAACCGCCTTTTCGTTAAACTTCCCGAGGTTGTCTTTGTCGTTCAGCACATAGCACCTGCAACCAAATACACGTAAGTACTAGATAAATGGTACTTTGTTCAAAAAGAGTTGGTAAGGAGTTTTGTTAAAGCGATATTGGATAATGGAGCGATTTTGTGTATAGAATGCTGTTGATACGGCTTCGGCCCACAAGAACGGAGGTAGCTTAGAGTGTGTGAGCATTGCACAACGAGCTTCCACAAGTGTACGGTTACGCCTTTCCACGACCCCATTTGGTTGAGTTGTTCGAGCAGTAGAGTATTGATGCTGAATACCTTTGGATCGAAGGAAGCCCTCAACTACTAAGTTCTTGAACTCCGTGCCGTTATGTGATCTGATTGATTGCACTGACAGCTGCTGTTGGGTCTCGACACTCTTAATAAAATCTATGATTTCTTGAGCTGTCTCGTCCTTGGAACGCAAGAACCTGACCCAGGTGTATCGTGAATAGTCATCTACGATAACCAACACATATCATTTCCCGTTTATGCTTTGAGTCCTCATCGGTCTGCATAAATCCATGTGAAGTAACTCCAATACTCTTTTTGTTGATGGTTCGTGTAACATCCTCGGATTTATTTTATTGCATTTTTGGTTAATTAAGTGGAAAAATATATATTTAAGTTAAAATTTGAGCAATTATTATGTATTTGGGTTATTTAGAAGTTTGTTGCTATTTTAAGAAAATTTGAACTCTGAATTATTATTATGGAATATTAAGATTATAAAAGTTATTAATGATAATTTTAAGATTAAATCAGTATTTTAATGGAACCGGTTAAGTTGAGGGGAGAAATGTGCAAAAATGATGAAAGTGGAATAAAAAGGGCAAAAAGGCTTCATTTTCACATTCTACTCTCTCACTACACTCTCTCTCTAGAAATTTCCTCTCTACATCTCTCTAAGATATCTCGCAAACCGACCGTCAGATTATCGAGAATTATACGACAACGGAAAGATCTCGTGGAGTACAACAATAATCCACTAACGGATTTCTGATTTCGTACGAATTAAGGTAAGAATCGACCCTTTTAAGTTTGTTGTTTCGGTTTTTGAAGAACTAGAATTTCGAATCTGTCATTTTATGTAAATTGGAGCTTGTTTTGCTTGAAATATTGCTAGGATACGATAGTATATGCATAATAGAATCGAATCTAGGTATGATACTTGTCATATTTATGATTTTTGACTTAGAAATGAAGGATTTAAGCTGAAATGATGAATAGACTCGAATATGCCAAGAACAGAGTCGAAATGCAAGAACAAACTCGATTTTGGTACTAGATTCGAGTGCGTTTTCAAATCTAACACTAGATTCGAAGGTCTGGGGTTCGAATCTATACCCAGATTCGAAGTAAGGTTCGAATCTACCTATGGGGGGTTCGAATCTATCATCATTTGGATGGTGGTTCGAATCTAACCCATTAAATTCGAGTTTAATGCCTAAAATTGAGAAATATACTCTCTAAACTCATGAATTTTGAATGAAACTTATAAACAACACATAAAATGACAAGGGTTACTCAAAGGACAATATATGAACATGAGATAAGCCCAAAATTAATTATGGTATGAATTTAGACATGGAACCGAAATGGGGAAAAATATTGCAAAACTTACGAAACTTTATTTTAAAGATTTAAACGGTTATTGATACAAGGTATTGTTGTAATTAATATAACAGGTCCCTTGTGGTGTTGTTTAACCCACAGTGGGGTACTTGGTGGATCCGGTTGAAAGCCCGAGGAGAAATAAATTTTGATTAACATTTAAATACGCACCCACTGTGAGTACATATGATTTCGCATGTTTATATCTGCTTTATGATTGCTTTTGCTTACTGTGACATGTTGCTTCATTTTTCGTTTGGAATTCTACTAACTTGCGTAGATTTAGATGCACATTCTTATTTGATGCATGTCCGTTCGTTTGTTGTGCATCTACGATGGACCGGTGGGTCGCATCTGTTACTCTGATGTTACTGCTCTATATGACGCTGGAGCTGATCCCTCCAGGTCCGATAGGCAGCATGTCATCCCCGATGTTATGTCTGTCTCAATAGTATGTTTTAAAGGCCGAGCTTTGGGCTCGTAGAGCGACGGCTCTTGTGTGGTCGTACTTTGTGTACGTGGAGAGTGCACGACGTGTGTCGTCGGTGCTACTCTTGTGGGCATCATAAGGATTTATAAAATGTGTAAATCTGTGTATTCACTAAGCATTCGCTTACCCCTCAGTTGACTTTATTTTTACAGGAAAGGGAAAGTCTACAGCCGGACCTTCTAGTTAGGTCGATTGGAAGATTTGGGAGATTCGGAAGACTTGGTACTATTTCATCGGTAATTTATGTTATGAGACAATGTTGTAATATATTCTGGATGATTGTAATAATTGTAATGGGTGTGTAGACTTAGACTCGGTACCCCATAGCACTGTAGGGTGTTTGACACTGTTTCACTATTTTACTTATATATTTTAATGCTTCCGCACTTAATTTAGGTTATCAGATCATTATGTTATTGCATGTTGATGATTAATCCAGGGTATACTGTAATTGGTGGATGTTGTGGCAAGGGTGTCACACGAGATGGTTTCAGAGAAGTAGTTTGAGATTCAAGTGTCCGTGAGGTCTTGGTCTCAAACATTAGGTGATGATGTGTAGTGGTTTAAATAATGATCTGAACTAAGATAGGTTACAATCTAGTAATTATAAGAGATTAACTATCATACGGGACAAATGGGATGATGTCTTTAAATTAATGACATGTTACTAAACAAATCATATGTTTATAATTTCAGAACATGTCTGGAGGAGGAATGACACCCGAAGAAGCCAGAGAGATGATGCTAGCCATGATGGCTGAGCTATTTAAGATGATACAAGATCAGTTTCGGGCTCGAGATGAGGCCGATGCTAAGAGAAGAGAGGATAAGAGAAAGAACAAGGAGAAGGAAGGGGGCAACAATAATGATGAACAAGATGACAACACTGGGTTGTCTAACAAACCCAAAGGTTGTCGGTTTAAGGATTTCAAAGGAAATGGGGCTGTGGAATTTAATGGATTACGAGATGCTGTTGCCGCACTTGAATGGATAACAGCAACTGAACGAACATTCTGAATCAGCGATTGTGCTGAGAAGGATATGGTTCAGTATGCAACTGCTATGTTCACGAACGATGCAATTATGTGGTGGAATGCAATGGTGAATGCGTTGACATTGGAGAAGGTTTCTGATATGACTTGGGCTGAGTTCAAGGACTTATTCACTCAGCAGTACTGTCCGGTTGATGAGCGCCGGAGGTTGGAAGCAAAGTTTATGGCACTGATGCAGGGGACTAAGACTGTGTCCCAATATGCTGTAGAATTCACGAGGCTGAGTCTGTTTGCGCCTCATCAAGTCGATACTGAGGAAAGGAAGGTGACCAGGTTCGAGGCTGGTCTGGATATTGAAATTAGGAGGGTTATGAGCAACGTCCGCTACCCTACATTTGCTGGTTTACTTGAGGCTGCCAGAAATGTAGAGCAGATTTTGATTATGTCGGGCTATTCGATTGGGTCTACTGCTGCTTCCACTAACCTAACACAGCCGTCACCGCCAAAGCGCCAACGGGAGGGAGGATACTCGGGATCTTCCCGGCCTTCACAGTACTCACCTCAGCAGTCTATCGCCGAGAGTCTGGTTCATCTGATCGTGGTCGTGCTCGTGCCTACTCCATCGAGCCGCGATATTGTAATAGGTGTCACTTGGAACACTTCGGCAAGTGCACCAATGGACGTGCTTGTTTTTGTTGTGGTGAGTTGGGCCATTTTCAGAGTGAGTGCCCAAGGAAGGGATATGCTTGCCATAAGTGTGGTGTATGGGGACACTACAGTAGGAATTGCAGAAAGAACGATCCAGCTGCTGCTGCTCCATCTACAACACGATCTTCGGGAGGTTCAAGCGGTGGTTCAGTTAACCGAGGCCGGGGTCAGTCTCAAAGGGCACCTGCTCGTGCTTTTCAGATAACTGCAGAGGAGGCAAGGGAAAATCCGGAGGTCGTTACGGGTACTTTCATAGTTAATTCTATGCCAGCACGAGTTTTATTTGATTCGGGTGCAAATAGATCATTTGTTTCTACTATGTTTGCACAAAGACTTGCCATGCCACTATCTAGATTATCTGCTGTGCTTGACATAGAAACTGCTAGCAACACTCTAGTCAAGGTAGATCACGTATACCGAAACTGCACGTTAGAAATTGAAGATGTAGTCTTCAATTTGGACTTGATCCCTATAGAATTCAGTGAATTCGATGTGATAATCGGGATGGATTGGTTGATAGAGAATGAAGCCCATATAGTGTGTAAGAGCCGAATGATTAAGATAACTACTCCGGAGGGGCGTGAGATTTGCATCTACGGGGATAGGAGAAGTGGGGATCTGTGCTTACTAACCATTGCAAAAGCTCGAAAGCTTGTTGCAAAGGGGTGTGACGCCTACCTGGCATATGCTATTGATGCCAAGGCTGAAAAGAGAACGTTGGCCGACGTGCCTGTTGTTTCACAGTTTCCGGATGTGTTTCCGGAAGACTTGTCTGGCATGCCGCCTGAGAGACAAGTGGAATTTAAGATCGACTTGATCCCTGGAGCTGCGCCGGTAGCTCGTTCTCCTTATCGCCTTGCCCCAACCGAGATGAAGGAAATGATGACACAGCTACAAGAATTGTTGGACAAGGGCTTCATTCGGCCGAGTTCATCACCGTGGGGAGCCCCGGTACTGTTTCTAAAGAAGAAGGATGGCACGATGAGAATGTGTATAGATTACCGGGAGCTGAATAAGTTGACGATTAAGAACAAATATCCACTGCCGAGGATAGACGACTTGTTTGATCAATTACACGGGGCTAGTGTATTTTCTAAGATTGATCTGAGATCGGGATATCATCAATTGAAGGTTCGAGAGGAAGATGTGCCAAAGACAACATTCAGGACTCGGTATGGACATTACGAGTTTCTGGTAATGCCTTTTGGATTAACCAACACCCCGGCAGTGTTTATGGATTTAATGAATAGAGTTTGCAGACCGATGTTGGATAAATCGGTAATTGTGTTTATCGATAAGATTTTAGTATACTCTAAGTCTGAAGCCGAACATGCTGAACATCTGAGAGAACTGTTGGAATTGTTAAGGAAGGAAAGGTTGTACGCCAAGTTCTCAAAGTGCGAGTTTTGGCTACAACAGATACAGTTTCTAGGACATGTAATTTCTAGAGCTGGGATTTCGGTAGATCCAGCTAAGGTAGAAGCTATAAAGAACTGGGAGCCGCCTCAATCAGCTACCGAAGTTAGAAGTTTTCTGGGGTTGGCAGGATATTATCGGAGATTTATCAAACATTTTTCGAAGATTGCAGTTCCTCTGACTGCATTAACAAAGAAGAATGCAACATTTGTTTGGGAAACCATACAGCAAAAAGCATTTGAGGTTTTGAAGAAAGCATTAAGCGAGGCTCCGATACTTGCCTTACCTGAAGGCAATGATGACTTTGTGGTTTATACTGATACTTCGAGGTTTGGGTTAGGCGCTGTACTGATGCAGCGCGGGAAAGTAATTGCTTATGCTTTAAGGCAGTTGAAGCAGCATGAGAAGAATTACTCAACTCATGATCTTGAGTTGACTGCGGTAACATTTGCTTTGAAGTTATGGAGGCATTACCTTTACGGAACTAAGTGTCAACTTTACACGGACCATAAAAGTTTAAAGTATATCTTTAGCCAGAAGGAACTCAATATGAGGCAGAGACGATCAATGGAGCTAATAAAGGATTATGATTGTGAAATCCTTTATCACCCCGGAAAGGCTAATGTAGTAGCCGATGCCTTGAGTCGGAAAGCTTATGCTAAAGATTTCTGTTATATGATGACGTCTACAATGCTGACCTCCACGATAATTGATGATGTCAAGGCTGCTCAGGAAGAAGCCTCGAAAGATGAGAATATTGGTGTTGAGGATATTAGAGTACAAGTTAAGAACATGGAAACAACTGAGTCGGGACTAAAAGGGATATACGGGAGGATATGGGTGCCGAAGTTTGGTGGAATGAGACAAGTAATTATCGAAGAAGCACACCAGTCTAGGTTTTCTGTACATCCCGGGAGCACAATGATGTACAATGACTTAAAGGCAGACTTTTGGTGGCCGGGATTGAAGAAGGACATAGGGCAATATGTAGAAAGATGCCGAACTTGTCGGTTGGTAAAGGCCGAACATCAACAACCGTACGGCAGTATGCAACCGCTTCCTATACCGGAATGGAAGTGGGAGCACATTACAATGGATTTTGTTACAAAGCTGCCGAAGACTAAGCGACAGCACAATGCAGTTTGGGTAATTGTGGATCGGTTAACTAAGTCTGCTCACTTCATACCGATTCGAGAAAGTTATTCGCTGGAGAAGTTAGCTCAGATATATATGAACGAGATCATTTCTAGGCATGGAGTGCCTAAGTCCATAGTGTCGGATAGAGATAGCCGATTTACTTCAAACTTTTGGTCGGCACTACAAGAAGGGTTAGGGACGAGAATAGCAATGAGTACGGCCTATCGTCCACAAACCGATGGCCAAAGTGAACGAACAATTCTTACGTTGGAGGACATGATGAGATCGTGCGTGTTAGATCTAGGTGGCAACTGGGATGATCATTTGCCACTTATAGAGTTCTCGTACAACAATAGCTATCATGCGACAATAAAGAATGCACCGTTTGAGGCACTGTATGGAAGGAGATGTAGGACTCCTACATGTTGGAGAGAAACGGGTGAAACGCCGATTGCTGGGCCGGCATTACTTCAAGAAACAAATGAAAAGATACAATTGATTAGGCAGAACATGAAGGCGGCCCAGGATCGTCAGAAAAGTTATTATGACAGAAGACACAAACCGATCAATTTTGAAGTTAATGACTGGGTCTACTTGAAAGTATCACCCATGAGGGGTGTTACTCGTTTTGTAAAAAGGGGCAAGTTGACTCCGAGATTTGTTGGGCCCTTTAAGATAGTAGAAAAAGTTGGGAATCAATCATATCGCCTAGAATTGCCAGAAGAGATGTCAGGCATACATCCAGGATTTCACGTTGGGAATCTCCGAAAATCATTTAACACTGGAAATGAGGATTGGGCAGACCACACGGAGCTGCAAGTTGATGAAAGGCTTCGATATGTGGAGGAGCCGGAATGTGTATTGGATACTAAGACGAAAAAGTTGAGGAGCAAAGAGATAGAAATAGTGCTTATACGTTGGAAGCATCATAAAGGAGCAAATCATACGTGGGAAGCTAAGTCAGAAATGTTAAGAAAGTATCCGAAACTGTTTGAGTCCGAGTAACATCGAGGACGAAGTTGAGCGTGGTGGAGCCCATGCTGTAACATCCTCGGATTTATTTTATTGCATTTTTGGTTAATTAAGTGGAAAAATATATATTTAAGTTAAAATTTGAGCAATTATTATGTATTTGGGTTATTTAGAAGTTTGTTGCTATTTTAAGAAAATTTGAACTCTGAATTATTATTATGGAATATTAAGATTATAAAAGTTATTAATGATAATTTTAAGATTAAATCAGTATTTTAATGGAACCGGTTAAGTTGAGGGGAGAAATGTGCAAAAATGATGAAAGTGGAATAAAAAGGGCAAAAAGGCTTCATTTTCACATTCTACTCTCTCACTACACTCTCTCTCTAGAAATTTCCTCTCTACATCTCTCTAAGATATCTCGCAAACCGACCGTCAGATTATCGAGAATTATACGACAACGGAAAGATCTCGTGGAGTACAACAATAATCTACTAACGGATTTCTGATTTAGTACGAATTAAGGTAAGAATCGACCCTTTTAAGTTTGTTGTTTCGGTTTTTGAAGAACTAGAATTTCGAATATGTCATTTTATGTAAATTGGAGCTTGTTTTGCTTGAAATATTGCTAGGATACGATAGTATATGCATAATAGAATCGAATCTAGGTATGATACTTGTCATATTCGTGATTTTTGACTTAGAAATGAAGGATTTAAGCTGAAATGCTGAACAGACTCGAATATGCCAAGAACAGAGTCGAAATGCAAGAACAAACTCGATTTTGATACTAGATTCGAGTGTGTTTTCGAATCTAACACTAGATTCGAAGGTCTGGGGTTTGAATCTATCCCCAGATTCGAAGTAATGTTCGAATCTACCTAGGGGGGGTTCGAATCTATCATCATTTGGATGGTGGTTCGAATCTAACCCATTAAATTCGAGTTTAATGCCTAAAATTGAGAAATATACTCTCTAAACTCATGTATTTTGAATGAAACTTATAAACAACACATAAAATGACAAGGGTTACTCAAAGGACAATATATGAACATGAGATAAGCCCAAAATTAATTATGGTATGAATTTAGACATGGAACCGAAATGGGGAAAAATATTGCAAAACTTACGAAACTTTATTTTAAAGATTTAAACGGTTATTGATACAAGGTATTGTTGTAATTAATATAACAGGTCCCTTGTGGTGTTGTTTAACCCACAGTGGGGTACTTGGTGGATCCGGTTGAAAGCCCGAGGAGAAATAAAATTTGATTAACATTTAAATACGCACCCACTGTGAGTACATATGATTTCGCATGTTTATATCTGCTTTATGATTGCATTTGCTTACTGAGACATGTTGCTTCATTTTTCGTTTGGAATTCTACTAACTTGCGTAGATTTAGATGCACATTCTTATTTGATGCATGTCCGTTCGTTTGTTGTGCATCTACGATGGACCGGTGGGTCGCATCTGTTACTCTGATGTTACTGCTCTATATGACGCTGGAGCTGATCCCTCCAGGTCCGGTAGGCAGTATGTCATCCCCGATGTTATGTCTGTCTCAGTAGTACGTTTTAAAGGCCGAGCTTTGGGCTCGTAGAGCGACGGCTCTTGTGTGGTCGTACTTTGTGTACGTGGAGAGTGCACGACGTGTGTCGTCGGTGCTACTCTTGTGGGCATCATAAGGATTTATAAAATGTGTAAATCTGTGTATTCACTAAGCATTCGCTTACCCCTCAGTTGACTTTATTTTTACAGGAAAGGGAAAGTCTACAGCCGGACCTTCTAGTTAGGTCGATTGGAAGATTTGGGAGATTCGGAAGACTTGGTACTATTTCATAGGTAATTTATGTTATGAGACAATGTTATAATATATTCTGGATGATTGTAATAATTGTAATGGGTGTGTAGACTTAGACTCGGTACCCCATAGCACTGTAGGGTGTTTGACACTGTTGCACTATTTTACTTATATATTTTAATGCTTCCGCACTTAATTTAGGTTATCAGATCATTATGTTATTGCATGTTGATGATTAATCCTGGGTATATTGTAATTGGTGGATGTTGTCGCAAGGGTGTCACAGTTCGGGCTTTGGTTTGTGAGATGATCGTTTCATTTTTCCTTTCTCACAAGCTCCACACAGATGGTCCTTTTCATAGCGCAATTCAGGAAGACCTTTAACCAGTTGTTTCACAGCCAGCTTGTTGATATTATCAAAGTTCAAATGGGATAATCTTCGATGCCACAACGAAGAGTCTTTTAAAGAGGCTTTTGATAGTAGGAATATGTTATCCTTCACTATTAGCTTAGCTACGTCAATGGTGTAGAGGTTAGAGTTTCGGGAACCTGTTAGGATTTCTTTTCCATCCATACTCTTTACACTGCAGTTCTTAGCTCTAAAAGTTACCTCTAGTCCTTTGTCGCAGAGCTGTCCTATGCTAAAAAGATTATGTGATAACCCCTCAACATAGACAACATCCTTGATGACCAGATTATTTAGAACTAAGTCCCCGTATCCTTTGATGTGAGACTGATGGTTGTTCCCGAATTTTACAGTTCCGCAATACTGTTCAACAACGTTGGATATCAATTCTCTTCTTCCCGTCGT
Source organism: Centrapalus pauciflorus (assembly GCA_020465985.1). NCBI lineage: Eukaryota > Viridiplantae > Streptophyta > Magnoliopsida > Asterales > Asteraceae > Centrapalus > Centrapalus pauciflorus. Next base: position 200,858 of record JAANYP010002854.1, read on the forward strand.
ATGTTTGGAGCAACCCGAATCCATATACCAAATGGACTTCGCCTGAAAAGCAAATAAATTTATACAATGAAAATCTATATGCATTCAAACACATCCATTTTTAATTCACAATCAAACCGTGTTCTGAACCGAGATGTTCAGAACACATGATGAGCTAAGACCGGGTCCTGGGCTGTGTGCACAGAAGCCAAACGTGTCGGTTTAAGCACAACCGACAAGCAAAAAAATGGGTCCTAGTCTATGGTAACTAGAAGCCATTTCATTGAAGAACGGGTCTTGATCAGAAGTAACCAATAACCATCTGCATAAAGATCACACAACCTTGGGTACCCACCTCAATATGGGTCCCTTTTTGTTAGGAGTTCCAGATATACATGGCACGTGAACAGTTTTAGGAACCCATTTAGCATTTATGTGTGGTCCGGATGCATAACCCTTTGGAATCCATTGAAGATTGGATTTATTGGGTTTTGGAACCTTTGGCGCTGAAATTGCCTTTGGTTTTTGTCTTTTTGAGACCTTTTTGACCGTTGCTTTGGTTTTGGACCTTGGCAACGGAGAAGTCTCAATTTTATTTGAGGCCGATGATGCAACATTTTTTGTTTTCTTTTTCCGAATTCGTTTAACAGGATATGGCACGAAAGCATTCATTTCAGGAACCTGTCGTCAATATCGAGTTGGACATAAATTAAATAAATCACTGAAAGAGTACTTTAAAGGAACAATAGAATTCGGTACATCATTACAAGCATTGTCACACACATTGTTACACAAATTGTCTTTAGAGATTACAGACATCCTATCTCTAGTAAGAAATTCATTTGGCATTATAGCCTTCTTCACAAAAAAACTCGTAAAATCCAGCATGGTGGTTTTTGGAACTCTTCTTATATGATCTGTAGGAACAAAACGATTAGAGTCAGTAAGCATGGAAGATTTAGACTTGACAGAGTTTTCTTTTTGTTGGTGAGTGGATTTCTTAAAAGACTTGGATTTGATCTGAGTCTTTTTAGAAACCTCATTTTTAAAAGGTTTTGAACACTCACCTTTATAAATGACAGAAGAAGTTTCAGCTTTGGCCTTACCTTTATTTGATGACACATATGGAATTTTTATGGAATGAGGAACTGTTTGTTCTTTTGAAAAATCTTTCAATTTTTGTGAAAACATTTCAAAATTTTCTCTGTAGACAGTAACTTTCACATATTGTTGAAAAGATTGATTTACCAATTCTTCTTCGCTCTTAAGAAGAGCATCGTGAAGATCAAGTGCTTGCTTTTGAGACGACTTCAATTCCTTTTCTAAAACAATGATTTGTTGTTGAAGAACTTTTGCAGGAATATAAAGTTGAGGAGTTGGTTTTACGGTTTCTGTTTTCAATTCAGCTTCTGAATAAGTTCACAAGAAGTCTTCCTCTAAAGTGGGTACTCTAGAAGAATAACTCTCGTTAAGTTCTTCATATTTAAAAGAAATTTCTTTATGTTTACGAGCGACACGTTTCTCATTTTCTTGGTTTAAAACTTCTTTTGATGACTCAAAAAAGAAATATTTAAGACCAGCTCCCATATAATTCATGTCATAAAATAAAGGTAAAAGATTTTGTGCTTTTTCCAAATATTTATGATTTTTACAACCAATTCCTTGTTTAGAGTGGTAAAACCTAGTTTCTTTGGGCTGATTTAAGTGAATAGTTTGTTCTGTTTGACCCCTTTTTAAATATGCATCGTCAAGGGTCTTTATTCGTGAGTACAAACTTATCCTTTCTTCTTCAATCATATTATATTTTTCTAAACTGTCTATATTTTCCATATTTACCGCATCTAACTGTTTTGTAAGAACAGAAATTTCTTCTTTTAAAGAGAGTTTTTCTTTTGATAACGTTTCCATGCAAGATTCAAGATATATATTCCTGTCCTGAACATCTACTTTTTCTAGTAACATCTGTTTTATAACATTGTGATTGGTTAACCACTTTGAATGATATAATTCGGATGACTCTTTTAAAGTTTGAGCTTGATGTTCAGCTTGTACACACTTTGCAGTTTCAACATTTAATCTAGCTTGTAGATGAAGAATATGTGTGTGTAATGTACATTCATTATCTACAAATAAATTATTTACATGTGCAGAAATGTAACAGGAATATACCTCATTTGACTCTGAACCGGATGTAGAGCATTCAGGATCGTCGGTTGTGGTCATAAGACATGCTGGTGTATTTTTCAACGTCTCCCCCTCAGCAGCATGATCTGAAGTTTCAGCAGCGGAAACGGCACAATCCTCCAACCCTTGACGATCAACCATTTAGCAGTTTTTGCCCTTATCATCCTCCTCGTCGGTGTCATCAGCATCCCAGTAGTCTTCCTGGGCGACGAGGGCCAATGCATCGGTTCTTTTCTTGGCTGCCTCCAGCTTTCGCTCATAATAACCAACGTCTCTGTCAAAATTGTTCTTACACTCCCGAGCAAAGTGGCCCGGTTTACCACACTTGTAACAGAGACGTTCGTCTGCGGCTTTCGGTTCCTCAGCTCTAGGCCTATCATCTCTCCTCTCGGCCGGCCTCTTATCTGCGCTGCGATGCTTCCTGTTGTCATATCTCCTTCTGTCCCTTCTTTCAGGCTCTCTCCTCTCATCTCGGCGGTCATCCCTACGATCATCCCGTCGATCGCCCGCCTATCATCCCTTCGATCCTCACGCCTATCGTCTCGCCTTTCATAACGACGATCATCTCGATAGTCGTGCCTATCGTCATACCTCCTGTCATCTCGATCATCCCTTCGGTAATCGTCCCTGTGATAATCATCGCGCCGTTCATCCCTTCTATCATCAGAGTATTTCAGCGGACCGGTGTCATAACGGAGTTGATTGTTAGTCTTGGTGGAAAACCGTCGTTGTTGGAGACGGTTGGTCCACAAGGAAATCGGTTCTTGTATTGTGGCCTCTTCCTCATCAAATACTTGATGTGGAGGAGAGGCATACCTGCACTGCGATGATGATGAACCCGGAGCAAAGGATGGTGTCGGAATATTCGTGTTGGTAATCAAGGCTAGTGAATCATTCGGTTTCATCCCAGTATTGGCGGATAACAGTAACGATGCCAATTGATTCGCCATCAGTTTTTGTTGATCCACATCCCCTTGATACTTCTTTAGCTCCTTAAAGACGACGTTGATTGATACCTTAGGAATGTTCAGGACTCGCTTCGTGGCCCGGCATGCGATCTGCCACTCGGGGGCTAAGGCTGCAAAGAACTGGATGTTGATGTCATCCCTGTCCTTCTTGATGTGCAGTTTGTTCAATTCATCATGGACCGCACAAAACTTGGTAAACATAGCTTGCGGAGATTCCCCGTCTTTTGCGTGGAATTCTATAAACTTAGTCTTGGCCTCCTCAATCTTGGCCCTATCATCCAGATCTGCCCCCAGCATTTGGACTTCCAATTCGTTCCACATTTCCTTGGCAGACATTTTGCTGTCGACGCCAACCAGAATATTAGTGGGGAGGGCCTGATAGATCAGATATTCTGCCCTCTTATCTGCAAGTTGCTTGTCTCTCTCGGCGTCATTAGCTGGTTCTCGTTCAACTTTTGAGGCTAAGACAGGGGGGTCAGCCTCAGGTCGGGTTGCTATCTCCCGATAATAGATGACGGGACCTTCGGAGATGGACTGAAGCATTAAATTCCCAAGCGGTTGCATTCCAACGAATTTAAGGAACCGGGATTTCCATTGTTCATACTCATCTGGATAGAGAACAGGTGGTCTGTTCTCAGATCTGAGTACGAGAGCTTCGCGAGACATGATGATGGGTGCGGAGTAAAAAGTGAAGATCTTAAAGGTGGAAACTTGACACGGATGGGCTGGACTTAGGACGAATAGTACTGATTTCGGATGGAAGGGTAATTCGGATGGACTGATTTTGGATGAAGAGTGTTTCGGATGCTCAGAATTGATTTGGATGAAATGGGTATGTGATGGAAAAACCTAATCCTGATGAACAGTGAATTCGGATGGATGACGTAATTCGGATGAGAACCTACTTCGGATGGACAGCGTAATTTGGATGGTATTTCGGATATGGGCGAATATGGATGCTTAGAAGTTTGATGGACCGAATTCGGTTGAACCGGATTCGGATGCACAGGATGACTTCAGATGATGGACTTCGGATAAACAGAAGCGTTTCAGATGAAAGGTGGGAACCGAATTCGGATGGTCCGAATTCGGGTGAACAGTCGACAGGGTTTTAGGAAAGTGTCCAGGTAGGGGACCGAATTCGGATGGTCCGAAATGGATATGGTCCGAATTGAAATTTTAAAAATTTAAGCACAAGTCCACAATAGTACAATGGGAATGCCTGATCTGAACTTCGGCTGGTCCGAAGTTCGTATGAGACCTAAGTGGGGTCCGAAATAGGCAGTGGGAGATCCGAAATGCACCTAAAGTTGGTCCGAAATGGACCGAAGTGTGGTCCGAACTAGGATGGTAGTTGGTCCGAATTAGGATCCTGGATGGTCCGAATTGCTACAGTATATGGTCCGAATTACACCAGGTTTTAGCAGTTTTCTAAGGCAGAACAGAGCAGAATTCGATGTTTAGCAGTTTTAAAGCCTAAAAAACACTTCTAAATGTTGGATAAACTATTTTAAACACTTTTGATGTTTTAAAATAACTCAGAACACTTAAAAACAGGAAAGAACAAGCTAAAAAACCACGTAAAACGCATATTTTTGTTCTTATTAAAACTCCGATTCTTGATGATTTTTTGTGAAAATATGGAAGTGAATGAACTCGAAATCAGTATATGATGATATTGTGATGATTATAAGACTATAAGAACACACGAAACACTTAAAAACCAGAGAAAATGAAGATCTAATCGAATGGAGAATGAAGAACACGAAGAACACCTTAAAAACCCAGCAGAATCCGTAAATTTCAGTTGAAATCCACCTTTTGGGCTCTGATACCAATTGTAAATATGTAATCCCGTATATTATCAGCACCTTTAATGTTCTTTATCGAATCCCAAGAAGAAACAAGCTCAATAATTGAGAAATGATGAAGAAGACAATATGAATATTGAGAGAGAATAAAAGTGGCGGCTGCAGTGTATATTCAATATGTTTCAACCATCAATTACAAAGAAACCCTAGGAGCCTATTTCTAGGCTCCTTTAATTAACTATGGAGCTTTGACAACTTTGGCCCCTAGACTTTTACAAGGAAATAAAATACAAGGAAATAAATACAAGACTAAACAATAAGTAAATAATTATTACAAAATAACTCCCTATGATCAAAATTAAATGTCTAACATAAACTAGGGTGACTAGTAACAATGTCAAGATTAAGAAGGTCAAATTTGTGCTATCTTCTAGTGATAAGCTTGTAGGAGAAGCTAAAATTGATTTTAATAATCATAATGAGGAAACAGTCACTGTTGTTGAGACTAAAGAACATGACACTAATGAGACACCTAAGTCAAAGGGCACGCATAAGAAGTCAATTGATAAAATGTCATGTTTTAGATGTCATGAAAAGGGACATGTTGCGTCTAGTTGTCCACACAGGAAGGTAGAATCTACACTTACAAATGGAAAGCTGGAACAACATAAACCTTCTCCAAGTGTAGCAAGCACAAGTGGTTCTCAAAACACCGAGAAACTTGTGCAAGCCACACCAAAACTTGCTGTGAAACAAACACCTATGTCAGGTAGACCGAATGAAGTGGTTAGGACTAATTCACCAAATAGAATCCCTAATCAATCTAGGTCAGGACCACAACAAAATTATAGGAGTACTACACCTAGAAGAGCTTACACTCTGGTTAGGTCACACACCCCTGTAAGACATCAGACACCAGGTAGAGCCCCGGGATATCACTCGGATATGCCTTATAATCGAAATTATTCAAGGGCTGCACAGCAAATGCCGACACAAAGGCCGAGAGTGAACTTAAAACACTCAGCACCACAATAGGCTCTGAATCAAACACCCAAGTCACCTGAAAGGAGAGATGGGTATTTGAAGGAGTTCAAGTATATGGACGAGAATGGTATTACCAAGTCAGTCAATCCTTGGGTTCCCCTTGATAACTAAACTATTTTCTTTCATGTGCAGGAGATAACTACAGGTCCAAACAACAAATGGTTCGTTGACAATGGTTGCTCTAGGCACATGACTGGGGAAAGAAGTCAACTAAAAGACTTCAAGGGAGGGAATAAGGGATTTGTATCATTTGCTGGTAACAAAGGATGAAATATAACCGGTACTGGAGTGGTCACTAATGGGACAATCATGTAACAACCCAACTTTTAGCCCAACTAAATATCTGATTTTGAGATAATAATGTAATTTTATTACATTATTTATGATGTAAGTTATTTAAGTTTGAAAATATTTATTTAAATTATATATATGATATTAATTATTAAAGATGAGTAAATTAAAAGATATGTAAAATACAAAAGTTTAATGGGTTAAATAGCAAATTTAACCAAAGTTTATATATAAACCTTGAAAATGATCATTTAAGATCATTAAATACAATTAACTCTCTCTCTCTACTCTCTCACTAAAAACATACGATTCTTCACAAGAATTCAACGAAAACTCCATAAATTTGCAATCAAATTGAAGATTGAAGACAAAGAGGAGATACAAGTATCATCAAGAAACATCAATTGACAAGAATTTAAGGTAATTTTCCAAACTATTCAAAGTTTGGTTCGGTTTTATGTAAAAACCGAAACCAAAGAAATTAAATTATGAAATTATTGTTGCATGTATAAGAATTTTGTAGATTATGATAAATTTATGATAATAGATGAAATAGAAACAGAAATCGGAGGTTAGATCGTTCGAATAAGCAAGAAATTTGATTTTTATGAAAATATATGTTTTCGACAAAAACTTGCTTATTTTGGACGATCTTGACAAATTAATGATGTTATTAATAGCGAAATTAGTATAAAAACACTCAAATAGTGATATTACATCAATATATTTCATTGCATGTTGATAAAGATGAAAGTTTGATAATTATTAATAAAATCCGTATGAAGAACACCAAGAACACCAAGAACAATTTCTGGAAAAATATGAAGATATGGGATCCGAATTCGGATGAATCCGAAATTGGATGAAGTGCTTAAAATTCGGTTATCTTGCCACTTCGGATGAAACACATGTTTCGGATGAGGTGGTCCGAACTCGGATGACCCGAATTCGGATAGTGCCTACTTCGGGTCCAATACTATTTCGGATAAAGTACCGTTTCGGACGGAAGAAGGTCCGAACTCGGATGATCTTCGGATGGCTCATTTCGGATAGTCTCAGTTCGGATGTGCCATTTCGGATGCCAGAATCGAATCCGGGTGATCCGGATTCGGATGGTCCGAATTCGGATGGTCCTAATCCGGATGTGGTTTTTATGATTCAAAATATAACAACAGAATTCCTTATATAAATATGAATGATCAGATTTCAGAAATGTAACTTTATAAGACTTTGAGATTGATGCTAATATGATTAAAATATAAGATTGTGGGATCAAAGACCAACGAATAAATCTTGAGCATAAATGATGAACACTGAATATATATTATTCAGATGATATAAGAGCTAATAAATATCAGGAATGATATTAATAACAGATTGAGCAACGAGCAAAATGGCGAGCATCTGAAAGTCTGATATAAGTCAGATAGTGGTTCTATCCACTACAGATTGTGAGCAACAGAGCCAGAGCCAGAAAGTAAAAGAGCACAAATAGCCAGTAACAGTGAGTTGTAGATTTCACTTTAACTGCATATTATGTGAATTGAGACTTTTGTTGCATGATTCTGATTTATTGATATTCTGATCTTGAGCTTATTGAAATATTGTCATAGTATATTTACTATGATTTGTTGAGCTGAGTATTTCTTCTTCTAGATTCGATTCTTTGACGAGTCACTTGATTGTTAAGCTTAACACCATCACTATTGCTCAGTGTTGGGTTATGTTAGGCTTATGATGTGCTGATTTACGTGATGAAAGCACAGAGGGTAGCTAGAGCTGAGCATTCCGATGATATCCAAATAGAGCTTTTACTGGTAGCTAGCCCAGTACGTGGCTGATCCCCACTAATGATGCGTGTGTATGGATTTATCATCATCCGAGCATTCCTTATGAATTTGTCTAAAAGTCTCAAGAGCAACAACAGTTTTATAACTGGGAGCTGAGCAAAGTCGCGCATCAAAAGAGCATAATTGGCCAATGTCTCTTCGAGATTGAGCTGTGCATGAGCCAAGTGCAGTGCATATAGAGCTGAGCCGTGCATGAGCCGAGTGCAGTGCATGTGTTTCCGCGTTCATAATTGCATGTTAAATGTGAAATTCTACATTCTCACTAAGAAAATAAGCTTACCCATTGTTGCATTATTTTTCAGGTAAAGGCAAAGGATTGGCTTGACCTAGTTCATAGGTCAGGATTTTGAAAGAGCTTGAAGTGCATTAGAACCGGTTTCAACATCTTGGTATTTGGATGATGATAGAGCTTTGGGGTTCGGGTTTAGTTTATATTATGTGATTTGATGTAATAGTCTAGATGTTTGTACTTTGCTACTTAAAATTCTGTCCCTGTTTGTAATTAACTTTATTTCCGAAATTGTTAATTTTATCTTAGTTTCCTGATTGATATTGCATTGCTACTGGGCCTAGACTTAAGACCTTTGAGAAATCTGAGGTTCTTACAGGATGGTATCAGAGCAATAGTTTGAGTGAATCATTGTATTACCTGTAATACATGATCTCAAACTTGTGCAATGCTATTGTATCAATCATGACAGAATGGCTTGAACTAAGATAGGTTTCAGAGACTAGTAGGACGGGGCATGAATGGGTACAATGTGCTAGGCTAATGATCTAAATGTTTAGTGATTTGAATTTCAGAGCTATGTCAGGAGAAGGTGAACCATCAGGTGGCATGACCCTAGAGCAAGTCCTGGAAATGATGCAACAACTAATAACCCAGAATAATGAGCAACAAAACAAGTTTATGCTAGAACAAATTGAATCAATAAAGAAAATTGAAAAGAGAAATAAACATAAAAAGAAGCAAACTGAACAGCCAAGCGAATCAGATTCAGATAATGAGCATGTCAATAAACGAGCTGTGCAGCCAAAAGGCTGTGGATTTAAAGATTTCAAAGCGAGTGGTGCTATGACGTTTGAAGGCACAGTAGATCCAATAAAAGCGTTAGATTGGATAAGTCATACTAAAGAGATCTTCCGTATCTCAGAATGTCTGGACAGCAATAGAGTTAAGTTTGCTACAGCACTGTTCGTTGGAGCTGCTAGAGCTTGGTGGAAAACACAAAGGAGCATCTATGGTGAGGAAGCAATTATGACACTGTACTGGGAACAGTTCTTGGAGATGTTCAACGCCAAATACTGTCCAACAGACAAACAAGACGAACTCGAGATGCAGTTGATGCAATTGAAACAAGGAACTAAGACCGTTGATGAATATGAGCATGAGTTCTCGAGACTTTGCGGCTACTCGTCATATCAAGTAGCAACAGAAGAGCGTAAGATAAACCGATTCAGACTGGGTCTGAATCCAATATATAGAAGACAAATAAGCAGCATCAAGTTCACGACGTATCTCAACATAGTGGAAGCAGCAAGGATGGTGGAGCGAGAATTCACAGATTCGAGTTGTGAACCCGTGATGATGGCTATAAGTCCTACATGTCCATCTCCACCTAAGAAACAGAAATCCAGTAGATTCTTCAGTTCATCAAAGTCCAGTCAGCAGCAGTCACAAGCATCCTCTACACCTCAGAAGACTAGAGTTTATTCCATACAGTCAGGAGCACGACCGTGTAAACGTTGTAACAAATTTCATAGCGGACGCTGCAACCCTAGAGATGTGACATGTTACACTTGTAAACAGATTGGACATGGAAGCGATGAGTGCCCAGAAAGAAACGACGTATGCTACAACTGTGGTGAGCATGGACATTATGCCAAGCATTGCCCAAATGCACGCATGTTTACTAATCCTGAACAACCAGTTGGCAGAGCAATCCAACAGAGTACTACAATGATACCTACAGCAAAGGCGCGAGCTTTCCATATAACTGCTGAGGATGCCGAGGAGACACCAGAAACGCCAAAAGACCCCAACGGTATTTAATAATAAGTTACTTATATGATATAAATGATTTAATTCCGTTGCCAGCCGAAGATAAATTCTAAAATAAGGAGTGAGTTAACTGTACAACCCTGTCATCGATAGTGAATAATGCGGATGACATATGGGTTGTATCAGTTGAAGTTACTATTCAAATACATTTCTAATCGGAAATTATACCTATAAACAATATAGGTATTGTAATCTGAATCATGTATAATTCAAAAGCTCTAAGAAATCAAAATATAATCCTAAATACAAGCTACTTCATAAATCCTAGTAATCAGAAAGATTACAGCGTGTCTTATAATGAGACAGAGGTAGAAGTAGTTAATCCAATAAATATTATTGAGAACTTTGTTAAGCCAAGCGATTAGCCATGAATGGCTAAGGAAAAGCCGTCAAAAACTAAAATAAATGTAAGAATGGATTCTCACTATGTCGACGTGAGACTAGTGAGATATCTAAAATGGAATTCCTATGCCATCTAACTGCACATAAAATAAAAGCTTCCGCCAAAATAGTAAAGTAATTTAAATTCAGAAATTCGCCGATGAAAATTCAAACATAAGTCTTTACGTATAATTAAATTAATAGAGGAAGGCGATAACGATAAAGTAGAAGATGATGTAAATGGTCGTGGAAACGGTTTTGGAACCCTGGTAACTTGAGATCTGACTTCATTAATAAGAATCTGTCGTTATGTCTCACGAATCAAATCGAGAAAACCTAAGTAAATTGTCGATTTCTATCAACTTGTTCCCTGGAATTCGAATCTGAATAACATTTGTTTTCCATGTCACTAATGTTCTTATTCGCTGGAAGATTCTAAAACGTATGATCTCTTCAAATTCAGGATCATATTTGGTTGTTTGAAATATCCATCAACTGTTGAACTCGTTGCGAAGAAAATGTGATCGATTATAACTTATGTTTTGTTCGACAAGCTCTAAATACAACATTTCAAACATTTTGCCTCAAACTCTCATTCTTGGCTTCTAACATTCGATCTTCTTGGAGGATTTTACTTCTCGAGAGACTGCATACATAAAAGATTTGGCGGATATGACAGCGCAAATTGAGACCAAGGTAGGTGAGGTGAAGTCGCTACATGAAGAGTTAACTCCAATTGTTGCGCCGGAGGATAGATTTCATTTGTTTGATAGAGCAAAGAAAAGTATAAGTCTTCATAAGAAGTCAGCACGAGTCAGAAAATCGGCTAAGCGATTGACGATTTTAACATCATCAATAAAAGAAACATAAAGTACAGATATCAGACTCCCAAAAGTTTTACAGCTAGTTTCAAAGGAAAAATGAAAAAGAGATCTGAGCTAATTGATGTATATTGAGCTGCAGGCTAAATTGAATGAGATATAAAGTTAAATCTCAAAAGCCCACAAAGTGACTATATCACTGATAATCAGAAATCCTAAAAATCTCTTATGTGATTGTATAAGATAGCAAATGAAAATTTTACAATACAGATGAGAGATTTAAAAGCTATAACTGGCTCAAGATCGAATGAAAGAGATATATGAGCTAACTCATGTATTGAGTTGCTATCTGGATTGATTATGGCGAAAAGCATAAAGCTCATATAATACGAGTATGAATAATAAGTCAGAATTTCTAAAATGATCAAACAGCGAAACATGGAATCAAATATGAACTCTGAAAAGAGAAATTTAAGTTTTGTACTTGAGAATCTCAAAGAAACATAAGATGTGAAATACAGATGGTGCTCATTCAGTGGAAACACCACAAAGGTTCGTATCAGTCTTGGGAATCAGGATATCATAAAAACTAACTGCCCAAGTCTGTTCGAACATATCTAACTTCGGGGACGATGTTTGTGCGTGGTGGAGCCCATTCTGTAACAACCCAACTTTTAGCCCAACTAAATATCTGATTTTGAGATAATAATGTAATTTTATTACATTATTTATGATGTAAGTTATTTAAGTTTGAAAATATTTATTTAAATTATATATATGATATTAATTATTAAAGATGAGTAAATTAAAAGATATGTAAAATACAAAAGTTTAATGGGTTAAATAGCAAATTTAACCAAAGTTTATATATAAACCTTGAAAATGATCATTTAAGATCATTAAATACAATTAACTCTCTCTCTCTCTACTCTCTCACTAAAAACATACGATTCTTCACAAGAATTCAACGAAAACTCCATAAATTTGCAATCAAATTGAAGATTGAAGACAAAGAGGAGATACAAGTATCATCAAGAAACATCAATTGACAAGAATTTAAGGTAATTTTCCAAACTATTCAAAGTTTGGTTCGGTTTTATGTAAAAACCGAAACCAAAGAAATTAAATTATGAAATTATTGTTGCATGTATAAGAATTTTGTAGATTATGATAAATTTATGATAATAGATGAAACAGAAACAGAAATCTGAGGATAGATCGTTCGAATAAGCAAGAAATTTGATTTTTATGAAAATATATGTTTTTGACAAAAACTTGCTTATTTTGGACGATCTTGACAAATTAATGATGTTATTAATAGGGAAATTAGTATAAAAACACTCAAATAGTGATATTACATCAATATATTTCATTGCATGTTGATAAAGATGAAAGTTTGATAATTATTAATAAAATCCGTATGAAGAACACCAAGAACACCAAGAACAATTTCTGGAAAAATATGAAGATATGGGATCCGAATTCGGATGAATCCGAAATCGGATGAAGTGCTTAAAATTCGGTTATCTTGCCACTTCGGATGAAACACATGTTTCGGATGAGGTGGTCCGAACTCGGATGACCCGAATTCGGATAGTGCCTACTTCGGGTCCAATACTATTTCGGATAAAGTACCGTTTCGGACGGAAGAAGGTCCGAACTCGGATGATCTTCGGATGGCTCATTTCGGATAGTATCAGTTCGGATGTGCCATTTCGGATGCCAGAATCGAATCCGGGTGATCCGAATTCGGATGGTCCGAATTCGGATGGTCCTAATCCGGATGTGGTTTTTATGATTCAAAATATAACAACAGAATTCCTTATATAAATATGAATGATCAGATTTCAGAAATGTAACTTTCTAAGACTTTGAGATTGATGCTAATATGATTAAAATATAAGATTGTGGGATCAAAGACGAACGAATAAATCTTGAGCATAAATGATGAACACTGAATATATATTATTCAGATGATATAAGAGCTAATAAATAACAGGAATGATATTAATAACAGATTGAGCAACGAGCAAAATGGCGAGCATCTGAAAGTCTGATATAAGTCAGATAGTGGTTCTATCCACTACAGATTGTGAGCAACAGAGCCAGAGCCAGAAAGTAAAAGAGCACAAATAGCCAGTAACAGTGAGTTGTAGATTTCACTTTAACTGCATATTATGTGACTTGAGACTTTTGTTGCATGATTCTGATTTATTGATATGCTGATCTTGAGCTTATTGAAATATGGTCATAGTATATTTACTATGATTTGTTGAGCTGAGTATTTCTTCTTCTAGATTTGATTCTTTGACGAGTCACTTGATTGTTAAGCTTAACACCATCACTATTGCTCAGTGTTGGGTTAATGTTAGGCTTATGATGTGCTGATTTACGTGATGAAAGCACAGAGGGTAGCTAGAGCTGAGCATTCCGATGATATCCAAATAGAGCTTTCACTGGTAGCTATCCCAGTACGTGGCTGATCCCCACTAATGATGCGTGTGTGTGGATTTATCATCATCCGAGCATTCCTTATGAATTTGTCTAAAAGTCTCAAGAGCAACAACAGTTTTATAACTGGGAGCTGAGCAAAGTCGCGCATCAAAAGAGCATAACTGGCCAATGTCCCTTCGAGATTGAGCTGTGCATGAGCCTAGTGCAGTGCATATAGAGCTGAGCCGTGCATGAGCCGAGTGCAGTGCATGTGTTTCCGCGTTCATAATTGCATGTTAAATGTGAAATTCTACATTCTCACTAAGCAAATAAGCTTACCCATTGTTGCATTATTTTTCAGGTAAAGGCAAAGGATTGGCTGGACCTAGTTCATAGGTCAGGATTTTGAAAGAGCTTGAAGTGCATTAGAACCGGTTTCAACATCTTGGTATTTGGATGATGATAGAGCTTTGGGGTTCGGGTTTAGTTTATATTATGTGATTTGATGTAATAGTCTAGATGTTTGTACTTTGCTACTTAAAATTCTGTCCCTGTTTGTAATTAACTTTATTTCCGAAATTGTTAATTTTATCTTAGTTTCCTGATTGATATTGCATTGCTACTGGGCCTAGACTTAAGACCTTTGAGAAATCTGAGGTTCTTACAAATCAAACTTGATCAAGTTTACCATGTTGATAAACTTGTTCACAATCTCATTAGTGTATCTTAAATCTATGATAAGAAGAACTAAGTGGTTTTCACCGACACTGAGGCGTTAGTGCTAAAACCGGGATTTAAAGTACCTGAAGAGTGGATATTAATGAGGGCCCTAAGGAAGAATGACTTGTACATGCTAGACATGAACAAACCGGAATCTTCGTTGGGACCAATATGTCTTCTATCAAAAGCTTCAGAGACAGAATCCGTTTTATAGCACAGACGCATGGCACACTTGCACCTAAGAAAAATGAACTACATCACTAAGAATGGATTGGTGCAAGGTGTTCCAATGAAGAGTTTTCACTTTGAAGACAAGTGTGTACCGTGCAAGAAAGGCAAACAACAAAAGAAGTCACACAAGTCCAAGACTCAGAACTCAATATCTGCCACTTTCGATTTGTTGCATATGGACCTATTCGGATCAATCAAGAAAAGGAGTATAGGTTGTAGTTGGTATTGTTTAATTATCCCTGATGATTACTCATGATTTTCATGGGTTTTCTTTTTTAGGTACGAAGGACGAGACAGCTGCCAAGCTAATCGGGTTCTTAGACCAAGTCGAAAACTCCTATGCGACGCGGGTAAAACGTATCAGGAGTGATAACGGAACGGAATCCACAAACACTGCAATTGGTGTATATTGCCTATCAAAAGGCATAGTGTGTCAATTTAGTGCACCTTATGAGCCACAGCAAAATGCGGTGGCAGAACGGAAAAACAGGACTTTGATTGAGGCAGCGAGGACCATGCTCTCGGATTCAATACTTCCTACCATGTTTTGGGGGGAGGAAGTGAATACTGCGTGTCATGTTTTAAATCGGGTCCTTACTGTCAAATAATTGAACAAAACCTGTTATGAAGTTTTGAATAAAAGGCCACCAAATTTAACTGGCTTCGAACCATTTGGGGTACCATGTATGTTAATGAAAGCAAAACATCAACCTAAGTTGGGTGAAAAGGCTGACGAAGGTTATTTCCTAGTTTATGTGTCGAACTCACCAAATAAAAGGGTTTTTAACAAATCGAATGGTACAGTAGAGATTGTGTATAATATTGATGTAACAAGTTATACACATCGACCCCAAACTAGTCCGGAATGGATTTTTGATTATGACAAACTGTTTGAATCATTTAACATTCCTTTGGATGGAAATGCAGGTACAATCGAACAAGACTTATCATCAATAAATCTGAATGATGACGGTCAAAGTTTTATGAGGATGACTTTTCCATCAACTTCCGAGCCTACAACGACAGAAGAGAGATCTCCAGCAGAGAATGATTCTGAGTTGCCTACAGATGAAAATTAGACTACAAATTCTAATTCCGAAGATAGTGTTCATGTGGAAGAAAATTTAGAGTCTGAAGTCGTTCCCCAGCTAGGTGAGATAGGATCAAATTTAGGAGATAATCTTAGGGTCGATGAGATAGAAACATCAAGGATTAATAAGGATCATCCAGTTGAGTGTATCATCGGAAATCCAAATGTTGGTGTGAGGACTAGGAGTAGTTTGAATAACAACACAGTGTTGTTGTCGATGATCAATGACTCCGAGGCCTTTCACACCTGCCTCTATTCGTGTTTCATCTCCCAAGTAGAGCCGAAGAATGTGCAAATGGCACTGAAAGACAACTCTTGGGTTGAAGCGATGCTGGAAGAACTGGCACAATTCAGGAAACTTGAAGTGTGGGAGTTAGTTCCATTACCTCGAGGAGAAGTTGCAATAGGAACCAAGTGGGTTTTTAAGTGCAAGAGAGATGATCGGGGTATAGTGACTCGCAACAAGGCAAGACTTGTCGTAAAGGGTTTTAAACCAAGAGGAAGGAATCGATTACAATGAAGTTTTTGCGACAGTGGCAAGGCTTGAGGTAATTCTTTTGTTTCTCGCCTTTGCATCCTTCAAAGGATTTAAAGTCTATCAGTTGGATGTAAAAAGTGCATTCTTGTATGGCAAAGTGAATGAATTGGTGTACGTTGAACAACCGCCCGGGTTTACAGATCTAATGTATCCAGACAGAGTGTATCGTTTAGATAAGGCTTTGAATGAACTACATCAAGCACCAAGGGCGTGGTATGAAACACTAGCTACTCATCTTTTGGACAACGGGTTTGAAAGAGGGAGAATTGATAGCACATTGTTTGTGAAGAGGAAGGGTGAACACTTTATCTTGGTACAAGTGTACGTCGATGACATCATTTTTGGGTCATCAGACGAGCAGATGTGCAAAGACTTTGAGAAGGTGATGAAGTCTAAGTTTGAGATGAGTGCTATTGGTGAGTTAAACTTCTTTCTGGGTTTGCAAGTTGAGCAGAGGAAGGAGGGTATGTTTATCCATCAGACGAAGTATGTCTACGACTTTCTAGAGCGCTTCGGGATGGAAGGAACCAAACTGACGACTCACTTTAACACGCCGATTCAAGTGAATCACAATCTCGGACCGGGTACAGAAAGTGATACCGATGTGGATCCGACGTTATATCGGGCCATGATTTGATCACTTATGTATTTAACTGCTTCTAGACCTGACATAATGTTTGTTGTGTGTATTTGTGCTAGGTTTCAAGCTAATCCAAAAGAGATGGACATGAAAGCTGTGAAGCGGATTCTGAGATACCTCAAGTCGAAACCGAAGCTGAGACTTTGGTATCACGCGGATGGTGATATGGAATTGGAAGCCTTCACGGATTCAAATTATGGATGGTGCAGCTTGAATCGCAAGTCAACAACTGGAGGTTGTCAGTTCCTTGGAGGGAGACTCGTTTCCTGGCAATGCATGAAACAGACTTCGGTATCCGTGTCAATGTGCGAGGCCGAATATGTTGATGCTGGTAGTTGATGTTCACATGTTTTGTGGATACAACAACAATTGCGGGATTACAGTTTGACTTATACTCATACTCCTATTAGGATAGATAATCAGTCTACTATTGCTATAACCAATAATTTAGTTAAACACAGTAAAACCAAGCACATAGACATAAGACACCATTTTATACGTGATTGTGCTGAAAAGAATTTAATAAAGCTGGTAAAAGTGGCAACGGAAGACAATAATGCTGATTTATTTACTAAAGCTTTTGATAAGTCACGTTTTGAGTTGTTAGTTCAACTAAATGGCATGCGTAATCCAGAGTAACTTGACCTTAGTAGAATTTAGTTCTTTTTATAGCAGTTACATAGTAGAGTTTCTTTCTTTTTATAGTAAGTTTAGTAGCTAAGTAAATTTTTTTTTTGTAAGTTAGTAGGTTAGTTTATTAGCTTATTTTTATTTATGAAAAACAAATAAAAAAGAGAGAAAATCATAAAAAGCTCAAAAAGAAGAGAATATTAGAAAATTGAGTTAAGTCTTAGATTCATAGGTTCAAAGTGACGAAAATTAGCACAGTCGGTACAATCTATAAGTGTTAAGCTTTCACACATAATGCACCTTAAACTCTAAGTGATATACATTTTCTAGTTTGATGTGTTGGTAGGCATAATACACAAAGGGAATCTCAAAGCTAATAAAATATTCAAGAAAAAGTCATACGTGTAACTAACTTAGATGTATGACCAAAGGGTCTTAATTTTTATGTTACAGACATACAGACAATGATTGTAAATGAGGTATGCATATTTTCTTGGGGATGTATAGCCACATCAGATACATCTTAAAGAAAAGGAAAGAATAGGAACATCATGATAGTAATTTGAGAGTCAAAATAAGTCACTCTGTTGTACGTAAGTACAGACCTGTGTCCTCTAGTTTGACTCGAGTTAGCAAGACAAGTCGCTTTGTTGTACGTCAGTACAAACCTGTCACCGCTATCTTGCTAGCTTTAAAATATACTTTAAGACAAACTAAGATACCCTGTTGTATGTAAATACAGAACTGTGTTCGACGTTTGCCTTTTAAAGAAAATTTGCAATACCGAAAAGTTATAATCATTGTGTGTATGCCTTGATCATAAAAGTATGTCTAAGTATGAGACACGTAAGGTTGTTTTTTGATAAATAAAAAGGCCAAGAGATATTCCAAAGTGTAACATGTTTAAAGGAAAAAAAATATCAACAATCGCCTAGACATGTGTGTCACGACAAACAATCAAAGAATCAAAAATTCCTAAGTGTGAGAGTGCAATACTGAAAGTGCGTATTTGACACCGCTATCTGATTGAACCTTTCTTTGACTTTCTCACCAAAAATATTATGTTAGTATAGGTTGTACAGTTTTAAAAATGTTTTTGAGTAATTCAAGTTTATTTTCCTTTCTTTCAAAGTTTTATTTTCCTTATTTTATTTTTCCTTAATTTAAATTATTATTTTTTATTTTATTAAGTAGGAAAAAGGTCAACGTTACTAGGATGCATTTTTGGTTGAATAGACATACATTGCGTAAAAATCTATTGCTTGGTGTAAATAATTTTGCAAGGTTTGTAAAATTCCGTTACACGAAAAAGTTGAAAAAGTTGAATTTTATTCAAGGATTTTCAAATTTTCAATTATGTTCGAATTTAAGACAAACTCGAATTAATTTTCGAATCTGTCAGTAAATTTGAATTTAATGCTAAGTTCGAAGGTTGTTAGTATATAAAGGTCAACAGTGACTCATTAATGTCACCTACGTTCGATTTTCTATATTCGAACTTTCTTACCAGCGATTTCGAACATGTTCTCGAGTTTACCGATTTCGACTTTTACACTATTTCTCGAAGTTTTGTCCGGTTATATTGAAATCTACTTACAAATCTAGGTATAAATATAAGTATTATACAAGTTTTAAGTAGTCTAGGACTCAATTATAGCAAAAATTGACCAAATTTTGATGTTTTTTGGGTTTAAACTTTGTGATTCAAAATCACAAGTTTTAACCGGTGAAACTTCAAATAAATTACATACATCTTCGCTTGAACCTAATAGGACTTGATGATACTAATTTCTAAGTAAAATAGGGTTAAAATCATGGATTTGTGTTCGAAAGTGACCGACTTCGAACATGTTCATCATGTTCGAACTTGTCAGGAAATTCGAATTTGTCAACAAACTTGAACTCAGTCAAATTCGAACATGTCCTTCGATTCTATTATTAAATTCAAAATGTTTGCATAATTTTAACTTCAAACTTGTAGAAATTCGAATGTGTTAGATTTTTGTAACAACCCAACTTTTAACCAACTTAAATATCTGATCATTGAACCAATAATGTAATATTATTACATTATTTTGAATTATAATTTAATTAAGTTATTGAAATATTTAATTAAATTATATAAATATTTAAAATATGAATTATGAATTAATAAATTATTAAGATAATTAAATGAAAGATATATAAGATACGAAATTAATAGTGGGTTAAGTAGCAAACGTAACTAGTCAAAATATATAAATGGAATATAATTCATAAAATCAGATTTCACACTCTCTCTCTAGACTTTCTATCTCTGCTCTCTCTTCTTTTCTTATCGTTTCTTCATCTTCATTATTCATCAAGAACATCATCAAGAAATTTCAACCACAATCATGATTTAAATCAAGAAATCATCAAATCATACTCAAGCAACAAGATTTTGCCAAGATACAAGGTGAATTTCAAAGTTTTGATATATATATATATATATATATATATATATATATATATATATATGCTACGGCTTCCTGGGAAAAATATGTCTTCCATTTTTGATCATGAAAATATGTTTTGATCATCAAAATAGATCCATGCATGTCTATATTGTGTGTGTTTGTTCATAATTTAGAGCAACAATTACCATAAAAATTAATTGATTTGTTGCTGTGAAAACAAAGAAAAAGGAAAGAAAATAAAGTGCATATGTGTGTGTGTTTGTGTGTTTGACATGTACCGAAACCACAAAGGTTTCGGTAATCTCATTATAAATACCGAGACAAGCCTTCCTATTCCATTATTTGTGTTCTATCAAATACCGAAACAACAAAGAAGACTACCGAAACATATATATATATATAGTACCGAAACCTTCCAGGTTTCGGTAAACAGTCTAAACCCACCACCGAAACTAAAAACCACCGAGACCCATCAAGCAATACCGAAACCTTGAAAGGTTTCGGTAAATTCCAAACCAACCGAAACCATAGACCGATATTGAAACCCACATGGCTACCGAGACTTCATAAATACCGAAACAAAGCATGTAGCAGCCATGTGTATATATATATATATGTATGTATAGGTATTGTATGCATGTGTTTGTGTGTGTGCAGTTACACGACAGAAACAGCAACAGCAGCATTGTTTCTATTTCTTCTTACATGAATTTAGTACATGTGTGCAGAAATATATGTGCAGTGTGTGTCCAGCATGTAAGTATATGTATGCGTAGGGTGTGCAAAAAATAGTCACAGCAACAATCTTTTCCCTTTTCTTGTATGTGCTGACCATATATATTTGTATGCTACTAAACAGAAACCTTAGCACCTACTTAAACTATTTGACAAATACCAAAGGTTTCGGTAATTATCTTCAAAACAGAAACAGTCCAGATCATTCACAGTAACCTACTTACTCTTTAAATGTTAATAAAGTATGTGTGTGGAAAAAAGGAGAACAACAACAACTCCCAAAATGTGTGTAGCTTTATATATATATTATGTATATATATATGTATTAATAATAGAAAACAATTCCTTCTTTTTCTTTATATGTAAAGAGTATGTGTATGTGAGAAGTGTATGAAAATATGTGTGATCATAAATTAGATTTCACAAATACATCATTATGACTATAGCACATAAATGGTATTCAAATATATGATCAATGATATAATTTGACATAAGCTTATGAGAATTGGATTATAAAGTCCAATTGAAAGCATATGATGTTATTATGTTATGAAATAAGTATCATGATCAGTAAATATGTTTTAATGTGGGTTCAATATGCAAACGAAAGCCAAGAAAAGACTTAATATAGTCACACATGTGCATGAAAAAGGACATAAAAGTTTATAAATCATTTAAAGCATATTCTATATGTGCTAAGCATTAAACGATTGAATGAAAGATTTTAATGAGATTGATGGCCATATTCATCTCAATACAATTAAAGTATGAGAATTTGGGATTAAAAACCAACGAATGAACATATGATCAAAATATAAGATTTTGAGATCAAAGATCAATGAATGAATCTTGAGCATAAATGATGAACACTGAATAAATTATTCAGATGATATAAAGACTAATAAATATCAGAACTGATATGTATAACAGATTGAGCAGCGAGCAAGATGACGAGCATCTGAAAGTCTGACATAAGTCAAGATAGTGGTTCTAATCCACTACAGATTGTGAGCAACAGGGCCAGAGCCAGAAAGTAAAAGAGCACAAATAACCAGTAACAGTGAGTTGTAGATTTCACTTTAACTGCATATTATGTGAATTGAGACTTTTGTTGCTTTATTCTGATTTATTTGATATTCTGATCTTGAGCTTATTGTTATATTGTCATAGTATATTTACTATGATTTGTTGAGCTGAGTATTCCTTCCTCTAGATTCGATTCTTTGACGAGTCATTTGATTGTTAAGCTTAACACCATCACTATTGCTCAGTGTTGGGTTAATGTTAGGCTTATGATGTGCTGATTTACGTGATGAAAGCACAGAGGGTAGCTAGAGCTGAGCATTCCGATGATATCCATATAGAGCTTTTACTGGTAGCTAGCCCAGTACGTGGCTGATCCCCACTAATGATGCGTGTGTATGGATTATCATCATCCGAGCATTCCTTATGAATTTGTCTAAAAGTCTCAAGAGCAACAACAGTTTTTATAACTGGGAGCTGAGCAAAAGTCGCGCATCAAAAGAGCATTAATTGGCCAATGACCCTTCGAGATTGAGCTGTGCATGAGCCTAGTGCAGTGCATATAGAGCTGAGCCGTGCATGAGCCGAGTGCAGTGCATGTGCTTCCGCATTCATAATTGCATGTTAAATGTGAAATTCTGCATTCTCACTAAGCAATTAAGCTTACCCCGTTGTTGCATTATTTTTCAGGTAAAGGCAAAGGATTGGCTGGACCTAGTTCATAGGTCAGGAATCTGAAAAAGCTTGAAGTGCTTTAGAACCTGTTTCAACACCTTGGTATTTGGCTGATAATAGAGCTTTAGGTTTCGGGTCTAGTTTATATTATGATTTTGATGTAATAGTCTAGATGTTTGTACCTTGCTACTTCAATTCTGTCTCTGATTGTAATTAACTTTATTTCCGCAACTGTTAATTTTATCTTAGTTTCATGATTGATATTGCATTGCTACTAGGACTTGACTTGAGACCTTTGAGAAATCAGTGGGTCTCACAGGATGGTATCAGAGCAATAGTTTGAGTGAATCATTGTATTACGTGTAATACATGATCTCAAACTTGTGCAATGCTATAGTATCAATCATGATAGGATGGCTTGAACTAAGATAGGTTTCAGAGACTAGTAGGATGGGACATGAAAGGGTACAATATGCTAGGCTAATGATCTAAATGCTTAGTGATTTGTATTTTCAGAGCTATGTCAGGAGAAGGTGGACCATCTAGTGGCATGACCCCAGAGCAAGTCCTGGAAATGATGCAACAACTAATAACCCAGAATAATGAGCAACAAAACAAGTTTATGCTAGAGCAAATTGAATCCATAAAGAAAACTGAAAAGAGAAATAAACATAAAAAGAAGCAAACTGAACAGTCAAGCGAATCGGAATCCGATAACGAGCATGTCAATAAACGAGCTGTGCAGCCAAAAGGCTGTAGATTCAAAGACTTCAAAGCGAGTGGTTGCATGACGTTTGAAGGCACAGTAAATCCAATACAAGCGTTAGATTGGATCAGTCATACTGAAGAGATTTTCAGTATCTCAGAATGTCTAGACAGCAATAGAGTTAAGTTTGATACAGCACTATTCGTTGGAGCTGCTAGAGCATGGTGGAAAACACAAAGGAGCATTTATGGTGAGGAAGCAATTACGACATTGGACTGGGAGCAGTTCTTGGAAATGTTCAACGCCAAATACTGTCCAACAGATAAACAAGACGAACTCGAGATGCAGTTGATGCAATTAAAACAAGGAACAAAAACCGTTGATGAATATGAGCATGAGTTCTCGAGACTTTGCGGCTACTCGTCATATCAAGTAGCAACAGAAGAGCGTAAGATAAACCGATTCAGACTGGGTCTGAATCCAATATATAGAAGACAAATGAGCAGCATAAAGTTCACGACGTATCTTAGTATAGTGGAAGCAGCAAGAATGGTGGAGCGAGAATTCACAGACTCGAGTTGTGAACCCGTGATGATGGCCGTAAGTCCTACATCTCCATCTCCACCTAAGAAACAGAAGTCTAGTAGATTCTTCGGTTCATCAAAGTCCAGTCAGCAGCAGTCACAAGCATCCTCCACGCCTCAGAAGACCAGAGTCTATTCCCTACAGTCAGGAGCGCGATCGTGTAAACGCTGTAACAAATTTCATAGCGGACGCTGCAATCCTAGAGATGTGACGTGCTACACATGTAACCGGATTGGACATGGAAGCGATGAGTGCCCAGAAAGAAACGACGTATGCTACAATTGTGGTGAACGTGGACATTATGCCAAACATTGTCCAAATGCACACCGGCTTACTAATCCTGAACAGCCAGATGGCAGAGCAATTCCACAGAGTACTACAATGATACCTACAGCAAAGGCGCGAGCTTTCCATATAACTGCTGAGGAAGCTGAGGAGACACCAGAAACGCCAAAAGACCCCAACGGTAACTAATAATAATAAATTTTCTATATGCTAAAATGATTTAATTCTATTACCATCTGAATTTTAAATTCTACAATAAGTAGTGAGTTAACTATACAACCTGTCATCGATAGTGAATAATGCGGATGACATATGGGTTGTATCAGTTGAAATTATGATTCAAATACCTTCCAATCAGAAATTATACCTATAGACAATATAGGTATTGTAATATGAATCATGTATGATTCAAAACCCGAAAGAAATCAAAATATAATCTTAAAACACAAGCTACTTCATAAATCCTTGTAATCTAAATGATTATAGCGTGTCTTATAATGAGACAGAGGTAGAAGTTGCTGATCCAATAAAATCAATGAGAAGATGATCCTTTGAACCAAATTGTCAAAGCACCGAAAGACAACTTGAATAGAAATCAAAGAATTCAGAGGCACAAAGCGAGAGTGATAAAGAAATGAATTAACATTTTGTAAAGTCAAGCGATTAGCCATGAATGGCTAATGAAAAGCCCATCATATGTCAATATAGATGTAAGTGTTGGATTCTCATTATGTCGATGCGAGACTAGTGAGATGTCCAATATAGGAATCCGTATTCCACCTAACTGTGCATCAAATAAAAGCTTATGCCAAAAGAGTAAATTAATCTTAAATTCATAAATTCAACAACGAAAAGTCAAACATAAGTTTGTAATTAAATGGAATTCCTATTCCATTTGCTTGTCAGTGCAAACAAATTGCAAGCCTTCACAACAAATCAGTGTTAATCAGAAATAGTTAAGTGATTGATGATGATGACATCATCCATAAATGAAGTATTTCCTAAAGTACAAATATTAGACCTTCAAAAGCTATGAGATGTATTTTAAATCTCAAAGTATAAACCTACATAGCAAATGTATTATTGATAGGTCAGAGTTCCTAAAATGCATAAAAGTCGTGCATATGTCAAATATTAAGTGGTATAATGTCGAAAGAATCAATGAATATATCAATATTAAAAGTCAAGGAAAAGAGAGATTTGAGTTAATTAATGTATTGAATTGCTACTCAAATTGATTGAAGCATATTTTAAATATCAAAAATCCATAAAGTGGATATATAAATGAAAATTCGGCAATAATACAGATGAAATATTTAAAAAGCCATAATTGGCTCAAGAACAAAAGAAAGAAATATATGAGCTAACTCATGAATTGAGTTATTGTCTGAATAGATTAAGGCAAAAAGCTCCTATATTAATAGTATAAATAATAAGTCTGAACTTCTAAAATGATCAAACAGCAAAGTATTGAATTAAATATAAACTCTGAAAAGAGAAATTTAAATTCTTATGCTTAATAATCTCAAAGAAATAAAAGATATGAAATACAGATGGTGCTCGTTCAGTGGAAACACCACAAAAAGTTCGTATCAGTCTTGGGAATCAAGATATCATAAAGGCTATCTCCCAAGTCTGTTCGAACATATCTAACTTCGGGGACGAAGTTTGTGCGTGGTGGAGCCCATTCTGTAACAAACCAACTTTTAACCCAACTTAAATATCTGATCATTGAACCAATAATGTAATATTATTACATTATTTTGAATTATAATTTAAAATACCGAAACAAAGCATGTAGCAGCCATGTAGCAGCCATGTGTATATATATATATATATATATATATATATATGTATGTATAGGTATTGTATGCATGTGTTTGTGTGTGTGCAGTTACACGACAGAAACAGCAACAACAGCTTTGTTTCTATTTCTTCTTGCATGAATTTAGTACATGTGTGCAGAAATATATGTGCAGTGTGTGTCCAGCATGTAAGTATATGTATGCGTAGGGTGTGCAGAAAATAGTCACAGCAACAATCTTTTCCCTTTTCTTGTATGTGCTGACCATATATATTTGTATGCTACTAAACAGAAACCTTAGCACCTACTGAAACTATTTGACAAATACCGAAACCTTTGGAGGTTTCGGTAATTATCTTCAAAACAGAAACAGTCCAGATCATTCACAGTAACCTACTTACTCTTTAAATGTTAATAAAGTATGTGTGTGCAGAAAAGGAGAACAACAACAACAACTCCCAAAATGTGTGTAGCTTTATATATATATTATGTATATATATGTATTAATAATAGAAAGCAATTCCTTCTTTTTCTTTATATGTAAAGAGTATGTGTATGTGAGAAGTGTATGAAAATATGTGTGATCATAAATTAGATTTCACAAATACATCATTATGACTATAGCACATAAATGGTATTCAAATATATGATCAATGATATAATTTGACATAAGCTTATGAGAATTGGATTATAAAGTCCAATTGAAAGCATATGATGTTATTATGTTATGAAATAAGTATCATGATCAGTAAATATGTTTTAATGTGGGTTCAATATGCAAACGAAAGCCAAGAAAAGACTTAATATAGTCACACATGTCCATGAAAAAGGACATAAAAGTTTATAAATCATTTAAAGCATATTCTATATGTGCTAAGCAAAACCATTAAACGATTGAATGAAAGATTTTAATGAGATTGATGGCCATATTCATCTCAATACAATTAAAGTATGAGAATTTGGGATTAAAAACCAACGAATGAACATATGATCAAAATATAAGATTTTGAGATCAAAGATCAACGAATGAATCTTGAGCATAAATGATGAACACTGAATAAATTATTCAGATGATATAAAGACTAATAAATATCAGAACTGATATTTACAACAGATTGAGCAGCGAGCAAGATGACGAGCATCTGAAAGTCTGACATAAGTCAAGATAGTGGTTCTAATCCACTACAGATTGTGAGCAACAGGGCCAGAGCCAGAAAGTAAAAGAGCACAAATAACCAGTAACAGTGAGTTGTAGATTTCACTTTAACTGCATATTATGTGAATTGAGACTTTTGTTGCTTTATTCTGATTTATTTGATATTCTGATCTTGAGCTTATTGTTATATTGTCATAGTATATTTACTATGATTTGTTGAGCTGAGTATTCCTTCCTCTAGATTCGATTCTTTGACGAGTCATTTGATTGTTAAGCTTAACACCATCACTATTGTTTAGTGTTGGGTTAATGTTAGGCTTATGATGTGCTGATTTACGTGATGAAAGCACAGAGGGTAGCTAGAGCTGAGCATTCCGATGATATCCATATAGAGCTTTTACTGGTAGCTAGCCCAGTACGTGGTTGATCCCCACTAATGATGCGTGTGTATGGATTATCATCATCCGAGCATTCCTTATGAATTTGTCTAAAAGTCTCAAGAGCAACAATAGTTTTTATAACTGGGAGCTGAGCAAAAGTCGCGCATCAAAAGAGCATTAATTGGCCAATGACCCTTCGAGATTGAGCTGTGCATGAGCCTAGTGCAGTGCATATAGAGCTGAGCCGTGCATGAGCCGAGTGCAGTGCATGTGCTTCCGCATTCATAATTGCATGTTAAATGTGAAATTCTGCATTCTCACTAAGCAATTAAGCTTACCCCGTTGTTGCATTATTTTTCATGTAAAGGCAAAGGATTGGCTGGACCTAGTTCATAGGTCAGGAATCTGAAAAAGCTTGAAGTGCTTTAGAACCTGTTTCAACACCTTGGTATTTGGCTGATAATAGAGCTTTAGGGTTCGGGTCTAGTTTATATTATGATTTTGATGTAATAGTCAAGATGTTTGTACCTTGCTACTTAAATTCTGTCTCTGATTGTAATTAACTTTATTTCCGCAACTGTTAATTTTATCTTAGTTTCATGATTGATATTGCATTGCTACTGGGACTTGACTAGAGACCTTTGAGAAATCAGTGGGTCTCACAATTTTGGACTTACATAAGTTCATACTAAAACAAATTCGAAATTAAACAAGTTTCTTTTTTATTTTGCACTTCTAATATACGTAGTTGTTTAAGGTGCAGTTATGGGTGAAAGGTCATTTTTCCAAAAGCATAACATGGTCATATCGCCAGATAGGGAGCTTCCCTAAGCTCAAGCCTTTAGAAATATGGTGGAGTTTTTGGAACACTCCAGAGTTTCGTATGCACTATCTCACAACGTGCAGATAATATTGCCTTATGTTAGGCAATTCTGGGAGCATTTACAAGTTGATTGTACAGTGACGCCGACTATTTTGAGGACAAGAGTCGGTGGGCAGCAGATAGCTTTCACTGCGGATATGCTCCGTCAAATTTTGCAGCTGGGGTCTGTAGAACAAGAGGCAGGGCCAATTGATTTCCCGTTGAACATAAAGCAAGCGGCCTTCCTGCGCATGGGTTATGGAGTGGATATCGCCAAAGCTTCTTATATGAACAGTGGATTGATAGGCCAATGGAGGTACTTGGCGCACGTAATTATGGTGTGCTTTGCACCGAAAAAGGCAGGATTCGATTACACTGTTTCAAAGATGCAGTCGGCCATGATTGCCTTGGTTTATAATAAGAGCTTCAGCTATTCATTGATGTTCTTTGCGGAGTTTGTGCATCAGATAACTGCTCCAGCGCGCGAACGATTTTTGATATATCCGCGCTTTGTGATGATGCTGATTCGTCATTTTTTGCCAAATCTGCCACAACTTCCAGATCTTCAAAGTGGTAGTTATAGATAAAAGAATTTTTGCTGACTGCCAGTCACACAATGTCCGCGGGGCTAAGCAGATCAGACCACTTGATGCACCTCTTTTTGGTGCAGTGGTAGATCCAGATTTTTGTAGCCCTAGAAGGGGAGAACTGGGCTGGAGATGGGCCTCAGCCGCAGCCAGTGCAGCAACAGCAACAACAGCTTCAGCTGCAGCAAAGACCTCCACCGCAATCTAGAAGAAGGCAAAGAGCTATAGCTAGTCAAACTCAGGCATCCAGGCCTTCAACAAGAAGAGTTCAAGAGCCATCGGCAGCAGGTCCATCGTCGGACGCTGCGGGTACTCAGGCGTGGCCCCAGAAGTTGATCCTCGAGTACAGACTCTAGAGGAAATTTAGGCGCATGTTACTCAGGCACAGCAAGATGTTGCCACTGAGTTGATTGATAATATTTTGGAGCCTCCAGCTGATTTAAATGAACTTTTTAGAGACATAGATGAATATCAGCCATACGAGGGTGATGAACTGGACTTTGAGGTCCTAGTAGATAGGAGCAAAAGCACAGGCTGAGGTAGATAGTCAAGCTATGACAACCTCTGAGTATGAGTCGGAAGAAGTTGAAGAAGTACAAGTCCAGGAAGTAGAGGTCGAGCCGGTTGATCCATCTGTCCGCATAGGCAGATATGGTTCAAGGATTGTGGTTAGTGTGAGAGAAGAAGAGACAAGAGCTGCTAGAGAATCAGATGATGATGATTCAGATTTTGAGGCAGAAGATCCAACTCCTTCCGTTCCTAGGCATAGGGCGAAGAGACATCGTTTTATGCAGGGAGCTTCATCCATTTCTGCAAAAGAGCCTGCAATGCCAGCTGTTCAGCCATCCATCACGCCATCACCAATCACATCCATTCCATCCACATCGACAACATTCACTGAAAATCAGCGATTTATAGAGCTGAGGAGCAAAGTGGATTTCTAATCAGTCCAAATCTTTCAGCTTACAACAGCAGTCAAAGAGCTTCAAGCGCATAACGCCAGACTTGATCAAGAAAACGTTGAACTGAAAACATTTGTTGCTGATCAAGCTTCTGAGATTAAGACAATAAAGTCCCTCCTCGAGCAGCTAATGAAATATCTTCAAGCTCAGGGGGAGACAAGCTGCAAAGAAGCTGAAGTGATAAGGAGAGAAGATGATGACGACAATGGTCCCGATGCAAGAAAAGAAGGTGAGCTAGAAGATATTCCGACTACTCAGCGAGCATCAGTTATGGGGGAGCCAAGCTAGTCTTCGATGGAGAGAGCTGAAGGTGAACCTTCTAAGGCCATGGAGAGCGACATGATAGAAGCTCTGATGAACATAGAAGAAGAAGAAACACTTTTTGATTTTGAAGACGAGATGGAAGATTTAGAAGAAGGTGAGTTTATTCCAGAAGACATACCTGAGTTGAAATCTGATGATGAGATATTAGATGATGAGGAAGATGAAGCTGATGAAAATGTTATTCAACAACAACTTATCACTGATACGTATACGTCGGCAGAACAAAATGTGATTGACATCGAAGCAGTTAAGGCCGCTTTAAATGTTGAATTAGAAGTTGAAGAGCCTGATAGGGAGCTGACTACTGAAGAACAGAAAAAATTATGGTTCAGGTCAGAGCAGAAGGTTGTGTCATTAAAGAAAAAGATGAATGTGCCTAGTACTGGAAAGCTGTCCGGGAGCATCCTTAGCTGGTTCTTTGATCGAGAACTGCAGCTTTTTGTCATTAACTGAAAGGATTGACTTCAATATCTAAGGAGAAGATTGAAGGACTTCAATTCACTGCCTAAAGTTGAGATAAATGCATTAGCGTGGAAAGAGCTTATTAACATCGGAGAAGATCCCTATGCTGAAATAATTGCCAAGATTATCAGAAGGGAAGGGATGTGTAGGAAGTTTAAAAGGCTAAACCCACGAACAGGTAAAAGAGTTATGGACCATACAATAACTGATCCTCTAACTAGAAGGCCGTGGATGAAAATACATTACAAGCCAGTTAGATGCTTAAAGAAAGTTCCTCTGAAACCTATGCCTCAAGATGTGTTGGGCAACCTCAACTAGTGGTATGTTGAAAGTGAGACAGGTGAAGCAGTGATGGAAGACCTCGAAAAAAAAGTGATTTTGAGAGTGTACGATCCATTGCACCTGGTCAACTTGTAAAAAGATGATCTACATATACTTCGTGTCCATAAAATCTCTTGTGATGCACATATGGAGTATGAAGCCAAGAAGTATCAAAATGTGGTCAAGGTTTGCATTGAACAGGGACTTTATGCTGGTAGCATTTTGAATAGAACATAGCACTTAGTCAAAATGAAAATAGTTAGAAGCTATCATCAAGGGGGAGTCTGTTAGTACATCCTGTGTGACGATAGCAGTCTAAGTATAGATAACATTTTGTATAAGTCAGTTTACTGCTATTGAATATTAACAAGTGTTTGTTATTTGTTTGCTTATATATGTTTGATATAATTGTATATATGTTTGAACTTGGTGTAATGTATTACAATGAGTTCAAACATAAGTTTGAAGGCAGGTTCGAAGTTGTCTAGAAGGACAAGTACGAAAAAGGCCTTGGGCCAAATTCGAACTTCTCCTAGACACAGTCGAACTGGTCAGTAAAATTAAGGGTTAATTCGATTAATTATGTGACGTTTGCAGAATTTCAGGGTGATTAAGAAAAATGGCGATCTCGCACTTGCTAGCAATCAGAGAGTTTCGTGTGGAGAGAATCATCGTGTTGGGACGATCCGTTTTTCGTCTGTCACCGTGCTAGTCTCCGTGTTTCGGTGTGCGTGGTCTATCCGTCAAGCCGCTAATGAGGATTCCGCACTCGTTGGAAGGTGTCGCGTCAAGATAGGATCCGTAGAGAGCAGCCCTTACATTTTGTACAACTGATGAAGCTTTATTTAGTTGTAATTATGCATTATAACTTGTTTTTATTAAGATCATAGTTAGATGATAAACTTTGTTAATGAAATTAAATAAATCAAATGATAAAAATGAATAAATTAAAGAAATTAAGATCATACATCTAAATTATAAACTTTGTTAAAGAAATTAAATATATTAGATAAATTGAATGATAAGCTCATGCTCGATGACTAAATCATATTTCTGACGTAAACTTTGTTAAAGAAATTAAATGAAATAGTGAATTAAACAAAAACATAGGAGATTAGTAAATATGTGTAAGAAAAAACATATATACAAGTATACAACCATAAATTAAATATGCAAGTATTGTGCAAAATACCGATGGTGAATAATAACATGTGTTTATCATCCATTAGAATATCCTCAATATTTGATTCTTTCTTCCAGTGTGTTACCAATTCTGACTTCATTTTGTTCCATTTGTTCTTATATTATGGAAAATTAGAAGTGTTAGTATACTCTGTGTGACGATAGCATTCTAAGTTTTGATAGCATTTTGTGTAAGTCAAGTAACTTGGTATTGAATATTGAATAGTGTTTGATATATGTGATTATGTGTGTTTGATATTGGTTGTTTGTATGTTTGAACTTGGTGTAATGTATGAAAAGCAGTTCAAAGATAAAGTTCAAAGATAAATTCAAACATAAGTTAAACCATAAGTTCAAATATAAGTTTTATATGTGAGGTTCGAATTTGAGGTAAATTCAAATTTGTCAAAGAGGACAAATTTGAATGGGCCTTGGGCCTGATTCGAATTTGTCCTAGACAAACTCGAATCTGTCAGTATAATTAAGGGTTAATTTGATTAATTATTGAACTTTTGCAGACGTTTATCAAAGAGATTAGCAAAGGCGATCTCGAACTTGCAAGTTTCCAGAGAGTTGTTTCAGAGAGAATCATGGTGTAGGGGCGTTCTAAGTCGTTCGTCTATCACTGTGGTAGTCTCCGTGTTTCCAGAGAGTTGTTTCTGAGAGAATCATCGTGTAGGGGCGTTCTAAGTCGTTCGTCTATCACTGTGGAAGTCTCTGTGTTTCCAGAGAGTTGTTTCTGAGAGAATCATCGTGTAGGGGCGTTCTAAGTCGTTCGTCTATCACTGTGGTAGTCTCCGTGTTTCTATGTGTGATCTTACCGTCAAGCCGCTAACGAGGATTCCACACTCGTTGGACGGTGTCACGTCGAGATAGATCCGTAGAGTCAAGACCTTACAAGTGGTATCAGAGCTATTGGGGTGTTCTTCGTGTTCATAAGCAACATCCTAGGTTTCTTGACGTTTTGGACGGTTAATATCACATTTTTGAAGGTTTTTCGAGTTTATCAAGTCAGATCTCGGAAAATACTTTGTAGTAGTTCAAGTTTTTGATCGCAATCAGTATTTTTACTCGTAAAAATATTGGTTTAATCTGCAAACTTGAAAAACTCGAAGTATTAGCCGTTTTTCGAACTTGCGGTGCTCAAGTTTATTAAGGAGGTATTAGGGTTTACTCATTTTCGAGTTTGTCAGAAAGTACGCTCCTTTCGAGGTTCCTTAGGGTTTGATTCGAGTTTGGCCAATTCGACTTTGCTCGGAATTTCGAATTTAGTATAAGTTCGAAATTAAGGATTTCGATTTTAGTATCCTTCGAATTTGCCATTATTTTCGAATTTAGTTGGATTTCAAACTTAATTTCAAATTTAGTTCCAAACCAGTTTAAAATTAATTAAATTCGAATTTATTCAAATTCGAAAGAGTTAATTTAAATTAATTTTGAATTAAATTAATTAAGTTTAAATTCAAATATATTTGAAACAATGACAAGTCTACAGAGGTTCATTGAGATGGATCACGAGGTCGGAAAAGCGAATTCACCACCTAAGTTGATGAAATTTGAAGATTACTATTGGTGGAAAGATAGATTCGCCGACTTCGCGAGGTTTAATGATATGCAGATGTGGATTTGTATAGATGAAGGATATATTCCACCTACGGCTGAGATTGAAGGACGACAAAAGATCGTGCCGTATTCAAAGATGAAGGACGATGATAAAAAGCTTTATGAAGCCGAGAACTGCGCATTCACTATCATTAGAATGGCATTAGCTCAGGAGATCTTGCACATTTTCCGCAATCAGAAGACAGCAAAAGAGCTGTGGGATACTTTAGAGTAACGGTGTGAAGGTAACCCGAGAGTCAGAAAGAATAGAATGGAAATGCTCAAGCAGCAGTTTGCGATCTTCATAGCTTTGAAGAACGAAAAGCTGGACGAGACAATTACTAGATTCTATCACTTATTGACTGAGTTAGACAGCCACGATGTGGAGTATAGTGAAAAAGAGAAAATTAACAAAATTCTGGATGCTTTACCTGCCAAATGGGAAATGTATGTGGCACTGATAAAGCATGATGAAGACAAGTTCTATACTCTTACTCTAGACAGTGTGATAGAAACGCTGAGGGCTTATCACTTTGAATTGCTTGTGAAGGAAAGGGATTATGAACAAGTACAGGATCCGGACATGTACTTTGGGAAGTCCAAATCTTCAGGGGCAACTGATCTGAAGACGGCTATAACATTCTTCTCGGGAGAGACATCGACACAGGTTGAATCAGAAGACTCAGTGAGTAGGGCTTTCTTAGGGTTTACTAGACCAGAAGAAAAGCAGAATCAGGCTACATCTACATCTACACCTCAAGGGCATTCAAAAATGCCTATGAGCGCAAAATCAACAGAATACCATCTGAATCTGTTGGCTTCATTTGTGGCCGCTTACGGCAATTATGTTCAGGGCAAAATTAACGATCCTGCGCTTTGGGATGAGGATTTCGATCAGGTAGATCCTGATGATCTAGAAGATATGGATTTGCAATGGCAACTGGCCATGGTAACTCAGAGAGTTAAGAGGTTCATCAAGAGGACGGGCAGGAATCTTAACGTCAGTAACAATAAAATTGTGTTTGATAAATCCAAGGTTAAGTGTTACAACTGCCAAGGGTTAGGACACTTTGCTAGAGAGTGTCAGCGACCGAAAGTAGAAAACTACCAGAATCAGTATCAGAATCAATCTCAAGGGAGATATCTGCCAGGTAGTTCAACCAGTAAGGCGAATATAGCTGGTCTGTTATCTAACGTCACATCAGACAGACAACTTGATGGAACTTATGACTAGAGTACACGTCCAGAGTCGAACGCTAGAGCCTTTATGGCTGAAGTGACCGAGATTGGAGGTGATGGAGCAGAGGAAAAGACAGGGGACAACAATCAGAATGAAAGCAGTGCAATGTTGGTAGAAAAGTCAGAAGATCAGACAATACTGGAGTTCGCCGCACAGATGGCCAACGTGGAATCTGATCACGCCAAGGTAATTCTGAATTTCTCTCTTTTCCATGATTTATGTGCTTTATGTGCTACATCTAACGATAGGTTAAATTTAGTACTTGAATCACATCAAACTATATCTGCTCAGAATGAATCATTAAAATCTGACAAAGCTAGCTTAGTAGATATCAAGGAAGACCATAGAGATAAGCTTAAGGCAGATGCACAAGATGTCGTAGTTCTAACGGACAAACTGAGTGAACAGTGTGTTAGGTTAGAACTGATGTATGAACATGTTGAGGCATTGACAAAATAGCTTAAATCCAAAGAAGTAGAGCTAGCAGAATCTAAGGTAAAGGTAGCTGAGGTAAACAGTAAACTTGAAAAGTTTAGGAACTAATCACTCAACCTATGGAAGATCTTAGATGCACAACGTCAGTCTAAGAAGCCTGTAGGTCTAGGGTATCATCAGAGTCCTCCACCTTTCAATGATAATTATGTACCTCAACCTCATGAGAAAACTGAAAAATCTGGTAAATCAGAGGAAATACCGGAAACAGTGTCTGAAATTGCTAAGGCAAATGAAACTAAGGTGACTACTAATAATATCAAGATTAAGAAAGTTAAATTTGTGCCATCCTCTAGTGAAAAGCCTGTAGGACAACACAAATTTGACTTTAATGATCAGGAGGAGGAACTAGTCACTATAGTTGAAATAAAAGAACCAGACACTAGTGAGACACTTAAGTCAAAAGGCACACATAAAAAGTCCATTGACAAAATGTCTTGCTTTAGATGTCACGAAAGGGGGCATGTTGCTTCTAGTTGTCCACATAAGAAAGTAGATGCTACACCTAAAACTAGAAAGCCGGAACAACATAAGCCTTCTCCAAGTGTAGCAAGCACTAGTAGTTCTCAACATACCGAGAAAACTGTGCAAGCCGCACCTAAATCTGTTGTGAAACACACACCTGTGTCAGGTCGACCCAAAGAAGTGATTAAGACTAATTCACCAAATAGAGTCATTAATCAATCTAGGTTAGGACCGCAATAGAATTATAGGAGTACTACACCTAGCAGAGCTTACACTCCGGTTAGGTCACACACTCCTATAGGACATCAAACACCAGGTAGAGCTCAGGGATATCAATCGAAAATTCCATATAATCGAAACTATTCAAAAGCTCTACAGCAAATGCTTACACAAAGGTCGAGAGTGAACTTAAATCACTCTGCACCACTACAGACTAAAAATCAAAAACCCAAGTCACCTGAAAGGCGAGATGGGTATTTGAAAGAGTTCAAGTATGTGGACGAGAATGGTATTACCAAGCCAGTTATTGCTTGGGTTCCCCGTGATAACTAACCTATTTTCTTTTATGTGCAGGAGATAACTACAGGTCCAAACAACAAGTGGTTCGTCGACAGTGGTTGCTCCAGGGACATGACAGGGGAAAGAAGTCTACTCGCAGACTTCAAGGGAGGGAATCGGGGCTTTGTATCATTCGCTGGAAATAAAGGAGGAAATATCACCGGTACTAGAGTGGTCACTAATGGGACTATCAAATTGGATCAAGTTTATCACGTTGATAAACTGGTTCACAATCTCGTTAGTGTATCTCAAATCTGTGATAAGAAGAACTCAGTACTTTTTACTGATACTGAGACGCTAGTGCTGAAACCGGGATTCAAGGTACCTGAAGAATGGATACTGATGTGGGCTCCAAGGAAGAATGACATGTATATGCTTGACATGAACAAGCCGGAATCTTTGATGGGACCAATATGTCTACTATAAAAAGCTTCAGAGACTGAATCGGTTTTATGGCACAGACGCATGGCACACTTGCACCTAAGAAAAATGAACTACATTACGAAAAATGGATTGGTGCAAGGTGTTCCCATGAAGAGTTTTCAGTTCGAGGATAAGTGTCTACCGTGTAAGAAAGGAAAACAACACAAGAAGGCACACAAGTCCAAGACACAGAAGTCAATAGCTTCCACATTCGATTTGTTGCATATGGACCTTTTCGGACTAATCAACAAAAGGAGTATAGGTGGTACTTGGTACTGTTTGCTTATTACTGACGACTACTCACGTTTTTCTTGGTTTTTCTTTTTAGTTACAAAGGACGAAACGACTGCAAAGCTCATCTGGTTCTTAGACCAAGTGGAAAACTCTTACGGAACGAGGGTTAAGCGTATCAAAAGTGATAACAAAACAGAGTTCAAAAACACTGTTATTGGTGTATATTGCCTATCAAAAGGCATAGTGCATAAATTTAGTGCACCTTATGAGCCACAACAAAATGGGGTGGCCGAACGAAAAAACAGGACATTGATTAAGGCAGCAATGTCAGATCATTGAACAAAACCTGTTATGAAGTTTTGAATAAAAGGCCACCACATTTAACTGGCTTCGAACCATTTGGGGTACCATGTACGTTAATGAAAACAAAACATCAACCTAAATTTGGTGAAAAGGCTGACGAAGGATACTTCCTAGGTTATGTGTCGAACTCACCAAACAAACGGGTTTTTAACAAATATAATGGTACAGTAGAGATTGTGTATAGCATTGATGTCACAAGTTATACACATGAACCCCAAACAGGTCCGGAATGGATATTTGATTATGACAAATTGCTTGAGTCATTTAACATTCCATTTGATGGAAATGCAGCTACAATCGAACAGGACATGTCGTCATTAAATCTGAATGACGAGGGTCAAAGTTTTCCAAGGACCACCTTTCCATCAACATCCGAGCCTACATCAACTGAAGATAGATCTCCAGAAGAAAATGATTCTGAAGTTCCTACAGACGAAAATCAGACAACAAATTCTAACTCTGAAGACAGTGTCCATGAGGAAGAAAATATGGAGTCTGAGTCGTTCCCCCGTTAGGAGAGATAGGATCAAATTTGGGAGATAACCTTAAAGTTGATGAGATAGAAACATCTAGGATTAATAACAATCGTCCTATTGAGAGTATCATAGGAAATCCTAATGCTGGTGCGAGGACTAGGAGTAGTTTGAATAACAACACAATGTTATTGTCAATGATCAATGACTCTGAGGCCTTTCACACGTGCCTCTATTCATGTTTCATCTCGCAAGTAGAGCCGAAAAATGTGTAAATGGCACTAAAAGACAACTCTTGGGTTGAATCGATGCAGGAAGAACTATCACAGTTTAGGAAACTAGAGGTGTGGGAGTTAGTTCCGTTACGTCGAGGAGAAGTTGCAATAGGAACCAAATGGGTTTTTAAGTGCAAGAGAGATGATCGAGGTATAGTCACTCGCAACAAAGCAAGGCTTGTGGTAAAGGGTTTCAACCAAGAGGAAGGATTCAATTACAATGAAGTGTTCGCGCCGGTGGCAAGGCTAAAAGCAATCCGTTTGTTTTTAGCTTTTGCTTCCTTCAAAGGTTTCAAAGTTTACCAACTCGACGTAAAGAGCGTGTTTCTTTGTGGGAAAGTAAAGGAGCTGGTGTATGTGGAACAGCCGCCTGGGTTTACAGATCCGAAATATCCAGACAGAGTATGTCAGTTAGATAAGGCTTTGTATGGATTACATCAAGCACCAAGGGCGTGGTACGAGACTCTATCTAATCATCTTTTAGACGACGGGTTTGAAAGAGGGAGAATACACAGTACGCTGTTCGTGAAGCGAAAAGGTGAACATTTCATCTTAGTACAAGTGTACGTCGATGATATAATTTTCGGGTCATCAGACGAGCAGATGTGCACAGACTTTGAAAAGGTGATGAAGTCTAAGTTTGAGATGAGTGCGATGGGTGAGTTAAACTTTTTTCTGGGTTTGCAAGTCGAACAGAGAAAGGAGGGCATGTTTATTCATAAGACGAAGTATGTCTACGACATCTTAGAGCGCTTCAGGATGGAAGGAACTAAGCTGACAGCTCACTTCAGCACGCCGATTCAAGTGAATCCTAATCTCGGACCGCGTACAGATAGTGATACCGATGTGGATCCGACGTTATATCGGGCCATGATTGGGTTACTCATGTATTTAACTGCATCTAGACCTGATATAATGTTTACTGTGTGTATTTGTGCTAGATTTCAAGCTAATCCAAAAGACATGCACATGAAAGCTGTGAAGCGGATTATAAGATACCTCATGTCGAAACCGAAGCTGGGACTTTGGTATCACGCGGAGGGCGATCTGGAATTGGAGGCGTTCACAGATTCAGACTATGGAGGATGCAGCTTGAATCGCAAGTCAACAACTGGAGGTTGTCAGTTCCTTGGACGAAGGCTCGTTTTCTTGCAATGCAAGAAACAGATTTCGGTAGCCGTATCAACATGCGAGGCCGAATGTGTTGCTGCGGGTAGTTGCTGTTCACAGGTTTTGTGGATACAACAACAATTGCGGGATTACAGTTTGACTTATACTCATACTCCTATTAGAATAGATAACCAGTCAACTATTGCAATAACAAATAATCCAGTTAAACACAGTAAAACCAAGCACATAGACATAAGACACCACTTTATTCGTGATTGTGTTGAAAAAAACTTAATTAAGCTGGTAAAAGTTGCAACGGATGATAATAATGCGGATTTATTTACCAAAGCTTTTGATAAGTCACGTTTTGAGTTTTTAGTTCAACTAAACGGAATGCGTAATCCAGAGTAAAGTGAACTTAGTAGAATTTATTTCCTTTTATAGCAGTAGAATTTCTTTCTTTTTATAGTAAGTTTAGTAGCTTAAGAGGTTCTCTTTCTATACTAAGTTAGTAGGTTATTTTAATTTCTTACTCTTATTTATGAAAAACAAAAGAAAAAAGAGAGAAAACCATAAAAAGTTCAAAAAAAAAGAGAATATCAGAAAATGAGTTAAGTCATAGATACGTAGGTACAAAGTGACGAAAATTAGCACAATCTTTACAATCTCTAAGTGTTAAGCTTTCACACATAATGTACCTAAAATCCTAAGTGTTATACATTATCTAGCTTGATATGTTGGTAGGCATAATACATATAGGGAGTCTCAAGGCTAATAAAATATTCAAGAAAAAGTCAGACGTGTCACTAACTTAGATGTATGACCAAATGGTCTTAATTTTTATGTTAGAGACATACAAACATTGATTCTAAATGAGGTATGCAAACTTTGTAGGGATGTATAGCAACATCAGAT
This sequence comes from Centrapalus pauciflorus, assembly GCA_020465985.1. NCBI lineage: Eukaryota > Viridiplantae > Streptophyta > Magnoliopsida > Asterales > Asteraceae > Centrapalus > Centrapalus pauciflorus. The sequence goes on from JAANYP010002854.1 coordinate 241,168, forward strand.
ACATCTTAAAGAAATGAAAAGATTGTTGTACGTAAGTACAGACCTGTCACCGCTGTCTTGCTAGCTTTAAAAAAAACTTTAAGACAAACTAAGACACTCTGTTCTATGTAAATACAGACCTGTGTCCGAAGTCTGCCTTTTAAAGAAACTTTGCAATACCGAAAAGTTATAATCGTTGTGTGTATGCCTTGATCATAAAAGTATGTCTAAGTATGAGACACGTAGGGTAATTTCTTGATAAATAAAAAGGCCAAGGGATATTTCAAAATGTAACATGTTTAAAGGGAAAATAATACCAACAATCGTCTAGAAATGTGTGTCACAACAAACAATAAAAGGAATCCAAAATTCCTAAGTGTGAAAGCAGAATACTGAAAGTGCGTATTTGACACCGCTATCTGATTGGACCTTTCTTTGACTATTCTCGCCAAAAATACTCTGTTAGTGTTAAGTATAGGATGAAAATTTAAAAATATTGTAGATTAGTTTATGTTTAAATTTTATTTCATTTTATTTTACTTTATTTTTATTTTTATTTTTATTTTTATTTTCCTTTATTTTATTTTATTTCAGTTTATTCTATTTTAGGAAAAAGGTCAAAGTTACTGAGGATTCATTTTAGTTGAATAAATAAATAAAAACTGCGTGAAAATCTTGTGCTTAATATAAATAAATTTTGCATAGTTTGTTCCGTTAAAACGAAAAAGTTGGAAAAGTTGAAAAAGTTGAATTTAATTCAAAGCTTTTCAAAATTTTCAAAATTTTCAGTTAATTTCGAATTTAAGCCAAAGTCGATTGTTACATTTGAATTGGGAGACAAATTCGAAGGTGGTTAGTATATATAGGTCAACAGTGAATATTCATTATTCACCTGCATTCGAATTTAAGCCTTCGAGTTTGTTCTGAGCGATTTCGAGGTTGTGCCTTCGAGTTTGTCGTTTTTCAAGTTTTCTCCTATTTGTCAAAGTTTTTTCCGTTTGTATTCGAGTATATTTCCAAATCTAGGTATAATCAACATCATTATACAAGATTTAGGAAGTTTTAGACTTAATTTGAGCCAAAATCGACTAGATTTGAGGATTTAAGGGTTTTGAACTTTGTGATTCAAAATCACAAAGTTTGAACCGGTGAAACTTCAAATAAGTGGCAAATTTCTTCAATTAGAACCTATTAGGACTGATGGATGTGATTTTCTAAGTCTAAAATGGTTTAAATCTTGGATTTTTGTTTTCAAAATGCCGACATTCGAGTTTGTTCATAGGTTCGAATTTGTCCCTAAATTCGAGCATGTCATTAAACTCGAATGAAGGTCAATTTCGAACGTGTTATTCGAATTTCCTATTAAAATCGAAATATTTGACTAGTTTTTAAGTCAAACTTGTAGAAATTCATATGTGTTGGATTTTGAACTTACATAAGTTCAAAATAAAACAAATTTGAATTTAAACAAGTTTGTTTTGTCCTTTTTAATATATTTTATACTTTATTGTGCAGATATGGGGGAAAGAGCGTTTATTCAAAAGCATAATATGGTCGTGTCACAAGACCGTGAGCTTCCTGAAGCTCAGGCATTTCGCCAGATGGTGGACTTTTTGGCTACTTCAAGGGTGTCGTATGCCCTTTCGCACAATGTACAGATCGTACTGCCTTACGTTAGGCAATTTTAGGATCATCTGTACGTTGACTGTACAGTAACTCCGATAGTATTGAGGACCAGAGTAGCCGGGCAGCCCCTTGTGTTTTCCGCCGATATGTTGCGCAGGGTTTTGCAGCTGGGATCAGCCGAGCAGGAAGCTGGGCCTATCGACTTCCCGTTGGAAGTGAGGCAAGCAGCATTCTTGAGGATGGGATATGGCCTTGATGTGGCGAAGGCATCATACATGAAAAGTGGTTTAATAGGGCAATGGAGGTATCTGGCACATGTCTTCATGGTGTGCTTTGCTCCAAAGAAATCCGGTTTTGATTATATCGTGTCGAAGATGCAATCGAAAATGATAGCATTGGTTTACAACCAGAGATTCAGTTACTCCGAAATGTTCTTTGCGGAAATTGTTCACCAAATAATAGCTCCAGCAACAGAATGGTTTTTGATGTATCCTACGTTCGTCATGATGCTGATCATACATTTTTTGCCTAACCTGCCGCAGTTACAAGAAATTCAGATTGTTGCTGTGATTGACAAGCAGATTTTTGCAGATTGTCAAGCACACAATCCCTGTATGGGTGAATTGGTTAGACCACTAGATGAACCACTTTTCGGTACTGTGGTAAATCCTGATTTTGAAGCCCCAGAAGGTGCGAACTGGGCTGGGAAATTTCAAGTACAGCAGCAACCGCAACAGCAACAGCAAAGGCCTCAACAACAACCAAGAAGGAGGCAGAGAGCTCAAATTAGACAGGCTCAGGCTTCAAGGCCTTCAACAAGTAGGGTATAGGAGTCAATGGAAGCAGGTCCTTCAACGGATGCTGCAGGTCCTTCAGTTGTAGCCCCCGTAATTGATCCACGGGTGGAGACATTGGAAGAAATTTGTGGCCAAGGCTTTCATGCTTAGGAAGAGATTACTACTGAGCTTGTTGGTGATATTTTGGAGCCTCCAGCTAGTCTTGACGACCTAATGAGAGATATTGATGATTATCAGCCAGAGGAGAGGGTCAGGCAGTGACCACCTCTGAGTCGTCTTCAGAGGAAGAAGAGGATATCGAGGTAGAGGCACCAAGCGATGACATGGAAGATCCGGCTTTCTGAATAAGCAGATATGGATCCAGAATAATGGTTATAAATCAAGAGGCAGAAAAGAAGAGAGCATCTCGAGATTCGGATGAAGATGACTCTGATTTCGGGATTAAAGATGCAGCTCCGTTGGTTCCTCGGCAAAGGGCTAAAAGGCATAGATTTATGCAGGGAGCTTCGTCTGCTTCTGCTTCTGAGCATGAAATTCCATCCGCTCAGCCATCAGCTCAACCATCTATTCCACCACCACCCGTTCAACCATCAATTCCACCACCAATCATCCCGTCACCTATCACATCCATTCCATCCACTTCATCCACCTTCAAAGACAATCAAAGGTTTTCTGAGCTCAAAAGCAAAGTTGATTTCCAGCAACTCCAAATCTTCCAAGTTACTAAAGCCGTCGGCGAGCTTCAAGCACATAATGCAAACATTGATAAAGAAAATCTACAAATGAAGACATTCGTCACCGATCAGGCTGCAGAACACCGAACTATGAGGTCCCTCATTGAGCAATTAATGAAAAACGTAAAGGCTCAGGGGGAGACTAGTTGCAGAGAGACTGAAGAGTTGAGAAGGGAAGACGAAGACAGCAATGATCTCGATGCTCAAAAAGACAGTGAGCCAGTAGATATTTCTTCTGCTCAACACGCCGAAGTTCAGGGGGAGCCGAGTCAGTCTGGAGCTGAAGGAGGTGAAGCTGGTCCTTCAAGGACTTTTGAGAGCGAGATGATAGACGCTCTGATGGATGTTGAGGAAGAGGTGATAGAGTTTTATTTTGAGGATGAGATTGAAGAGTTGGAGGAAGGGGAATTTATGCTGGAGATGTAGTAGATTGGAGATCTGATGATGAGGTCATGGAAGATGAAGATGACGATGTTGATGAAGTGCTCATTCATTCACAACCTATCACTGAGAATTACGTGCAGTATGATCAAAATGTGATTGATATTGATGAGATTAAGTTGGCATCTGTAGAAGACTCAGAGCTTGAAGAAGCTGAGAAATAGCCATCTAGGGCTGAATTGATGAATCTATGGTTCAGGAAGGAAGAAAAGAAGACAGAGCCGAAGAAATAGAAGAATGAGAGTTCCGGGCTCCGAAGATCTATTTGGTGGAATTATAAGTTGGTTCTTTGACAGAGAATTGAAGCTATTCATATTGAAAAGGAGAGATGGACTTCAATACCTAAGGCGGACGCTTAGAGTTTTTAATACATTGCCGAATGTTGAAGTAAAGGAGTTGGCATGGAAAGAGCTGATTAATATTGGTGACGACACGTATGTTGAAGTGATTGCGAAAATTATCAGAAAAGAGGGTCGGTCAGGTAAAAAAGGCTCAAGCCGAGGACCGGAAAGAGAGTGGAGGATGAAACTAGAATTGATCCACATACAGGTAGGCCATGGGCCAAAATGATGTACAAACCTGTAAGATGTTTGAAAAAGGTGTCGATGAAATCGATGCCACAAGATGTTTTAAATAACATGAAGTGGTGGTATATTGATAATGAAACTGATGAAGCTGTAATGTAAGATATACAGGACAAAGTTATTTTGAGAGTGTATGATCCACTGCACTTAATAAACCTATCTAAGGACGACCTGAAGAAGCTGCATGACCAGCCTATCTTCTTTCATGAAGGATGGAGGTCTGAAGCCAGGAAGTTCGAGAAGATAGTGAGAGTATGTATAGATATAGGTCTATATGCAGGTAGTAGTCTCTATGGTCCAAGTACTTAGTCAAAATGTAAATAGTTAGAATCTATCGTCAATGGGAGTCTGTTAGTACACTCTGTGTGACGATAGCAATCAATGTTTTGATAGCATTTTGTGTAAGTCAAGTAACTTAGTGTTGAATATTGAATAGTGTTTGATATATGAGATTATGTGTGTTTGATATTGGTTGTTTGTATGTTTGAACTTGGTGTAATGTATTACAAGAAGTCCAAACATAAAGTTCAAAGATAAATTCAAACATAAGTTAAAAGATAAGTTCAAATATAAGTTTGATATGTGAGGTTCGAATTTGAGGTAATTCAAATTTGTCAAAGAGGACAAATTCGAAAGGGCCTTGTGCCTGATTCGAATTTGTCCTAGACAAACTCGAATCTGTCAGTATAATTAAGGGTTAATTCAACTAATTATTGGACTTTTGCAGACGTTTATCAAAGAGATTAGCAAAGGCGATCTCGAACTTGCAAGTTTCCAGAGACTTGTTTCGGAGAGAATCATCGTGTAGGGGCATTCTAAGTCGTTCGTCTATCACTGTGGTATTCTCCGTGTTTCCAGAGAGTTGTTTCGGAGAGAATCATCGTGTAGGGGCGTTCTAAGTCGTTCGTCTATCACTGTGGTAGTCTCCGTGTTTCCGTCTGTGATCTAACCGTCAAGCCACTAACGATGATTCCACACTCGTTGGACGGTGTCGCGTCAAGATAGATCCGTAGAGTCAAGACCTTACAAGAAGTCTCTACTTCAAACAATCAAACATTTAACAAAATTGCTATGATTTGATTGGGACATAGATGTATGATGATATGATGGATTCAAGATCCACATATTATAAAAGTCTAATAGTGTCCCCTGAATCAAGAACAATACCAGTTGTATGACCACCGGCGTACAAGGAAATAAGGGCTTGTATGGCAACATACATAGCACGGGCATTGAATGTCTCGAACATGATTTGGGTCAGCTTTTCACGATTAGCTTTGGGGATCAAAGGTGCTACGGTTAGGAGAACTGGTTGTTCTTCTGGAGCAACAAGGAGCTCGTTGTAGAAGGTGTGATGCCATATTTTCTCCATATCATCCAAATTGCTGACAATACCATGCTCAATCAGGCACTTTAGAGTTAATATACCTCTTTTGGACTGACCCTCGTCTACAACATAAGCATCTTTTTAGTCCATTCCAACTATCACACCAGTGTGACGAGAACGGCCTACGATACTTGGTGTAACACTCCAAAAATTGTAAAACAACAAAATGACAATTAATTATGACATAATAATGGTTTAATATAGTGTTCGAACCCATTTAAAATAATTGTGTCAAAACTACTTAATTGGGTTTTGGATTAATTAATTGTTGCATCTAATAGCATTGTAGTTTTTATTTGCAAACAAAAGACTTAGTGGAAGGGGGTACATTGTATATTTGTGCATAGTTAAAGGTTTGGGGGTGGCCAAAGGCCAAACCCCCTCCCATTTCTTTTTCAAAACCGTCCAAGAAGACACACACACACATAATACTAATTTGCAAAGAGGAAAAAGAAAGAAGAAGAAGAATTTCTATGGTTTAGGTTGGGTAGTCACCAAAGGTTGAAGATTGAAGGCTAGAAATCGTTATTTGGTGCTAACATTGAAGGTATAATCACCTCCTTGATTCTTATTCTTCATTTTCACTATATTTCTCCATTTTTTGAGATGAAACCCCAAATGGGTTTATGTTAAAATGTTTTGTAAAGGCACCAATCTTTTAATATGTTGTTATATGATCAAAATGGAGCCATAATATGAAACTACATTGGTAGTTTGAGTTAGTTTTGGTTTGAACCCAAGATAGGGCTCAAATGAGCACCAATGGGTTATGGATTTGAGTTTGATGTTTTAGTAAGATAGATATGCTAAATCTTCATCTATATATGTTAAATATTGATATGGAATCAAATGGATTTAAGTAGATGCTCAATTGGAGCTTTGAAGTGGTGAATTGGGTTTTAACCCATTTGTGAACTCAAAAGAGTTCATATGAACCAATTTGTCAATCTTTTATGATTTAAATGTGTGGTAAGGGTATAAAATAGTCTAAATTTGTTAATTTAGTGATTTCATGTATTGGTTGGGGTTAAACTCGAGCAAAGGCTCAAGATTGGTGTTCGGAGCCAAAACCGCACGCCAAGTGTTCGGTGAAATGTCACAATGTGTTCTTAACCATTGTTGGGTTGAATTGAATGATTAAATATAAATTGAATGTCTAAACATAGCCCAAATATGTTATTTACAACAATGGAATTAAATAGAAGCTAGTAGGAACTCATTCAAAGTTTTGAAGGCTTAGTTCGGGTTTTGGTCATTTACCACCCATTTGGTGTTCGTATGAACTCCATGAAACAATAAAATGCTATGTTATAGTATAATATGTTTGGAAAGTGTTCAATTGTGTTATTAAAGAGTTTGCATGACTAGAAAAACACAAAGTATGTGCAAGAACTCATATTGATGTTTTAAGTCGAAACCGCACGCCAAGTGTTCAGTGAAATGCCCCAATGAGTTCCTAATCATTGTCGGGTGGAATTAAATGTTTGAATATATTATGAATACCTATTAATAGCCTACATATGTCAAATAATGTTATGGAATTGATTAGAATTGATTACAAGCTCAATTGGAGCTTGGTGTTATCGGTTGGAGTTTTCGGTCATTTTCGGACTCGTTCGGAGTCCGTATGAGCTCCATGGAATCGTGGAATGGTATGAAATCATTATAATATGTATAGAGGTGTCTAAGTGATCTTATTATGCTATTAATATTGTTGGTAAAGTCCCTCCAAAGTTTCAAAAACGTTTATGGGAGTTTTGGGAGTTTGGTGTGCATTTTTTGACTCAAAAATGAGCTGGGAGCTGTCCACGAGGGGGGTAGCGGTGCGAATAACCTCTTGGTCGCGCCATGACCATGTTTCTTGCCCAAAAATGGATTTTTCTTGGTTGGGGTCGATGCTTGGGTCTTATACGTTCGTTGCACCTCTAAATTTGGTGTTTAAAGGGTTTGAGGGCCTTGGATCGAGTCCGGAACTCCTAAGGCCTCATATGAACTTTGTACTTTCGGTTTGATAACCCAATACCCTTAGCCTACTCTTAAGGGCCTATCCTGTGTTCGGGGGCTTACGTGTACGCGTTATGAATGCTTCTAGGTGAATTGAGTCGAAAGAAGATTCATTGCAAGCTTTAGCCATTCTCCGGGCTATTGTGGCTTTATTGGAAGGCTTTGGAATCTACTATACCAATCACTATGAGTTCTAGGACTAATGTAGATGAATGATTACATGTTAATTGTTGTTTATGCCTTGGTTGATAATATGCTACTTGATCATGCATATTCACATGCTATAGATGGATTCATTGTAGCCTTATTGAACATGTTGTCATGCATCATGAATTGAAAAATGAATTGCCATGATAGTTGGCATAGTGGTGTATTGGTTTGTTATGCAATTCATATAATATGTCTAACCGCTTATCTGTATGAAAAATATTGGTTGGAAGTTGGTAATTCACGTTTGATGATCTCGTACGTTGGACTACTCACTTTTGTGATTGTATAATAACAGTTGGGATATATGCATGAATCTTTAAGTTGTATATTGGGTCGCCTTCGTGACAATCTAATTGATTATGATTTGGGCATAAAGGACTATTTAATTGGTAGATTTATTAGTATTGTCAAACGACCCCGATGATATGTTAGTTACATTATTGAAGAACGGTTAGTAGATCCACATGTGTGGTTTCCTTAATTGGTCTTATGGACCATTATAGACTCTCATGAGTCCTCTTGAACCCTATATTGTTGTGGAATGCATTTTGTACCCCCTTGGATGTCCATGGATTATTCTTGTAGGTCCCAAAAGGTTTCCCAAGTGTATAGTTCTAAGATGTAGAGGGGGGGGGGGGGGTGAGCTATTTAAAAACTTAACAATCTTTTCTCAATGTTTGTGTATATTATTAACAAGTGTTAGTTACAAATAAGCTTGAATGCGGAAATGTTCAAGCTGAGATGACAGATACAACAGTTGTTCAGCTAATCTAAGACACACTCAGACTATACACAATGACTACACTCACTTAGATGTACTCACTGTTTTTACAAGACTCAGATGGACAGCTTAAGCATAAAACAGCTTAGACACACTCTACTGTTTTATATAAGCAGACATGCATGCATGGAATAACACATTTCAATGCACGTTCTGATTTCACACTCTCTTGATATCTCATAATCCTTAGAAGCTTCCTTTTATACTCAAAAGGAGAATCTCAGTGAAGCTTCTTCATTGGACATATGAGATAGTGCAAAGTCTTTCCAAAAAGACAAAACACCTTTCTGCACGTTCTGATAAAGTATCTTTGTCTTCACATGGCAGAATCTTTGTCTTTTCCTTTTTGTCACTGTTGCATACGGCTTTAACCAAAAGAGGAATGTCAACTTTGCATCTTTCTTCTTTTGCTAATGCCATTTTAATATAAGAAAAGGTCTATCACTCTTTTCAGATATCCGTTTGTCTTCATGTAACAGAACAGCGTGGGCAGGCTGTGCAGTTCTGTTTTCCACTTTGTCTTCGACTTGTAAACTGATCTTGTAGCCAAAAACAATACATGAGGACTTGGAAACATATTCCAATAATGTGTTTAACCTGTTCACAAAGAATAGGTTCTGTTCACAAAGAACAGAACACTTGTAAACTGTCCAAGCTGCTCAACAGAATAGAGCAGCGTAGACAGTTTATGTCCAGGCTATTCAGCAGACAGAACAACTTGGACAAACTGCCTTTGTTGCAACGAATGCAACATGGTAAACAGCTTTGGGCAGATATTGCAAATCACTTTTTGGGTTTCAATAAGGCACAAACATGCCTTAAATTATACCTTCAAGTGCGTCAACATGTTTGATTTAAGATCTCCCCCTCAGATGTAGATCAGGTTTGACTGAGGCCTTTTTGTGCCTAACAATCTCCCCCTATTTGCAATAATCAGTCTGAGCTGATTTAATCAATAATCACTATGTATTTTTACAGTACATTTGCAAAAATAAAATTTCAACATTAGGGTAAAGTAAAAGATCAGTTTATATAGATACTAATTTTGATTACAGTGTAACATCCTCGGATTTATTTTAATGTATTTTGGTTAATTAAGTGGAAAATATATATTTAAGTTGAATTTGGGCGATTATTATGTATTTTGGATATTTAGCAAGTTTGTTGCTACTTTTAAGAAAATTGAACTCATAATCAATTTTATGGAGTATTATGAATTTAAAAGTTATTTATGATAATTCTAAGATTAAATCAGTATTTTATGGAACCGGTTAGGTCGAGTGGTGAAATGTGCAAAAATGACGAAAGTTGTATAAAAAGGGTAAAAGGCTTCATTTTTCCATTTTATACTCTCTCTCTCTAGAATTTTCTCTCTACATCTCTCTAAGATATTTCACAAACCGACCGTCAGATTATCGAGAATTATACATCAACGGAAAGATCTCGTGGAGTACAACAATAATCTACAAACGGATTTTTGATTTCATACGAATTGAGGTAAGAATCGACACTTTTAAGTTTATAGTTTCGGTTTTGAAGAAAATAGAATTTCGAATCTGTTGTTTTGTGTGAATTTGAGCTTGTTTTGCTTGAAATATTGCAAGAATATCATAGTATATGAATAATAGAATCGAATCTAGGCCTGATACTTGATATATGCATGATTTTTGACTTAGAAATGAAAGATTTAAGCTGAAATGATGAACAAACTCGAATATGTCAAGAACAGAATCGAAATGCATGAACAAACTCGAAATTTGTGCTAGATTCGAGTATATACTCGAGTTTAACCATCAGATTCGAGCAAGGGTTCGAATCTATCATTATAGGTTCGAATTTAGCCCCTAGATTCGAATGGGGTTCGAGTTTAGCCCCTAAAGTCGAAATGGTTCGAATCTAACAGGAACTCGGCGAGTTCCTATACTGAACTCGGCGAGTACTATTACTATTCAATTTCGGGCAGATTCGAATGGGTTTTAAAGGGGTCGAATCTATGGACTAATGATTACACTTTTGGGATATTTTTGGTAGTAAATTAAGGTATATAATGAAAGGTTATTTGGAAATAAAAACACACCAATTGATGGTTTATATCATGAGTTATATAAAGGACAATGTATGAACATGAAATGGGTTCAAACTTAATTATGGTATGAATTTGGACATGTACCCGAAATGGGGGAAAATATCGCCAAACTTACGAAACTTGATTTTATGGATTTAAACGGTTAATGATATGAGGAATTGTTGTAATTGATTTAACAGGTCCCTTGTGGTGTTGTTTAACCCACAGTGGGGTACTTGGTGGATCCGGTTGAAAGCCCGAAGAGAAATAATATCGGTTAAAAGATAAAATTACGCACCCACTGTGAGTACAGTAGATTTCGCATGTTTATATTTGTTTTATGTAAGCTTTGCCTGCTGAGACTTGTTGTTTCATTGATTGTTTGGAATTCTACTAACTTGCGTAGATTTAGATGCACATTCTTACTTGTTGCATGTCCTTTCGGTTGTTGTGCATCTAGTGATGGACTGGTGGGTCGCATCGATTACTCTGATGTTACTGTGCTATATGACCTGGAGCTGATCCCTCCTAGGCCCGGTAGGCAGTATGTCATCCCCGATCGTACGTTTGTCTCAGATGGTATGTTTAAATGCCGAGCGTTGAGCTCGAAGGGGCTGCGGCTCTGGTCCGTACTTTGGGTACGAAGAGGATATCCGATGTTGGTCATCTGTGTTATCCTTGGGCTTCATAAAAATTTATAAAATGCATAATCTCTGTATTCACTAAGCATCCGCTTATTCCCCAGTTGTTGTATTTTTACAGGCAAAGGAAAATCTACTGCTGGACCTTCTAGTTAGGTCGTTTGGAAGATTTGGGAGACTCGGCACTATTTAATCGGTAATCGTGATTTGGACAATGTTGTAATATATTCTGGATGATTGTAATAATTGTATGGGTGTGTAGACTTAGACTTGATACCTTATAGCACCGTAGGGTGTTTAACACTTGTTGCACTACTTTAATTATGTTTTAAATGCTTCCGCACTTAATTTAGGTTATCAGATCATTATGTTATTGTATGTTGGTGATTAATCCTGGGTGCATTGTAATTGGTGGTTGTTGTGGCAAGGGTGCCACACGAGATGGTATCAGAGCAGTTGTTTGAGATTCAAGTGTCCGTGAGGTCTTGATCTCAAACATTAGGTAATGATATGTAGTGGTTTAAGTAATGATCTGAACTAAGATAGGTTACGATCTAGTAATTATAAGAGATTGACTATCATACGGGACAAATGAATGGTGTCTTTAAGTTTATGACATGTTGCTAAACAAATTATATGTTTATATTACAGAACATGTCTGGAGGAGGAATGACACCTGAAGAAGCCAGAGAGATGATGCTAGCTATGATGGCTGAGCAGAATCGAATGATTCAAGATCAGTTTCGGGCTCGAGATGAGGCCGAAGCTAAACGAAGAGAAGATAAGAGGAAGAATAAGGAAAGAGAGAAAAGCAATGACGAACGAGATGACAACACTGGGTCATCTAACAAACCTCGAGGTTGCCGTTTTAAGGATTTTAAGGGAAATGTAGCAGTCGAGTTTGATGGACTCGGTGATGCTGTTGCTGCTCTGGAATGGATAACAACCACAGAACGGACATTCCGAATCAGTGATTATGCTGAGAAGGACATGGTCCGGTTCGCTACTGCTATGTTCACCAAAGACGCAGTAATGTGGTGGAATTCAATGGTGAATGCCTTAACAATGGAGAAGGTTTTTAGAATGACATGGGCTGAGTTTACTGAAATTTTCACTCAGCAATACTGCCCGGCCGATGAACGCCGAAGACTAGAAGCTAAGTTCATGACACTAATTCAGGGGACTAAGTCTGTGTCCCAATATGCGGTAGAGTTCACAAGGCTAAGTTTATTTGCGCCTCATCAGGTTGATACAGAAGAAAGAAAAGTTACTCGATTTGAGGTTGGTCTTGATTTGGAAATCCGAAGGGTGATGAGCAACGTACGTTACCCCACGTTTGCTAGTCTGCTGGAAGCTGCCAGAAATGTAGAACAGATCCTGATTATGTCAGGATATGTGATGGGGTCTGCTGATGCTTCTTCAACTAACCCAACTCAACCTTCACCACCGAAACGTCAACGTGAAGGAGGCTACTCTGGTTCTGCACGATCATCACAGTACTCGCCACCACAGTCTTATCGTCGGCAGTCTAGTTCTCCTGGTCATGCTCGTGCATGTTTCTGCTGTGGAGAAATGGGCCACTACCAAAGTGAATGCCCACGAAGATCGGATGCCTGCCATAAGTGTGGTGTATGGGGACACTACAGTAGGAATTGCAGAAGGAACGATCCAGCTGCTGCTGCTTCATCGTCGACTCGATCATTTGGAGGATCAAGTGGTGGTTCAGTCAACCGCCGGAACCAGCCAAAAAGGGGACAGACTAGTGCATTTCAGATTACCGTGGAGGAAGCTAGGGAAAACCCGGAGGTGGATGCGGGTACGTTTATAAGTTAAATTTATGCTTGCAATAATGATGTTTAATTCTGATATCAACAAGCCTTTTGTGTCTACTGTTTTGAACAAACGACCAGTCATGACGCTGTTTAAGTTACTGGCTAGATTTGAAATAGAAGTTACTAGTAACACATTAGCCGAGTTAGAATACCTATATCATAGTCGCACCTTAGAAAATTAAAGATGTAGTCTTCAAATTTGGATCTTACTCCGATATCATTTAGTGAATGTAACGTGATAAATATAGAAGATGTCGACGTTATAAATAAGAATGACAATGTCAAAAAGAAAATATAATGCTACTTGAGGATAGTATACTTATTGATATGATAATTGATCAATAAGAAAGTTAAAGAGACTTTGGACAGTAATGAAATTTGCTTATACCGTAAAGAAAGGTCTAATACTACGATTCGGAATCTAAAAGAGATTCGGAGGTGGTCATGAGTTTTGTTTAAATTCTGGTGCCAATTAATTAAATCGTAACTACTGCATTTGTGCAATCAATGTTAGTCTTTTGGACTAAGTTGATAGTTGTGATTGATGTTGAAATTGTTAAGTAACACATTAGTTAACGTAGATCATGTGTATCATGATTGTACTTTAGTGATTGAGGAGGTAGTACTCAATCCTGACTTGATTTCAATAGAGATCGGTGATTTGATACGATAATTAGAAAGAATTTATTAAATATATGTGACAAGACGCATGTAGTTTGCAATGAAGGAATAATAAAGATAACTTCGCCGAAAGGAGGCGAGAAAAATTGTATATATGAGTATTGGAGAAGTGGGGATCAATGTCTAATGATGATTGTTAGGTCCCGAAAGCTGATTGCTTAGGGTCGTGAGTCTTGTATGGTATATGCTATTGATACCAAGATTGAAGAGAGAACTGTGGCCGATGCGCCTGTTGTCCCAAATGTTTCCATAAATGTGTATGGAAGACTTGTCTGGTATGGCACCTGAAAGACAAGTGAAAAGTTGGTATTGACTTGATTCCTGGAGCTTCTCCAAAAGTTTGTTATTCGTACTGTTTTGTATCTACTGAATGTGCATAGATTAAAGTGGTTTGAACAAATTGACTATAATAAATAAATATCCGCTGCCGAGAAATGATGATTATTCAATTAGCTGCATGAGAGCTAATTATTTTTCTAAGATTAATCTACGAATGGGATATGATTAGTTGAGGTCCGAAAAGGGAATGTACTGAAATTGGCTTTCAGGAATATTTATGAGCACTACGAGTCTCTGGTCACGATATTTTGATTAAGTAACACCCCAACCGTTTTATGGACATCATGAATAGAGATTTGTATATCAATGATGGGGGAATCGGTAATTGTAATTATCGATGACATTCGGGTATAAGTTTTAAGTTGAATATGTCAAAACGTGAATTTTGATTACAATAGATTATAATTTGTGGTATGTGATTTCTGGAATTGGATCTCGGAGGATTCTGTTAAAAGAGGAATGATTGAGAATTTGGAATCTGTCTCGCAGTAATTACAGATTTAAGAAGTTTTCTACGATTGGTAGATTGTAGACAACTTGATTATTCAGTATATTTTATATACAGACTCAAGAAGTTTATTATTGGAAAGATTTTGCACAGATGTACGTGGGAAAGGTTATTAATATTGTTTTAGTATTCTAGACTCGATTATGTCAGAATAGAAGAGTTGTTTCATTTTCAACTCTTGGTTTGTGTTATAAGTGGGATTAAACACACATATAGCTATGAGTACAGCTTACTGACAACTGATAGAAGATCAGAATGAATGGACTATTTCCACATCGGAATATATGATGAGACACCTAAACCAATCAGTTTTGAGGGAAACGATGTAGTATATTTGTTAGTATCACCGATGAGGTGTACTACTTGTTTTGAAAAAGGGATAAAATTTGCACTGAGGTGAGTTGGTTCATTGAGAATAACAGAAAAGTTAGGAATCTGTTATCTCATTTAGAATTATTTAAGGAAATGTCGAAATAGCACTTGGTATTTCATGAAGAAATCTTTATTAAATCTTCACAACTGGTAATGAAGATTAGGCTGATTATAATGAACTAGAAATCATAAAGGGTTAGTATATGTTGAAAAGTCGGAATATATTATGAATACTGTGGTAATGAAGAATAAGGAACAAAGAGATTAAAATAGTATTGATACGTTGGAAGCATCACAAAGGAGTAGACCATACGTGGGAGACAAAGGCGGAAATGTTAAGAAAATATTCACAACTGTTTGAATCCGAGTAACTTCGAGGACGAAGTTGAGCGTCGTGGAGCCCATGTTGTAACATCCTCGGATTTATTTTAATGTATTTTGGTCAATTAAGTGGAAAATATATATTTAAGTTGAATTTGGGCGATTATTATGTATTTTGGATATTTAGCAAGTTTGTTGCTACTTTTAAGAAAATTGAACTCAGAATCAATTTTATGGAGTATTATGAATTTAAAAGTTATTTATGATAATTCTAAGATTAAATCAGTATTTTATGGAACCGGTTAGGTCGAGTGGTGAAATGTGCAAAAATGACGAAAGTTGTATAAAAAGGGTAAAAGGCTTCATTTTTCCATTTTATACTCTCTCTCTCTAGAATTTTCTCTCTACATCTCTCTAAGATATTTCACAAACCGACCGTCAGATTATCGAGAATTATACATCAACGGAAAGATCTGGTGGAGTACAACAATAATCTACAAACGGATTTTTGATTTCATACGAATTGAGGTAAGAATCGACACTTTTAAGTTTATAGTTTCGGTTTTGAAGAAAATAGAATTTCGAATCTGTTGTTTTGTGTGAATTTGAGCTTGTTTTGCTTGAAATATTGCAAGAATATCATAGTATATGCATAATAGAATCGAATCTAGGCCTGATACTTGATATATGCATGATTTTTGACTTAGAAATGAAAGATTTAAGCTGAAATGATGAACAAACTCGAATATGTCAAGAACAGAATCGAAATGCATGAACAAACTCGAAATTTGTGCTAGATTCGAGTATATACTCGAGTTTAACCATCAGATTCGAGCAAGGGTTCGAATCTATCATTATAGGTTCGAATTTAGCCCCTAGATTCGAATGGGGTTCGAGTTTAGCCCCTAAAGTCGAAATGGTTCGAATCTAACAGGAACTCGGCGAGTTCCTATACTGAACTCGGCGAGTACTATTCAATTTCGGGCAGATTCGAATGGGTTTTAAAGGGGTCGAATCTATGGACTAATGATTACACTTTTGGGATATTTTTGGTAGTAAATTAAGGTATATAATGAAAGGTTATTTGGAAATAAAAACACACCAATTGATGGTTTATATCATGAGTTATATAAAGGACAATGTATGAACATGAAATGGGTTCAAACTTAATTATGGTATGAATTTGGACATGTACCCGAAATGGGGGAAAATATCGCCAAACTTACGAAACTTGATTTTATGGATTTAAACGGTTAATGATATGAGGAATTGTTGTAATTGATTTAACAGGTCCCTTGTGGTGTTGTTTAACCCACAGTGGGGTACTTGGAGGATCCGGTTGAAAGCCCGAAGAGAAATAATATCGGTTAAAAGATAAAATTACGCACCCACAGTGAGTACAGTAGATTTCGCATGTTTATATTTGTTTTATGTAAGCTTTGCCTGCTGAGACCTGTTGTTTCATTGATTGTTTGGAATTCTACTAACTTGCGTAGATTTAGATGCACATTCTTACTTGTTGCATGTCCTTTCGGTTGTTGTGCATCTAGTGATGGACCGGTGGGTCGCATCGATTACTCTGATGTTACTGTGCTATATGACCTGGAGCTGATCCCTCCTAGGCCCGGTAGGCAGTATGTCATCCCCGATCGTACGTTTGTCTCAGATGGTATGTTTAAATGCCGAGCTTTGAGCTCGAAGGGGCTGCGGCTCTGGTCCGTACTTTGTGTACGAAGAGGATATCCGATGTTGGTCATCTGTGTTATCCTTGGGCTTCATAAAAATTTATAAAATGCATAATCTCTGTATTCACTAAGCATCCGCTTATTCCCCAGTTGTTGTATTTTTACAGGCAAAGGAAAATCTACTGCTGGACCTTCTAGTTAGGTCGTTTGGAAGATTTGGGAGACTCGGCACTATTTAATCGGTAATCGTGATTTGGACAATGTTGTAATATATTCTGGATGATTGTAATAATTGTATGGGTGTGTAGACTTAGACTTGATACCTTATAGCACCGTAGGGTGTTTAACACTTGTTGCACTACTTTAATTATGTTTTAAATGCTTCCGCACTTAATTTAGGTTATCAGATCATTATGTTATTGTATGTTGGGGATTAATCCTGGGTGCATTGTAATTGGTGGTTGTTGTGATAAGGGTGCCACATACAGAAAACGAGATATGTTTTTACAAGAGTACAAATAATGTACTAATGTATATTACAACTAATGTAAATAAGAAAAGTTACAACAGATGTAACAAAGTACAACTAATGTATAAGAGAGGTCAACAACTTGGACTGTTGATGTTGGGAGCAGATAATGGCAAGCCTGTCCAAAATATGGTCAGCTTCTATTCTTCACCTACCCAGATGGTAGGTCGACTTCACTCCAATGGTGGTGGTCCTTCAAACATTTTTTCAAGTTCATCCCTCGTCTCCTCCAGATCTTGAATTTCAACTCCGAGGATCATAAACTTGGGATCTTGAAGTTCAACTCTCTCATAAAAGCCTCTGAGCTGGTCCCAGACGGCTGCTCTCCACCTGCTGGATTGCCTGAATGATGTTGCAAGTCTAAAGGCTGCGAGCTGTCTCAGATCCACCTTGTAGAGATCTGATACTCTCTGAAAGCACTTTTTCTGTGTTAGGGGATCTACAAAAAATGCCCCCAACTCAGGTTCTTCAATTACTTTGCCTTCTTCAAACTCTACTCTACTGGGCAGGCTGTAGTCAATTCCTTTCATTTCAACAGGATAATCACCTTGTTCAATCAAGATGAGGAGTTCCTCCAGCTCAGAATCCTTTTTGGTCCTCCTGGCCTTTATCTTAGGGTAAGTCACAGAGACACCCTCACTTAATTCTTTTGAGATCAGGCCAAGATCTTTCACTCTCTCCATCAGCTTCTTAAGATATGCCCTGATAGTCTTAATCCGTTTCAGACTTAGACTGGCTCAGGGCAACTGCCAACTCAACCCATTCCCTGTACCACATCTGTGCAACATTAGTGTAGTCGTAAGTTTCTAGTTCTGGGCCTGTTGCACCCATCCTGGTTATTTTCAATTTCCACTGTTTGCCTTTTCTTGATGTGGGGACAACTTTGACAATGCTTTCTTTACCAGTCTTCTATCAGCAACATCATGGAACTTCTTCCTTACCAAGTTGTCAAAATGGAACTGGGCCCTTGCAGAGGATGCTTGCTTTGGTTTGGTCACAGAGACCAGAGCACCCTTTTCCTGTACACTTTCCTTCTCAACAGCTGACTCTCTAGCAGCTTCCAGCAGTTTTCTCTGTACATCCAAAGAAGGCATTTTGGTTTTGCTAGCCTCTTTGAATGCAAGAGATATGGCAGCTTTGGCAGAGGCTTCTTTTTTTCTCATTATTTCCACGGTTTTAAGCTGTTCATCTCTGAGCTCATAGTATTTTTCAATTGGAACACCCATTTCTTTAGCCCTGGCTTTGTCAAATTTTAGCTCTGCTGCTCTCTGGCGGTCAGGATCAACCACTGCTTTTTCTTTTCCTTTAGTTGTTGTAGTAGTAACAGCTTCAGGAATGTTTTCCTCTTCTTCTACTTCCTCCAGAATGAGATGCCTCCTTCTGCTGCTTGGCCTGTCCTCAGGAATGAATTCTTCCCCCTTAGACTGTGCAGGGTTTGGAGATTCAACCTGAGTGGGCTGAGCAGCTTCAGGCTGATGAGAGGCACCCTCAGTTGGACCAGTACCTGTTCCAGATGCACCTGCTGTCTGACCAGTAGATGCTGATTTCTCCTTAGGAGAAGAAGTTTTCTCCCCCTTAGACTTGGTCTTAGAGGCAGACAACTTCTCCCCCTTTGAAGAAGATGGACCAACACCTTCAACAACTGGTCTGCCTGAAGAAACAAATTCAGCAGGCTTTGCAGCAGTTTTGGCAGCAGGTTTGGGACCAACTAGGTTGTGCACTAAGAAAGCCAGGTTGTCATTCACCTCTGCAAGTTGGGAAAGACTGGTTTGGATAGAAGAGGATTAGGAATCAGCAAGAGAGGTCAGCCTAAGAATATTTTCTCTATCAGAGGCTGTGAATAGCAAACATTGAAGCTGTAGTTGTCCATCCAGATTCTCTAAATAGAGCATCATTCTGCACTTCCAGCCAGAGAAGTTCCGATGATTGAACTTTGGGGGTTTGGCCATTGACTCATTTTCATAGTAAGAGTAGGAATTTGCAGCACTGTTGCCCATGGGAAAGTAGGGAGAATAAGAGATATAGAGATGACACACACACTCAACCTGTCTCTGATACCAGTTGTAGGTCCCAAAAGGTTTCCCAAGTGTATAATTCTAAGCTGTAGAGTGGGGTGAATACAACTATTTAAAAACTTAACAATCTTTTCTCAATGTTTGTGTATATTATTAACAAGTTTTAATTACAAACAAGCTTGAATGCAGAAATGTTCAAGCTGAGATGACAGATACAACAGTTGTTCAGCTAATCTAAGACACACTCAGATTAGACACAATGCCTACACTCACTTAGATGCACTCACTATTTTTACAAGACTCAGATGGACAACTTAAGCATAAAACAACTTAGACAGACTCTACTGTTTTATATAAGCATACTTGCATGAATGGAATAACACACTTCAATGCACGTTCTGATTTCACACTCTCTTGATATCTCATAATCCTTAGAAGCTTCCTTTTATACTCAAAAGCAGAATCTCAGTGAAGCTTCATCATTGGACAAATGAGATAGTGGAAAGTCTTTCTAAAAAGACAAAACACCTTTTTGCACGTTCTAATAAAGTATCTTTGTCTTCACATGGCAGAATCTTTGTCTTTTCCTTTTTGTCACTGTTGCATACGACTTTAACCAAAAGAGGAATGTCAACTTTGCATCTTTCTTCTTTTGCTAATGCCATTTTGATATAAGAAAAGGTCTGTCACTCTTTTCAGATATCCGTTTGTCTTCTTGTAACAGAATAGCGTGGGCATGCTGTGCAGTTCTGTTTTCCACTTTGTCTACGACTTGTAAACTGATCTTGTAGCCAAAAATAATACATGAGGACTTGGAAACATATTCCAATAAAGTGTTTAACCTGTTCACAAAGAACAGGTTCTGTTCACAAAGAACAGAACACTTGTAAACTGTCCAAGCTGCTCAACAGAATAGAGCAGCGTAGACAATTTATGTCCAGCCTGTTCAGCAGACAGAACAGCTTGGACAAACTGCCTTTGTTGCAACGAATGCAACATGGTAAACAGCTTTGGGCTGATATTGCAAATCACTTTTCAGGTTTCAATAAGGCACAAACAGGCCTTAAATTATACCTTCAAGTGCATCAACAGGTTTGATTAAAAATCTCCCCCTCAGATGTAGAGCAGGTTTGACAGAGGCCTTTTTGTGCCTAACAAAACTGTCCCCATTGGATGCCGGATGCCGACGTACTTGCATTGTCGGAACTCCCGTACTTGCTAGGGACAGCCTCGTACTTGCTAGACGCAATACCACTCCGACTTTTATAGGGAACCCTAGACGACCATGGGGTATGTGATTATGACACGTTGGGCTGCGAGCATGAGTTATATCCTAGTGGCGGTGTTTAAATCATGTGAGGACGGCAACGGGCCGCCTTCGTGGCGATGATTATGACACGTTGGGTCACAAGCATGTTTGTTCTCACATTTGAATTGGAGTCATTAGTAGTATGTACTTTCGTAATGTAACGTGCAAATTTGGTAAGGAAACTTTGTAAAGGCGTTACAACGTGCTACTATGACACGCGTTGGAATCCCCACTTTGACTCGACTATGTCTAGCGGTGTAGTGGATTCCAATATTTGAGTCAGTTCCCTACCTTGACTCGGCTAGGCCGGGTGGTTTCGGTGGAACATGTGACATTGATAAATGTCGAGAATGATAATAGTCCTCAGTGAGATGAACAGGCTGGACATAAACTGTCTACACTGCTCTACACTGGTGAGCAGCTTGGGCACTTTTAAAGTGTTCTGTTCTTTGTGAACAGAACCTGTTCTTTGTGAACAGGCTAAACACTTTATGGAATACGTTTCCAAGTCATCATGTATTGTTTTTGACTGCTAGATCAGTTTACAAAGTCGAAGACAAATTGGAAAACAGAACTGCTCAGTCTACCCAAGCTGTTCTGTAACGTGAAGACAAAAGGTTATTTGAAAAAGGGTGACAGACCTTTTTCTTATATCAAAATAGGCCTTTACAAGGAAGAAAGACGCAAAGTTGACATTCCTAAATTAGTTAAAGGCAATGCAACAGTAGACAAAGTAAAAAGACATAAGTTCTGCACATATGAAGTCAAGTCTGCTTTTCAGAAAAGTGCAGAAAAGGTTATGTTGTCTTTTCAACAAGACTTCTCCTTTTTCATTCCGTCCAATGAAGATGTTTCTCTTAGATCCTCTGAGTGAGTATAAAAGGAAGCTTCTAAGGACAGAAAGAAGTGGGAAAAAAAGCTAAGTGCTGAAACCAAGAGTGAACGTGCAAGTGTGATTTTCCTGCATGCAAGCCTTCTGTGTAAATCAGTATCTGTGTGTCTAAGCTGTTTTACATAAGCTGTTCCCTTAAGTCTTGTAATCACAGTGAGTGCTTCTTAGTGAGTGTATTCATTGTATTCTAGTTTGAGTTTGTCTTAGACTAGTAAACATACTGTTGTATCTGTCATCTCAGCTTGAACTATTCCGCATTCAAGCTTGTTTGTAATTAACAAATTGTTGATAATACATACAAACATTGAGAAAATAATGTGTAGTTTTTAAATAGCTGTATTCACCCCCCCTCTACAGCTTAAAGCTATATACTTTGGGAACCTCTCAGGACATACAACTGGTATCAGAGCAGGTTAGAGTGTGTGTCATTCTAGATCTCTCATTCTCCCAAGTTTCCATGGACAACAGTGCTGCAAATTCTTCTTACTATGACAATGGCTCTATGGGCAAACCTCCAAAATTTAATCATCAAAACTTCTCTGGTTGGAGGTGCAGAATGATGCTCTATTTAGAGAATCTGGATGTGCAACTACCAGAGATAGTGATGGAGGGTCCCTATGTGCCAACCTCTGGATGCAAAGGCCAGGAACAACCTGTTCATTTCTCTTCCTGATGATGTGTTCAAACAGGTTGAGAAAATGAAGACAGCAAAAGAGATGTGGGATACTTTGTGTACAGTCTATGATGGACCAACAATCACACTGGACAACAGGATCAACAATCTTGTTAGACAGTATGAACTCTTCTTTGCTAAACCAAAGGAGACTCTCACTGAAACCTACACCAGGTTTACTGCCCTAGTGAATGATCTCAAGGCTGTTGGGATCACTAAGGATAGTCTTACCCTGGTAAATAAATTTCTGGACATTCTACCTGAAGAGTGGAACTACTTCTCAACAATTCTGAGGAACTCAGGTGCTATCAGAAGTATGGATCTGGTCAATCTGTATGGATCCTTACTGAATGATGAACTGTCAAGGCAACAAAAGAGAAATGCCTTGGAAATGTCCAAAAGAGGTGCAGCCTTTGTGGCTAATGTGAGACAGCCTGTAAATCAGGTGAGTGATGTGTTCACTCAACTTGATCAACAGGATGATGACAAGGAGGAGGTGTCAGATGAAGAAGATACTGCAGATCTTGCTGAACAAGATGATGAGCAAATGATAGCTATGCTTGTCAAAAGGTTCAACAAGAAAAGGTTTGGAAGAAACATGCTGCAAGGAAATTCAGGTGCTGGCAAAAAGAAGGCATTTGATAAATCCAAGGCTGAGTGTTTCAAATGTGGCAAAACTGGTCATATAGCTGCTGACTGTGTGTCAAAAGCTGTTGGTCAGTCATCCAACCCATACAAGACAAACAAGGATGATGGTTATAGGGTTAAGTACCTTATGGCCATGGCTAAGCTGAGGAAGTTGGAAAACTCAGTGGGTTCCAACCGCCAAAAGGGACTTATGGCAGAGACTTGTGATTGGGAGGAATCTGATTCATCATCTGATGAAGAAGACAATCAATGTTTGATGGCCAACACTGATGTCCCATCAACAAGCAGTTTCAAACAGGATATGGCTGAAGCTGAAGCTTTCAACAGCTTAGAGAACTGGAATCCCACTATGATGTATAAGGTACAAAATTTTATGGCTTACAGTTCTGAAGAAAAAGTTAAAATGTTTGAATATATGCTTGTTGATCTAAAAGCTGCTGTTGAGAAGCATGATGCTTTACTATCTGAAATCTCTAAGCTTAAAACTGATCTTAAAACTAAATCTAGTAAACTGGACAGTTTCCATAAGTTGGAAACTGAGCTTGATGAATTAAAACACATCAACTCTATTTTACTGGAAGAAAAGAGAGAAACAGATATAAAGCATGCTAAGCTTCAAAAGATACTTGACTCTTGGTGCCAATCTGCACAAAAAGTCAGCCATTGTATAAGTCAACAGATTCCTGCACAAATCCAAGCCTATCTTGGAGGGGATCTTGACACAGCAGCTTCCATTGTTGAGATCAATAATCTGAAAGAAGATTTATCCACTCTTGGTGAACTTCCAAACACATTCATTCAAAATGTGAATGGTAAACTAATCTCAACAAATAGGTTTGTCAGGCCTCAAAACACTGACAGCTTGTGTGAATTTAGTTCTAAAGCTGATATTGGAATTTGTTCTCCATCAAGTCAGCCTGCTAAGTGCTCTGCTGGTTCACACAAGCAAAAGAAAGGAAAACATGTTCAAACTGAAGTTGTGGATACTAAACCTGTTGACAAAACAGGTTCTGAGTCCAAAGCTGATGGTAAAAAGCGTGTTAATCCTTTTGATGCTAAACACTTTGAAAACAAGTTTTCAAAAAGTAAGCAGCCTGTTTTCAACAAGGGTAAGTCTCATGTTGAAAACAAAACTGCTGTGATTTCAAATAAGTTTTCAAATCATAGTGGTAAACTGGTTTCAAATAAGAATAAGCTTTTCAAAACCAGACACAGTGAATATGCTGATAGGCAGCATAAATCACAATTCAGTAGGGGCAAAGGGAAAGCCATTGCTCAAACTGAGATAATTGGGAATAAGTTTCCCAAACCTGTGGAAGCTCAAAAGCCAATCAAGCTCCCTGTCTTTGACATCTGTCCTCCTAAAAAGAGGAAAGAAGAGGCAGCCAAAGCTGTGGCTATTGAACTATCCACTCAAGCTGTTGATTCAACAAAAAGTAATAAAACTGCTAAAACTGCTGAAAGAATCAACAAAAATAACTCAGAATGTGTTTCTGAAAGATCTTCTTTCAAAAACCCTAAAAAGAGAAAATGTTACAAATGTGGGAAGAAGACACATCTGGCCAAGGATTGTCCTGAATCTGAGGACATGAGGCCTGTTGACTCTGCTGTTTCCACCACAGCTGTTACAAGCAGTGTTGGAAATGTCACAGTCACTGAAAGTGGTATTCAAGCTGATACCATTCAAATAGGGAATATTAGTGTGGATATTTCAAGTCCATCAACAAATGTTGATGAAGTAGGAGAACTCATCTCTGTGATGAGTTCCCCTAAAAATGACTAATAATTCTCTTATCACTCTGCAGGAAAAACAACCTTCCCAGGTTTGGTACTTGGACAGTGGCTGCTCAGGGCACATGACAGGTTGTAAAGAATTGCTGAGTGAACTCAGGCCTGAAAAAGGGCCAAAAGTCACCTTTGGTGACAATGTACAGGGATCCACTGAGGGATATGGAACTCTTAAAGCTGGTGCTGCAGTGTTCAAAAGAGTAGCCTATGTGGTTGGGCTAAAACATAACCTTGTTAGCATAAGCCAACTGTGTGATGCTGGCTACAAGGTTAACTTTGATGAGCACCTGGGTTACATATTGGATTCCCAAGGCAAAGTTGTGCTATGTGCTCAACGAAAGAAAGGTGTATATGTTGTGGATATGCATTCTGCTGACCCCACAACTGAAACCTGTTTTCTCACAAGAACAAATGCTGATCTGAACTGGCTATGGCACAGAAGACTGTCACATCTGAACTTCAAGAACATCAACAAACTCTGTAAGAAAGAGTTGGTGACAGGTTTGCCTTCTATGACTTTTGCTAAGGATAGATTATGCACAGCTTGTGAGAAAGGCAAGCAGAGAAAAACATCTTTTAAATCCAAACATAATTTTTCTATTGATACTCCACTCTTCTTAATCCACATGGACTTGTTTGGACCTGTTAATGTCCCAAGTCTAGGAGGAAGAAGATACACTCTAGTAATGGTTGATGAGTTCTCCAGGTACACATGGGTGATTTTTCTAAAGAGCAAAGGAGAGGCTGCTAGAGAAATTATTGGATTTGTCAAAAAGATGGAAATGCTGAACTCTGCCCGAGTAAAGCAGCTTAGAAGTGATCATGGTACTGAGTTCAGAAACAGTACTCTTGAAGACTTCTGTGAAGAGAAAGGAATCACTCAAAACTTTTCAGCTGTAAGAACTCCTCAACAAAATGGAGTTGCTGAAAGAAGAAACCGAACTCTCATTGAAGCTGCCAGAACCATGCTGTGTGCATCAGGTTTACCTTCATCATTTTGGGCTGAAGCTGTTAACACTGCCTGCTTCACCCAAAACAGATCCTTAGTGGTGAAAAGATTCAACAAGACTCCCTATGAGCTGCTCAAAGGGAGGAAGCCAAATGTCAGTTATTTCCATGTGTTTGGATGTCCCTGTTTCATTCTGAATCAAAGGGACCAACTGTCAAAGTTTGAACCTAAAGCTGATGAAGGTGTGTTTGTTGGCTACTCTGCTATCTCCAAAGCCTACAGAGTTTATAACAACAAAAGAAAGGTGATAGATGAATCTATCAATGTCACCTTTGAAGAGTCCAAGAATGCTTCCACCAAAGCAGTTCCTGAACTGGTTTCAGGAGAACTTAACTTTGATGATCTGATGCATTCAAACAATGAAGAGGACTCAAAAGCTTCCACTACACCCAGTGTGGAACCTGTTAATCATGATGGACATGATGATGATTATGTAAATACACCCTGTGTGAATAAATGTACTGACTTAATTACAACTGCATGTCCAGAACCTATCAATGCTGATTTTCCCAGTTCCTCTGCTGATATGTTCAACAGTGGTCAGACATGTTCAACAAGTGAACAGGCTCAAGACAACAGTGTGTCTGAAAATCTTGAGAGCTGTTCAACAGGACCTGCTGAAGATGTTAACAACTCAGGTGAATCATCATTGAAAAATGATCCTAAGTGGATCAGGTGTCACCCCAATGATCAAATAATTGGTGACATCAACAAAGGGATACAAACACGGTGGGACAGCTTAGGGAACTTTTGTATGTTCTCTAGTTTTGTTTCACTGATGGAGCCAAAGAAGGTTGATGAAGCATTAAAAGATGCCAATTGGATCACTGCCATGCAAGAAGAGCTCAATCAGTTTGAGAGAAACAATGTATGGAAGCTGGTCCCTGCTCCTAAAGGTAAAACTATAATTGGCACTAAATGGGTCTTCCGGAATAAAATGGATGAGCAAGGTCATGTCATTAGAAATAAGGCAAGACTGGTTGCTCAGGGCTACAGACAGGAGGAAGGAATTGACTATGATGAAACATTTGCTCCTGTGGCCAGGCTAGAAGCAATTCGTTTGTATCTAGCCTACGCTGCTCATAAGAGCATTAAGGTATTTCAAATGGATGTGAAGAGTGCATTTTTGAATGGGAAGCTGCAAGAAGAAGTTTATGTCAAGCAGCCTCCAGGTTTTGAAAATGAACAACATCCAGGTTTTGTCTATAAGTTGGACAAAGCTCTCTATGGTCTCAAACAAGCCCCTAGAGCCTGGTATGACACTCTTACTGAGTTCCTTATGAGCAATGGGTATTCCAGAGGTAAAGTGGATACTACACTGTTCATAAAGAAAGTGAAATCTGACATTATGCTTGTTCAAATTTATGTGGATGACATAATATTTGGTTCTACTAATGAGCAGTTATGCAAGAATTTTTCACTACTCATGAAATCTAAGTATGAAATGAGTATGATGGGAGAACTAACTTTCTTTTTAGGATTACAGGTTAAACAAACCTCAACTGGAATTTTTATAAATCAAAGAAAGTACACTTTAGATCTATTGAAAAAGTTCAAATTTGATCAAAGTTCTCCTATTAAAACCCCAATGGCAACAAATGTAAAATTGGATGCTGATGCCAGTGGCAAAGCTGTTTCAGTAACAGCTTACAGAGGCATGATTGGGAGCTTGCTATACTTAACTGCTAGTAGACCTGATATTATGTTTGCCACCTGTCTGTGTGCTAGGTTCCAAGCTGATCCAAAGGAATCTCATCTAGCTGCTGTTAAAAGAATCTTCAGATACCTGAAGGGTACACCAGGTTTAGGTCTTTGGTATCCCAAAGACTCAAGCCTTGAACTAACAGGCTATTCAGATTCTGATTTTGCAGGCTGCAGGTTAGATAGGAAAAGCACAACATGTGGATGTCAACTCCTTGGTGGAAAGTTGATCAGTTGGAGTAGCAAGAAGCAGAACTCAGTGTCCACTTCTACTGCTGAAGCTGAGTACATTGCTGCTGGAAGCTGCTGTGGGCAGATTCTGTGGATGCAGCATCAGCTTGAAGACTATGGCCTTGTGTATAGGAAAACTCCTATTCTGTGTGATAACACAAGTGCCATAGCCATCTCCAACAATCCAGTATTTCATTCAAGAACAAAGCATATTGAAGTCAGACATCACTTCATCAGGGATCACATTCAGAAAGGTAATGTGGAGGTAAGTTTTATTTCCACAAATGAACAGCTTGCAGACATTTTCACCAAACCTCTGGATGAAACAAGGTTTAATTACCTTGTCAGCAAGCTGGGCATGTTAAATAAGAGTGACTAAGTGTTCTCTCAGGTCTATGAAGTTATATGTCTCACACTGCTCAAGTCTCTCAGAACAGCTTAGACAGAACAGGCTATGCATGTTCTATACTTAGTCATTTTTCTGAAAAACTTGAACAGCTTGAGCACAGAACAGGCTGAACAACAAACAGGTTGTAAGTCCAGCCTGCTCTGATGGTTCAATCCTCAACCTGTTCATTCCTTCACACTTCCTCACAAGCTTTTGTCTTGTAACCTGTTCAAATATTGAACCCAACCTGTTCTCACAACTGAGAACAGGCTGAAGGCACAGTTTGAAGGGAGAACAGCTTGAAGAGTGAATAACATGTGTTGACTCTGCTCATCACAGGTGTAACAACCTAACTTTTGATCAGTTATGTAATGTTTATTTTGAGATAATAATATAATTTTGTTATATTATTTGTATTTGCAAATATTGAATTAAGAATAAAAATATATCAAGTAAATATAATTTTATATTATATTTATGATATAATTAAATTGAGTAAAATAAAAGAGATGTATTATACAAAAATAGAAGTGGGTTAAATGTAAATGAAGTATTTAAACCTCAAAATGATCATTTAAGATCATTTAACACAAATTAACCCTCTCTCTCTAACTTCTCTCTATCTCTCGGATATCTCACAAATCCATCAAAAAGTTCCATAAATCGGCATTAAATTGAAGATTTAAAGCCAAAAAGAAGTTACAATCATCATTAATCAAGAACATTCAAGGTAAATTCACTTACTTATCTTAAAATTTTAGTTTGGTTCGGTTTGGTTGAGAAACCGAAAAGATAGGATTGGAAATGTGATAAAAATTGTTTGCATGTATAAAATTTTGATAGAATATGATAGAATTAAGTTAATAAATGTAACAGAAACAAAAATCGGTGATTAGATTGTCCAAAATAAGAAGGAAATCGGAATTTTTATAAAAAATGTGTTCTTGACAAAATGTTCAATTTTGGATAATCTTGTTATATTTATGATGTTTTTGATCAATATAATTATATAAAATTACTCAATTAATGTTAATACATCAATATACTAAGTTGCATGTTGATTTAATTAAGTTTTGAGAATTTTTAAGAAAAATCCGTATGAACCAAATGAAGAACATCAAGAACAATTTCTGAGAAAATACTAAGTATAGGATCCGAATTCGGATATACCCGAATTCGGATGACTCTCTATTTCGGATGCTTTCAAAATTCAGATCTTAGCATTTCGGATCTAAATGATCCGAATTCGATACCTATATTAATCCTAATTCGGACTTATGCACAATTCGGATGACACTAAATTCGATCCTATGTCCGAATTCGGATGATGCTTTGATCCGGATCCGGATGATCCGAATCCGGGTTCCCCATCCGGATGTATCCGAATCCGGATTGATCCGGATCCCATTATTACATTTTGATATTTTTAATTTTAATAAATGATTATATATATATATATATAAAGCTTTTGAGAGAACTTATGGGAATTTAATGAAAGATTGACAAGTTATCAGATATCAGAATCAGATAGAATTACAGATTTTAATGACCAAAAGAAATAATGAAATTCCATGATAATGAGGATGATACAGATGATGAAATTAACATGATATTATCATGAATGAATTTGAACAGGTTCAGTATATTCTGAACAAAGATTTAAAGACTTAAAGACTTGAAAGCGGGTCTCTGATTTGAAAAGAATTGACAGATTACAGATTTACAAAATCCTGAGATAACTCAGGTGGCAGATTCATATATCTGTTTGACCAAGACCCAGACCTGTGAGTTATAGATATTCAGATTGAACATGCATAGATCCGGTTGAGATATATTGTTGCTAATAGATTTATTGACATACACTTTATCAGCTGGAATGAGACCTGTGCACACCATGGATGGGTGTTGCCCAGTGAATCATGATAGCTATTTGATTATCTTTTCATATTGCATTTAATATTGTTTCAGACTTTGCCTTATGATTCATTGCTATCATGACTTCTAAGACATATGTTTCCATTATTGATCAGACATTTGATAGAATTGATTCAGCTTGACTAGCCCTTATGGTCTATTGTTCTAGACCCGGCTATTTCACCAGTTCTTATGAACTTGGTAATGACCTCCGATGTTCCGCCATATTGACTTACTGGTAGCTAGCCCAGTATGTGGCTGATCCCCACGATTTAAGCGTGAGTGTGGCTTGAACATCATCCGATCTTATGATACTATATCTCAATCATGAGGGCTGTAGCGGCAGCCAAGACATATCACGCTAAGACTAATGACTCCGCTTGACACGCATGTTGATATTGAAAATCTATAAACTCACTAAGCGTTGCTTACAGATGTTGCATTAATATTTTACAGGAAAAGCCAAAGGAAAATCACCTGCAGGACCTAGTACTTAGGTCATTCAAGATCCAAGTTTTGAAGATTTTCTAGACCACTACTCAACAAATCTTTCTGGTACTGATTGGAAGACAACAATTGTGGTGGTTCTGGGTAGATATGATGTAATGTATGATATTATGATTAGATTAGATGTTGCCCTTTTATAACTTAATTTTGAAATATGTAAACTTAATCCTAATCTTGTATGTACATGTAATTTTATTATTCCACAATTTAATTACCCTATCTTAGTATGGTTGATATCGTGTTGCATGAATTGGGACCTAGACTAGTGAGCACTGCCCCGTAAGGGGTGGTCTTCAAAGGATGGTATCAGAGCCCTAGTTTGAGTGAATCAAGTATTACGTGAGTATACTTGGCCTCAAACTGAAGCAATACATATGTATCAATCATTTAGGTGGTTTGAACTGAGATAGGATGTACAGACTGATAGGATGGGAAAAGGGTACATAGATCTAAGTCTATAAAC
The DNA here is from genome assembly GCA_020465985.1 of Centrapalus pauciflorus. Classification (NCBI taxonomy): domain Eukaryota; kingdom Viridiplantae; phylum Streptophyta; class Magnoliopsida; order Asterales; family Asteraceae; genus Centrapalus; species Centrapalus pauciflorus. The sequence continues at coordinate 272,222 of JAANYP010002854.1, forward strand.
TGATAGTTAAATGCTTGTAATTTTCAGTAGAAGATGTCAGGATCAGGATCAGGTGATATTCCCATCAACATGAATCCACAACAAATGTTTGAAATGATGCAACAATTTCTAGCCCAACACTCAGAACAACAAAACAAAATGATGCAAGAACAGTTTCGTGCCAGAGATGAGGCCGAAGCTAAAAGACGTGAAGATAAGAAAAATAAGAGAAAAGAAAAGCAAGCTCAGATTAATGACTCTGATTCTGATAACTCTATTCCCGATGCCCTAATTGCTCAGCCTAAAGGCTGCAAATTCAAAGATTTTAAAGCGAGCGGTGCCTTGAACTTCGAGGGTACTGTAGATCCGATTCAGGCGATGGATTGGATCAGTCATACGGAAGAAATTTTTAGAATCTCTGACTGTTTAGATTCTAAGAAAGTGAGCTACGCGTCTGCGTTGTTTGTTGGAGCTGCTCGCGCATGGTGGAAGACACAGCGAAGCATATACGGGGAGGAAGTCATTCAGACATTGGAATGGAACCAGTTTCTAGACATGTTCAACGCGAAATACTGCCCGGTCGACCAGCGAGATAAGATGGAAGTCCAATTAATGCAACTGACTCAGGGAACGAAGACTGTAGATGAATACGAACACGAATTTTCGAGATTATGTGGCTACTCTTCTTACCAATGGCAACAGAGGAAAGGAAAATGAATAGGTTCCGAGTAGGACTCAATCCCAGATATCGACATCCCATGAGTGCGATCAAATATAAGAGCTATCTGGAAATGGTAGAAGTAGCGAGACAGATTGAGCGAGGGTACTTAGAGTATGGTGATCAGCTATACGCTCCAGCGACTAACCCAATGAATCCGTCTCCTCCGAAGAAACAGAGATTCGGTAGATTTTTCAAGCCAAGTAAATCTCAGCCCCAGCAATCCCATCAGTATAGTTCTCAGTCGAAAGTACAAGCATATTCCCTAACGAACGAGCCGCGATTTTGCAAACGGTGTAGAAAGTCTCATATGGGGTTGTGCAATCCAGATGACGTAACTTCTTTTGCATGCAACACGATTGGTCATAGCAGCGAGGAATGTCCACAGCAGGGACGAGGATGTGCGAAATGCGGAAAAAGGGGACACTTCATGTACCAGTGTCGTAGCGGGCCACATTATCCATCACAACCATCAGCAGGAGGTTCTACAGGGAAAACTTCTGCTGCAACGCCGACTGCAAGAACTCGAGCCTTTCAGATAACAGCAGAAGAAGCGAAAGAAACACCTGATGTGGTTACCTGTATGTTCTTACTTAACTCCATTCCTGCTAGAGTATTATTCGATTCCGGCGCCAGTCGTTCTTTTATATCCACATCTTTTGCACAAAGGCTACATAAAGCTCCATCAAAGCTTCCCATAATACTTGATATTGAGACAGCCAGTAACAATTTCGTTATGGCTGAATCTGTCTACCGAAACTGCACTCTGCTCGTAAATAACATCGTATTCAACCTCGATCTCATCCCGATTCCATTAAAAGAGTTTGACGTCATCATTGGCATGGACTGGTTAACGAATAATGAGGCTACAATTATCTGCAACCGGCGAATCATTAGAATCAAGTCTTCAGATGACCGAGTATTAGAGATCAAGGGCGAGAAGCGGAAAGGTGCACATTGTTTCATATCTGTTGAAAAAGCGCATAAGTACTTATCTAAGGGTCATGAATCCTACGTATGCTATGTCTCATCTGAATCTATCTCTGAAGCCCAAAAGAAATCATTATCTGATATTCCTATCGTCTGTGAGTTCCCAGACGTATTTCCCGATGACATTTCGGGAGTGCCACCGGAACGTCAAGTCGAGTTCAGTATTGACTTGGTTCCTGGTGCGGCTCCTATCGCAAAAACTCCTTACAGACTTGCACCTGCGGAAATGCAGGAAATGTAAAAACAGCTGCAAGAACTGTTGGAAAAAGGATTTATTCGACCAAGTTCGTCTCCGTGGGGTGCGCCAGTCTTATTTGTCAAAAAGAAAGACGGAACCTTCCGTATGTGCATCGACTACCGCGAGTTGAACAAAGTCACCATAAAGAATAAATATCCTCTGCCCAGGATTGATGATCTGTTTGATCAACTGCAAGGAGCTAGTTATTTCTCAAAAATAGATCTCCGTTCTGGGTATCATCAACTGAAAGTAAGAAATGAGGATATTCCGAAGACAGCCTTCCGTACAAGATACGGTCATTACGAATTTCTCGTGATGCCGTTCGGCTTAACAAATGCACCAGCGGCATTCATGGATCTCATGAATCGTGTGTGCAGACCAATGTTGGATAAATCAGTTATCGTGTTCATAGACGATATTCTGATTTACTCCAAAACGGAGGCTGATCATTCTATCCATCTGCGGCAATTGCTAGAGTTATTAAGAAAAGAAAGACTCTACGCAAAATTCTCTAAGTGCGAATTTTGGCTCAGACAGGTATAATTTCTATTATATATGTCTTGAGCTATTTCCTAAGTATTCTTTGATTTACATCAGAACTTGAATTCCTACTTTGATTTTTATAGATCCAGTTCCTTGGCCATGTTGTTTCTGGCGAAGGGATTTCCGTTGATCCTTCGAAAGTCGAGGCCGTTCAGAAATGGCAAACGCCTCGTAATGCCTCTGAGATCCGAAGTTTCCTTGGATTGGCCGGTTATTATCGGCGATTCATAAAGGACTTCTCAAAGATTGCTGTGCCGCTTACAATGCTAACACGAAAGAATACTCCTTTCGTTTGGACCATAAACAGCAAGAGGCATTCGATATTCTGAAGCAAAAGTTGATTCAAGCGCCGATCCTAGCCTTGCCAGAAGGTAATGATGATTTCGTTGTCTATAGCGATGCCTCTGGTACTGGCTTAGGATGTGTTCTGATGCAAAGGGGAAAAGTAATTGCCTATGCTTCAAGGCAATTAAAAGACTATGAGAAAAGTGCACCAACTCATGATCTTGAGTTGGCTGCTGTTACCTTTGCGCTGAAGATCTGGCGTCACTATCTATATGGGACTCGGTGTCAGCTCTAAACCGATCATAAGAGTCTCAAATACCTTTTCACTCAAAAAGATCTGAACATGAAACAGCGTCGATCCTTGGAGCTTATCAAGGATTATGATTGCGAGATCTTATATCATCCCGGCAAAGCAAATGTTGTCGCGGATGCGTTGAGTAGAAAAGTATATCCAGAAAAGTGCTGTTATGCCCTAACTCCAGTTACATTCTCTTCTGATCTTATTGAAGATATTCCAGTTGCTCAAACTGAAGCACTGAAAGAAGAGAATATTGATTCTGAAAATCTTAAAGGGCAGTTACAATTTCTAACTCTGAACCATTTGGGACTTCACTGTCTCAAGGGAAACCGAATCTGGGTTCCTAAGTATGGTTCAATCCGCAACACTCTTCTATCTGAAGCTCACAAGTCCAAATTATCTGTTCATCCTGGCAGCTCAAAGATGTATTTTGATCTGAAAGCTGATTACTGGTGGCCAGGAATGAAGAAAGACATCGGAAAATGTGTTGAAAGCTGTAAAGTATGTCAGATGGTTAAGGCAGAACACCAGAAACCCTTCTGGGATATGCAACCGCTGCCAGTTCCTGAATGGAAGTGGGAGCATATAACAATGGACTTCATTACGAAGCTGCCAAAGACCAAAAGACAACACGACTCTATCTGGGTAGTCGTTGATCGTTTAACGAAATCAGCACATTTCATTCCAATGAAAGAAACGTATTCACTCGATAGATTGGCACAGCTGTATATCACTGAAATAATTTCTCATCACGGTGTGCCAAAGTCTATTGTTTCTGATCGTGATAGTCGTTTCACATCCAGATTCTGGCAAGCACTACAAGATGGGATGGGTACTCGGATTTCTATGAGTACTGCTTATCATCCAAATGCAGATGGTCAGAGTGAGCGTACTATCCTAACCCTGGAAGATATGCTTCGTGCCTGCGTTCTTGATCTAGGTGGTAACTGGGATGACCATTTACCGTTGGTCGAATTCTCTTACAATAACAGTTATCATTCTACGATCAAGATGGCCCCTTTTGAAGCTTTATATGGAAGAAAGTGCAGAACTCCCACCTGTTGGCGCGAAACAGGTGAATCGCCAATAGCAGGTCCTGCCCTTCTACAGTTAACTCACGAAAAGATTCAACTTGTTAGAAGAAATATTCTTGAAGCTCAGAGCAGGCAGAAGTCATATTATGACAACCGGCACAGATCAATCAGTTTTGCAGTTAACGATAGGGTGATGTTGAAAGTATCCCCAATGACGAATGTGGTACGGTTTATTAAAAGAAACAAGTTAGCTCCGAGATTTATTGGTCCGTTCAAGATTGTTGAAAAGATTGGGAATCAGTCTTACCGTCTTGATCTACCAGCGGACTTAGCTGGAATACATCCTGTATTCCATGTTAGTCACTTGAGAAAAAGTTTAGCTGACGAAAGAGAAGTTCAAATACCACACGTTAACTTGCAAATAGATGAGAAGCTTAGAGTGGTTGAAGAGCCGGAGTATATTCTGGACTCGAAGACCAAGAAGCTAAGAAATAAAGAAATACAGATGGTGCTTGTCCAGTGGAAACACCACAAAGGTTCGCATCAGTCTTGGGAATCCAGAGATGTCATGAAAGCAACATATCCCAGTCTGTTCGAACGTAGCTAACTTCGGGGACGAAGTTTGTGCGTGGTGGAGCCCATTCTGTAACAACCTAACTTTTGATCAGTTATGTAATGTTTATTTTGAGATAATAATATAATTTTGTTATATTATTTGTATTTGCAAATATTGAATTAAGAATAAAAATATATCAAGTAAATATAATTTTATATTATATTTATGATATAATTAAATTGAGTAAAATAAAAGAGATGTATTATACAAAAATAGAAGTGGGTTAAATGTAAATGAAGTATTTAAACCTCAAAATGATCATTTAAGATCATTTAACACAAATTAACCCTCTCTCTCTAACTTCTCTCTATCTCTCGGATATCTCACAAATCCATCAAAAAGTTCCATAAATCGGCATTAAATTGAAGATTAAAGCCAAAAAGAAGTTACAATCATCATTAATCAAGAACATTCAAGGTAAATTCACTTACTTATCTTAAAATTTTAGTTTGGTTCGGTTTGGTTGAGAAACCGAAAAGATAGGATTGGAAATGTGATAAAAATGTTTGCATGTATAAAATTTTGATAGAATATGATAGAATTAAGTTAATAAATGTAACAGAAACAAAAATCGGTGATTAGATTGTCCAAAATAAGAAGGAAATCGGAATTTTTATAAAAAATGTGTTTTTGACAAAATGTTCAATTTTGGATGATCTTGTTATATTTATGATGTTTTTGATCAATATAATTATATAAAATTACTCAAATAATGTTAATACATCAATATATTAAGTTGCATGTTGATTTAATTAAGTTTTGAGAATTTTTAAGAAAAATCCGTATGAACCAAATGAAGAACATCAAGAACAATTTCTGGGAAAATACTAAGTATAGGATCCGAATTCGGATATACCCGAATTCGGATGACTCTCTATTTCGGATGCTTTCAAAATTCGGATCTTAGCATTTCGGATCTAAATGATCCGAATTCGATACCTATATTAATCCTAATTCGGACTTATGCACAATTCGGATGACACTAAATTCGATCCTATGTCCGAATTCGGATGATGCTTTGATCCGGATCCGGATGATCCGAATCCGGGTTCCCAATCCGGATGTATCCGAATCCGGATTAATCCGGATCCCATTATTACATTTTGATATTTTTAATTTAATAAATGATTATATATATATATATATATATATATAAAGCTTTTGAGAGAACTTATGGGAATTTAATGAAAGATTGACAAGTTATCAGATATCAGAATCAGATAGAATTACAGATTTTAATGACCAAAAGAAATAATGAAATTCCATGATAATGAGGATGATACAGATGATGAAATTAACATGATATTATCATGAATGAATTTGAACAGGTTCAGTTATTATCTGAACAAAGATTTAAAGACTTAAAGACTTGAAAGCGGGTCTCTGATTTGAAAAGAATTGACAGATTACAGATTGCCAAAATCCTGAGATAACTCAGGTGGCAGATTCATATATCTGTTTGACCAAGACCCAGACCTGTGAGTTATAGATATTCAGATTGAACATGCATAGATCCGGTTGAGATATATTGCTGCTGTTAGATTTATTGACATTCATTTATCAGCTGAATTGAGACCTGTGCACACCATGGTTGGGTGTTGCCCAGTGAATCATGATAGCTATTTGATTATCTTTTCATATTGCATTTAATATTGTTTCAGACTTTGCCTTATGATTCATTGCTATCATGACTTCTAAGACATATGTTTCCATTATTGATCAGACATTTGATAGAATTGATTCAGCTTGACTAGCCCTTATGGTCTATTGTTCTAGACCCGGCTATTTCACCAGTTCTTATGAACTTGGTAATGACCTCCGATGTTCCGCCATATTGACTTACTGGTAGCTAGCCCAGTATGTGGCTGATCCCCACGATTTAAGCGTGAGTGTGGCTTGAACATCATCCAATCTTATGATACTATATCTCAATCATGAGGGCTGTAGCGGCAGCCAAGACATATCACGCTAAGACTAATGACTCCGCTTGACACGCATGTTGATATTGAAAATCTATAAACTCACTAAGCGTTGCTTACAGATGTTGCATTAATATTTTACAGGAAAAGCCAAAGGAAAATCACCTGCAGGACCTAGTACTTAGGTCATTCAAGATTCAAGTTTTGAAGATTTTCTAGACCACTACTCAACAAATCTTTCTGGTACTGATTGGAAGACAACAATTGTGGTGGTTCTGGGTAGATATGATGTAATGTATGATATTATGATTAGATTAGATGTTGCCCTTTTATAACTTAATTTTGAAATATGTAAACTTAATCCTAATCTTGTATGTACATGTAATTTTATTATTCCGCAATTTAATTACCCTATCTTAGTATGGTTGATATCGTGTTGCATGAATTGGGACCTAGACTAGTGAGCACTGCCCCGTAAGGGGTGGTCTTCACAACAAGGTTGACCAACAGCTTAGACCAAATATTTTAATTACCTTTCTTCACAATTAAGTTACTTAATTAATGTTTTATTTAACTTAATTACTGCGGATAATGTGGATTACGTGTGTAAGTGATTAAAAAGAAATCGAGTGGTCTGACAAACGGTCTGACATGGACAACCGTTCCGTTTTCCGTTAACGACTTTTTCAAATCAAACCGCCCAAAATCTTCTCTCTCATACACACTCACATTCAAATCCTATAAATACCTAAATACAGTTTCATCTTCGTCTTCCTCATCACTTCCAGAAATCCTCAAGAACCCTAAAATCGACTAAGTGTCTTTTGCTTCTTCAACCTCAAAAAAAAAAAAAAAAAAATTCCCAAATGGCTTACAGACCTAATCCCTTTCTTCCAGTGTTCGTTGGTGAGGATGTTGTCAAACACTCATCAATCACAACAATGCTGACCATTAAGCCCACCAACAACATTGCCAACCTCACAATCCCCAAAAACTATGTGGGGAAGGGCAATGACCAAATGGTGGAGTTTCTGAAAGTTCATCCGTTGAACTACGCCATGACTGCATCTCCTGGTGTCCTGTACCAGGAGATGGTGTATGAATTCTGGTACACATGCTCCTACAATCCCAACACTAAGGTCATCAAAGGAACTATTCTTAATGGAACTCAATCCATTGAGATAACAGTTGATCTTCTGAGGGAGGCTCTTCATCTGCCTGTTGCTGAGTCTTATGATCTGCCCCAGCCTGAGAACGAGCAAATGGGAAATCTGCTACGCTTCTGTGGTGTAGCAGAACCCAAAATTGGAGCAACATTGTACAGGAAGGAGTTGTCACCCACTTACCGCTTCTTATTCGCCTCTGTGGTGATGTGTTTCAGCAGCAAGGTTGGTTCCTTCGACCAACTCAGTAGAGATGAAGTTCCAATAGTCCTACAGCTAGTGGATGGGACTACTCTTGACATGGCTAAGTGGATCTTTTCGAACATGAGAAACCTGGTGCAGCAAGAGCCAAGACCAGCTGCTTTCCGTTATCCCAGGTTTCTGAGTCTCATTTTCAGCCATGTTTGTGGTGAGAAACTTTACAACTCTCAGCCCCTACTTAAATCTGCTGCATTCCCTGTCATAGGGAATAGAATTTTTCATACTCCTGTACTGCAAAATGAGCCTCCTCTATCCACACCAATGAGGAGGCTGTTAGGTTTGGTGGAAGGACCCTCTGATGTGAGGGTGGATCCAGAAGCTGCTGCTCCCGTAACAAAATCCAAAGCCAGGTCCAAGCTTGTTAAAAGGACCCTGGCAACTGAAGCTGGGCCTGTGAAAAAGAAGGCCAAAACAGCTCAGTCTGAGTCTGTTCCTTTAGCCTCTGTGGCTGAGGAGGAGCAGGCTCCTCACCCTGGTTCATTTGTTGAGCCTGAAGCCTTTGTGGCTGGTGCCTCTGTGGCACAAGAGACTATGGAACAGGCCAGCCCCACTGTTCCTGACCCAGTCTCACACCCTGTCCAAACAGATCCTCTCCCCTCTCCACAATCACCCACTCCATCCATTCTCTATCACAGAAAATCAATTTCCAAAAAGAAATCAGCCCACAAAACCACCTCCTCTGTTCCCTCTCAACAGGGTTCAGTTGAAAAAGAAGCAACCCCAGCTGCCTCTCCTATTTTGGGAGCAGGTTCAGCTCATTTGGAGCCTGCTTCACTCCAATCTGAGTCTACCCAGAGTCAGCCTAGACCCTCTGGTTCCTCCCAACAGGAACCAGTTGTACAAACGGAGATACCCACATCAACTATCCCAGCCTTCCAACAGGCTGAGGATATTGAAGGACAGGAGTCCTCTCCACTCCATACTGTGTCCACACTGTCCCCCACTCATATCTCCTCACACCCTGAGTCTGCACGAGGTGTCCACGCTGCTGATATAGACCAATCAGCAGCTCAGCCTCAAACTTCTGCTCCCCATGATCCAGCTGTTTTGCACCAAACAGCTGCTGAGGGACCAACATCCCAGGCTGATGAACCTCAGGGATCACACCATCCCTCTGGTGAGGCTGCTCCCTTCATGCAAATTCCATCAGCAGGTTTCACCACTGCTGATGTTGAAATGCATATCCCATCTCCCAATGATGAGGTGCCTATAGACCAAGGCACTGCAGAGGGAACCACCACTGGTCTTCATGAGGGTGTTGCAACACAAGCAGCATCTAAAAGGCCCCAAACATCATCCCCTTCTCCTAGTGATGCAGCTACAGCCGCTGCTGAAGGACCCTATGATCCATCCAACCTGGGTCATCTTACTATTGCCCAGGCTATGGAGCTTCTGTCCAAAGTCCCTCTTCCCTCTCCATCACATCCTCAAACACCAGCTTCATCATCATCTTCTCCATCTACCCACTCAAAACAATCTACCCATACACCTCCATCTCCCAAAGACCTGCCTTTGAAGGATCAGCTTTCTTTGCTGACCACCAAAGTTGGTTCTTTGGAAAACACCATGAACTTTCTACCCTCCATCATATCAGACTCTATGTCTGCACAACTTCAGGGGTTCTCTGATTCGTTCAAGGCCTCTTTCCCTACCTCTCCACAGCCTGATCAATCTCCACAGCTGTTAGCACTCACTGCTCAGCTGCAAACTGTGTCCACCTCCCTTTCCTCTATTCTTTCCATTCAGCAGGACTCTGTGTCCTCAATGATAGCTATTTCTCAACAGCTGTCATCACTTCTCACTTCTTGCAACTCTACCCTTCCAGCCACTCTGGCTAGCTTACAAACTCTAATTGGCTCCCTATCAAACTCTGTGTCATCAGATCTTGCTGATGTGCAAGATTCTCTAGAACTTCATCTTGCACAACTGCAAACTCTGCTGTTCACAGCGTCTGACAGGGAAAATATTGTTAAGCTTACATCCCTTGCTGTTTCCCACTCCTCTTCTCTTCAGACCTGTCTTTCCCAGCTTACTGAGGTGAAGGATAACTTGCCTTACTTAGTGACTAGCCTTGTTGGTCCTAAACCTTCTGCTAAACCTGTTGGTAAGCCTGCTGACTTTGTGTCTTCAGGCAGACCAGGTGTTGAAGTCGCTGCTTCATCTCCTTCAAAGGGGGAGAAGTCATCTGCCTCGAAGACTAAGTCTAAGGGGGAGAAAACTTCTTCTCCTAAGGAGATACCAGTGTCTGCAACTCACACTGGTCAGCCAGCAGATGTCTTTGAAACAGGTACAGCTGAAGGCGCCTCTCAAGCTGCTATGCCTACTCAGGTCGTCTCTCCAAACCCTACTCAGTCTAAGGGGGAGGAAGTCATTCCTGAGGACAGGCCTAGCAGTAAAAGGAGGCACTTAATTCTAACTGAAGAAGAAGAAGAAGAAGAGGAAATTCCTGAGGCTGCTGTCACTACAGCAGCAGCTAAAGGAAAAGAAAAGGCAGCTGATGATCCCATACAGCAGAAACAGGCAGAAATTCAATTTCACAAGGCCAGGGCTAAAGAGATGGGTCTTCCTATGCACAAGTACTTTGAGTTTAGAGAAGAACAACTTCAAGCTCTGGAGGAATTGAGAAAAGAAGAAGAATCTGCTAAAGCTGCTAAATCCTTTGCACTCCCAGAAGCAAAGAAAATTAAAATGTCTACCTTGGAGGTGCAAAAGAAAATAATGGAAGCTGCCAGACCCCATGCAAGAGCTCAATACCACTTTGACAACTTGGCTAAGAAAAAGTTTCATGATGTTGCTGAAAGAAGGCTAGCCAAGGAAGCAATTGTCAAAGCTGTCCCTGTATCAAGGAAAGGCAGTCAGTGGAAGCTTAAAATAACAAGGATGGGTGCAACAGGCCCAGAATTGGAAACTTATGACCACACTGATGTAGCTCAGATGGGATACAGGGAGTGGATTGAGCTGGCAGTTGCCCTGAGTGAATCAAAGTCTGAAACTGCTAAACAGATCAGGGCATATGTCAAGAAGTTGATGGAAAGAGTAAAGGATCTTAGCCTGCCAAGTGGAATAGAGTTTGAGGATGGCAAAATTATTGAAGAACCTGAGCTGGGGGCATTTTTTGTAGATCCCCTAACTCAGAAGAAGTGCTTCCAAAGAGCCTCAGAGCTGTACAAAGTTGATCTGAGACAACTTGCCGCCTTCAGACTTGCAGTTTCATTTAGGCAGTCTAGCAAATGGAGAGCAGCCGTCTGGGATAAGCTCAGAGTCTTCTATGAAAGAGGAGAGCTCAATGATCCTAAGTTCATGGTCATCAGAAGTGAAGTTGAGGAACTTGAGGATACAAGAGAAGAACTGGAAAAGATGTTCCAGGATCCCCCTCCAATGGAGTAAAGTCCATCTACCATCTGGGTAGATGAAGAATGGAAGCTGTCCATCAGTTGGACAGGCTTACCGTTTTCTGCTCCCAACAAAAACAGTCCAATGTACATTAGTTGTACTCTATGTTACATATGTTGTAATTCTCTTTTACATTAGTTGTAAAATACATTAGTGCATTAGTTGTACTCTTGTAAAAACATGTGTTGTTGTATGTAATCAAGAATCAGTGTATATAAATACTGATCTTTTACTTTACTGTAATGTTGTAATTTTATTTCAGCAAATGTACTGTAAAAATATATAGTGATTTTTTATAAGACCAGCTTAGACTGGTTATTGCATATAGGGGGAGATTGTTAGGCACAAAAAGGCCTCAGTCAAACCTGTTCTACATCTGAGGGGGAGATTTATAATCAAACCTGTTGATGCATTTGAAGGTTATATTTAAGGCCTGTTATATGCCTTATTAAAGCCTAAAGATGATTTGCAATATTAGTCTAAAGCTGTTCTATGTGTCGCATGTGTTGCAACTAAGACAGTTTGTCCAAGCTGCTCTGTCTGCTGAACAGGCTGGACATAAACTGTCTACGCTGCTCTACACTGGTGAGCAGCTTGGGCACTTTTAAAGTGTTCTGTTCTTGGTGAACATAACCTTTTCTTTGTGAACAGGCTAAACACTTTATGGAATACGTTTCCAAGTCATCATGTATTGTTTTTGACTGCTAGATCAGTTTACAAAGTCGAAGACAAAGTGGAAAACAGAACTGCTCAGTCTGCCCAAGCTGTTCTATAACGTGAAGACAAAAGGTTATTTGAAAAAGGGTGACAGACCTTTTTCTTATATCAAAATAGGCCTTTACAAGGAAGAAAGACGCAAAGTTGACATTCCTAAATTAGTTAAAGGCAATGCAACAGTAGACAAAGTAAAAAGACAAAAGTTCTGCACATATGAAGTCAAGTCTGCTTTTCAGAAAAGTGCAGAAAAGGTTATGTTGTCTTTTCAACAAGACTTCTCCTTTTTCATTCCGTCCAATGAAGATGTTTCTCTTAGATCCTCTGAGTGAGTATAAAAGGAAGCTTCTAAGGACAGAAAGAAGTGGGAAAAAAAGCTAAGTGCTGAAACCAAGAGTGAACGTGCAAGTGTGATTTTCATGCATGCAAGCCTTCTGTGTAAATCAGTATCTGTGTGTCTAAGCTGTTTTACATAAGCTGTTCCCTTAAGTCTTGTAAACACAGTGAGTGTTTCTTAGTGAGTGTATTCATTGTATTCTAGTTTGAGTTTGTCTTAGACTAGTAAACATACTGTTGTATCTGTCATCTCAGCTTGAACTATTCCGCATTCAAGCTTGTTTGTAATTAACAAATTGTTGATAATACATACAAACATTGAGAAAATAATGTGTAGTTTTTAAATAGCTGTATTCACCCCCCCTCTACAGCTTAAAGCTATATACTTTGGGAACCTCTCAGGACATACAGATAGTCATGGTTAGCATGTAATTGTTATATATATTAATCTTAGAATTCACTAAACAACATTTGTTGTTTACCCCCTTTAGTTGCTACCTTTTTTTCAGGTGTTGAGCTATTGAGCGGGAAGTACATATTCTTCGTTGTTGTCGAAGTTTGTAGACTCGAGACTAACGGTATGCTTTGGTAATTGTGTTGGGTTTGGGTTAGTCAAGCTCTTGGCCTTGACTCTTCGTTTGCAGGATCATGACCTGTAACCTTGTAGATTTAATAGTTGTTAGTCGGATGCATCACTTATTATGTATTAGTTGCAAAAGTTTAAATTCTATCCTAATTCCGCAAGTATTGATGTATTAATAATTGATTATTACACTTAAATATATATTATTGTTGTATGGGTGTTTCAATTTGGTATCAGAGACGTGGTTCATCGACTGAGTATAGTGCACGATACTCACCCTTGAACCCTTGGATGATGCTTATATTGACCCACCCAGGCAAATATTATGATGATAAACATAGGTTCGAACTTTGACCTAGGATGGGGATACTTTGGGTAGACATATGTTACTAGCGAGTTATAATATATGTATTTAAATTGAATTATATATTTCAGATATGGCCGACGATGAGCGTAGCCGTAATATGGGAGGTGATTAAATGGACCTGAAGGAGTCTCAACTACTCCGCAAGATGGCAGAAATGGTAGAGAAGGGTCGAATAAGGAAAGAGATGATTATGGAAGCAAACTTGAAAGTTTTGCAAGATGTTAGAAATAATGATGAATTAGGTAAAAGGGAAAGGTAAGGGACGTGTTGGTTCCTCTTCTAAGTCATTACGGGAAGGATACACTTTCCAGGATTTTATTAAATGTAGACCTCCCGAGTTTGTAGGAGGGGTTGACCCCCTTCAATCTTTGTATTGGATTAAAAAAGTTGAGAAGAAATTTCAACTACGTGGATGCGTTGAATCTGACAAAGTGGAGTACGGACCTGCCTTGCTGACCGTCCTGCTTTGGTATGGTGGGATGCCGAGATTGCCATGTTGGGGAAAGAGTTTGTAGCTTCTTTCACTTGGGAGCAATTTAAGGACCGATTTAACCGACATTTTAGTCCATCGTCATCCTTGTTGAGAGCTAGGCGTGAGTTCATTCGACTATCCCAAGGTGAAAGGAATGTGGACGACTATATATATCGGAGTTTAACTTGAAGGCCGTATTAGTGGGACATTTTGTGGAAGGATTGCGAAGGGATATTCGTGAAATTGTTAGAATGTGTGAGATCCGGACATTTGAGAAAGCCGTGGAGTGTGCTAGACTCCGCGAGTACGAATTATCCCGTGCGGATTGTGTGGTGCATTCCTCGGTGGGAACTATGATTGAAGTTCCCAATGATTCAATTCGACCGATGCGTGTGGTCTACCCTAGGGAAGTTGATCCTTATTCGTGGTCTCAGACTCGCCCTTCATCGAGACATCATGTTCCGCCCCAATCTTCTAGATCTAAATCTCGACGTCGTTGTTCGATGTGTATGAAGTTTGATAGGGGAAAATGTTCAAATGACGCCTTGGTGTGTCATGAATGTGGAGAGGCTGGTCATGTCCGACCTAGATGCCAAATGCGAAATTTAGGTTGTCCGAGGGGTGGTCATGCGGGCCACGTAATTCTGGATTGCCCTCAATGGAAGGCTACTTTTGACGAGGATGACGTTGCAGCCGAGTATTATGAGTCCCCATAGTGGAGTCTTTGCCTTCTATTTTGATGTCGGATTCGCCTATTTGAAACCTTGTTATGTATGGTTGCATCCAATTTGGATTTTAATGACAAAATTTATCATTGATATGGAATGAATCTGTATATTTAATTAATTGGCATAATTAGTAAGTCAATTTTATTCCTGTGAATGTATGATATAATGGATTGGTTGTAGGCATGAGACATAGTCAACTGGTGCCAACAACACTCCTACTTTGTAGGAGTGGTGGACTTTATTGTTAGTAAGCGATAATTAATGTTGAGTAAAATCGATGATTCAAGTAAATGTGTGGCACTTTGACTACCACCCGGTATATGAGCCAAAACCTAAATGAACTTTAAGGTGTAAAAATTCCTTGTAAAATTTTAGTTGCTATGAGTACCATTAGGTGGTGTAAAATTTGAATGGCAACGCCTTGGAAAATTATCCCCAATATAACTAATTTTGTAATTGAAAAAGGAAAATTTGACGTTTAATGGTAAATTTCCTGGAAAATTTAGGAGTTGTGTTAGCGCAACGGGGGAAGTAGACAATTTGTGCCTCCAAGATTAGCCAAATACTTTTAACGAGGTTAAACCAATAATGATTTTTGGGGTTTAGTGGCAATTGTTTTGTCAATGAGTGTGGTTAAATAGATGACATGTGTCATCACATTGAAGTTAAACATGATAAATTGTGTGTACTCCTAAATTGTGAAAGGGGGGTATATTTGCTTAAAATGTAAGAGTCGACTTGTCCAACACAATTGAATATTTTGTAATTTAACCCTTAATTTGTGAGTAAGGGTGGACGAGCTCTAAGTTGAAATTGAGTAAACAATTGTTGGACTAGCTCCAAGTCTTAATTGAGCACTTATATGATTGTGTCTACTTGATGCACCAAAATTTTGTTTACTTACATGTGGTCTGTTGAATACATTGTATTGTGTTGAGTTTTAGGATTTCGAGGACGGAATCTTTTAACGGGGGAAGAATTGTAACACCCCAAAATTTATAAAACAATAAAATGACAATTAATTATGCAATAATAATGGTTTAATATAGAATTTTAATCCATTTAAAATAATTGTGTCAAAACTACTTAATTGGGTATTGGATTAATTAATTGTTGCATCTAATAGCATTGTAGTTTTTATTTGCAAATAAAAGACTTAGTGGAAGGGGGTACATTGTATATTTATGCATAGTTAAGGGGTTAGGGGTGGCCAAAGGCCAAACCCCCTCCCATTTCTTCTTCAAAACCGTCCAAGATGACACACACACACACATAACAATTATTTGCAAAGAGGAAAAAGAAAGAAGAAGAAGAATTTCTAGGGTTTTGCTTGGGTAGTCACCAAAGGTTGAAGATTGAAGGCTAGAAATCGTTATTTGGTGCTAACATTGAAAGTGTAATCACCTCCTTGATTCTTCTTCTTCATTTTCTCTATATTTCTCCATTTTTTGAGATGAAACCCTAAATGGGTTTATGTTAAAATGTTTTGTAAAGGCTCCAAACTTTTAATATGTTGTTATATGATCAAAATGGAGCCATAATATGCAACTACATTGGTAGTTTGAGTTAGTTTTGGTTTGAACCCAAGCTAGGGCTCAAATGAGCTCCAATGGGTTATGGATTTGAGTTTGACGTTTTAGTAAGATAGATATGCTAAATCTTCATCTATATATGTTAAGTATTGATATGGAATCAAATGGATTTAAGTAGATGCTCGAAAGAGTTCATATGAACCAATTGGAAATCTTTTATGATTTAAATGTGTGGGAAGGGTATAAAATAGTCTAAATAAGTTATTTTAGTGATTTCATGTATTCGTTGGGGTTAAACTCGAGCAAAGGCTCAAAATTGGTGTTCGAAGCCAAAACAGCACGCCAAGTGTTCGGTGAAATGTCACAATGAGTTCTTAACCATTTATGGGTTGAATTGAATGATTAAATATAAATTGAATGTCTAAACATAGCCCAAATATGTTATTTACAACAATGGAATTAAATAAAAGCTAGAAGGAACTCATTTGAAGTTTTAAAGGCTTAGTTCGGGTTTTGGTCATTTAGAACCCATTTGGAGTTCGTTTGAACTCCGTGAAACAATAAAATGCTATGTTATAGTATAATATGTTTGGAAAGTGTTCAATTGTGTTAGTAAAGTGTTTGCATGAGTTGGAAAACACAAAGTATGTGCAAGAACTCAAATTGGTGTTTTAAGTCGAAACCACTCACCAAATGTTCGGTGAAATGCCCCAATGAGTTCCTAATCATTGTCGGGTTGAACTAAATGTTTGAATATATTATGAATACCTAATAATAGCCTAAAAATGTCAAATATTGCTATGTAATTGATTAGAATTGATTACAAGCTCAATTGGAGCTTGGTGTTGTCGGTTGGAGTTTTCGATCATTTTCGAAGTCGTTCGAAGTCCGTATGAGCTCCATGGAATCAAGTAATGTTATGAAATCATTCTAATATGTTTAGAGGTGTCTAAGTGACCTTAATATGTTATTAATATTGTTGGTAAAGTCCCTCCAAAGTTACAAAAATGTTTATGGGAGTTTTGGGAGTTTGGTGTGCATTTTTTGACTCAAAAATGAGCTGGGAGCTTTCCAGGAGGGGGGTAGCAGCGCGACTAACCTCTTAGTCACGCCATGACCATGTTTCTGGTCCAAAAATGGATTTTTTTTTGTTGGGGGTCGATGCTTGGGTCTTATACATTCGTTGCACCTCTAAATTCGGTGTTTAAAGGGTTTGAGGGCCTTGGATCGAGTCCGGAACTCCTAAGGCCTCATATGAACTTAGTACTTTTGTTTTGATAACCCAATACCCTTAGCCTACTCTTAGGGACTTATGTTGTGTTCGGGGGCTTACGTGTACGCGTTATGAATGCTTCTAGGTGAATTGAGTCGAAAGGAGCTTGATTGCAAGCTTTAGCCATTCTCCGGGCTATTGTGGCTTTATTGGAACGCTTTGGAATCTACTAAACCAATCACTGTGAGTTCTAGGACTAATGTAGATGAATGATTACATATTAATTGTTTTTTATGCCTTTGTTGATAACATGGTACTTGATCATGCATATTCACATGCTATAGATGGATTCATTGTAGCCTTATTGAACATGTTGTCATGCATCATGAATTGAAAAGTGAATTGTCATGATAGTTGACATAGTTGTGTATTGGTTTGTTATGCAATTCACTTAATATGTCTAACCGCTTATCTGTATGAATAATATTGGTTGGAAGTTGGTAATTCACGTTTGATGATCTCGTAGGTTGGACTACTCACTTTTGTGATTGAATAATAATAGTTGGGATATATGCATGAATCTTTAAGTAGTATATTGGGTCGCCTTCGTGACAATCTAATTGATTATGATTCGGCCATAAAGGACAATTTAGCCGCTAGATTTATTAGTATTGTCAAACGACCCCGATGATATGTTAGATACATTATTGAAGAACGGTTAGTAGATCCACATGTGTGGTTTCTTTAATTGGTCTTAGGGACCATTATAGACTCTCATGAGTCCTCTTGAACCCTAATTTGTTGTGGAATGCATTTTGGACCCCCTTGGATGTCCATGGATTATTCCTGGCCCCTTTGGATGCCGGATGCCGACATACTTGCATTGTCGGAAGTCCCGTATTTGCTAGGGACAGTCCCGTACTTGCTAGGGACAGCCTCGTACTTGCTAGAGGCAATACCACTCCCGACCTTGATAAGGAACCCTAGACGACCATGGGGTATGTCGAAATTGGATTGGGTTGGGATTATCTGATGTGAGGACGGCAATGGGCCGCCTGCGTGCGATGATTATGACACGTTGGGCTGCAAGCATGTTTGTTCTCACCTTTGAATTGGAGTCATTAGTAGTACGTACTTTGGTAATGTAACGTGCCGATTTGTTAAGGAAACTTTGTAAAAGCGTTACAACGTGCTACTATGACACACGTTGGATTCCCCACATTGGCTCGACTATGTCTAGCGGTGTAATGGATTCCAAGATTTGAGTCAGTTCCCTACCTTGACTCGGCTAGGCCGGGCGGTGTTGGTGGAACATGTGACATTTGTAAATTTCGAGAATGCTAATAGTCCTTAGTGAGATGAGGCATCTTGTTGTGAATTCGAATGGGTAAATAATTGATGTGGGACACCGATAGTACTCAACGAGGATGAGGTTATCCAATTCTAACTTGGCATTGGCCATCATTGGCCTCTATACCTTTGGTTGATAGAAATTATCTGTTGGATAGTCATGGTTAGCATGTAATTGTTATATATATTAATCTTAGAATTCACTAAACAACATTTGTTGTTTACCCCCTTTAGTTGCTACCTTCTTTCAGGTGTTGAGCTATTGAGCGGGATGTACATATTCTTCGTTGTTGTCAAAGTTTTTAGACTCGAGACTAACGGTATGCTTTGGGAATTGTGTTGGGTTTGGGTTAGTCGAGCTCTTGGCCTTGACTCTTCGTTTGCAGGATCATGACCTGTAACCTTGTAGATTTAATAGTTGTTAGTCGGATGCATCACTTATTATGTATTAGTAGCAAAAGTTTTAATTCTATCCTAATTCCGCAAGTATTGATGTATTAATAATTGATAACTACACTTAAATATATATTATTGTTGTATGGGTGTTTCAATTTGGTATCAGAGACGTGGTTCATCGACTGAGTATAGTGCACGATACTCACCCTTGAACCCTTGGATGATGCTTATATTGACCCACCCAGGCAAATATTATGATGATAAACATAGGTTCGAACTTTGACCTAGGATGGGGATACTTTGGGTAGACATATGTTACTAGCGAGTTATAATATATGTATATAAATTGAATTATATATTTCAGATATGGCCGACGATGAGCGTAGCCGTAATATGGGAGGTGATTAAATGGACCCGAAGGAGTCTCAACTACTCCGCAAGATGGCAGAAATGGTAGAGAAGGGTCGAATAAGGAATGAGATGATTATGGAAGCAAACTTGAAAGTTTTGCAAGATGTTAGATATAATGATGAATTAGGTAAAAGGGAAAGGTAAGGGACGTGTTGGTTCCTCTTCTAAGTCATTACGGGAAGGATACACTTTCCAGGATTTTATTAAATGTAGACCTCCCGAGTTTGTAGGAGGGGTTGACCCCCTTCAATCTTTGTATTGGATTAAAAAAGTTGAGAAGAAATTTCAACTACGTGGATGCGTTGAATCTGACAAAGTGGTGTACGGACCTGCCTTGCTGACCGGTCCTGCTTTGGTATGGTGGGATGTCGAGATTGCCATGTTGGGGAAAGAGTTTGTAGCTTCTTTCACTTGGGAGCAATTTAAGGACCGATTTAACCGACATTTTAGTCCATCGTCATCCTTGTTGAGAGCTAGGCGTGAGTTCATTCGACTATCCCAACGTGAAAGGAATGTGGACGACTATATATATCGGAGTTTAACTCGAAGGCCTTATTAGTGGGACAGTTTGTGGAAGGATTGCGAAGGGATATTCGGGAAATTGTTAGAATGTGTGAGATCCGGACATTTGAGAAAGCCGTGGAGTGTGCTAGACTCCGCGAGTACGAATTATCCCGTGCGGATTGTGTGGTGCATTCCTCGGTGGGAACTATGATTGAAGTTCCCAATGATTCAATTCGACCGTTGCGTGTGGTCTACCCTAGGGAAGTTGATCCTTATTCGTGGTCTCAGACTCGCCCTTCATCGAGACATCATGTTCCGCCCCAATCTTCAAGAGCTAAATCTCGACGTCGATGTTCGATGTGTATGATGTTTGATAGGGGAAAATGTTCAAATGACGCCTTGGTGTGTCATGAATGTGGAGAGGCTGGTCATGTCCGACCTAGATGCCAAATGCGAAATTTAGGTTGTCCGAGGGGTGGCCATGCGGGCCACGTAATTCTGGATTGCCCTCAATGGAAGGCTACTTTTGACGAGGATGACGTTGCAGCCGAGTATTATGAGTCCCCATAGTGGAGTCTTTGCCTTCTATTTTGATGTCGGATTCGCCTATTTGAAACCTTGTTATGTATGGTTGCATCCAATTTGGATTTTAATGACAAAATTATCATTGATATGGAATGAATCTGTATTTAATTAATTGGCATAATTAGTAAGTCAATTTTATTCTTGTGAATGTATGATATAATGGTTTGGTTGTAGGCATGAGACATAGTCAATTGGTGCCAACAACACTCCTACTTTGTAGGAGTGGTGGACTTTATTGTTAGTAAGCGATAATTAATGTTGAGTAAAATCGATGATTCAAGTAAATGTGTGGCACTTTGACTACCACCCGGTTGATGAGCCAAAACCTAAATGAACTTTAAGGTGTAAAAATTCCTTGTAAAATTTTAGTTGCTATGAGTACCATTAGGTGGTGTCAAATTTGAATGGCAACGCCTTGGAAAATTATCCCCAATATAACTAATTTTGTAATTGAAAAAGGAAAATTTGACGTTTAATGGTAAATTTCCTGGAAAATTTAGGAGTTGTGTTAGCGCAACGGGGGAAGTAGACAATTTGTGCCTCCAAGATTAGCCAAATACTATAAACAAGGTTAAACCAATAATGATTTTTGGGGTTTAGTGGCAATTGTTTTGTCAATGAGTGTGGTTAAATAGATGACATGTGTCATCACATTGAAGTTAAACATGATAAATTGTGTGTACTCCTAAATTGTGAAAGGGGGGTATATTTGCTTAAAATGTAAGAGTCGACTTGTCCAACACAATTGAATATTTTGTAATTTAACCCTTAATTTGTGAGTAAGGGTGGACGAGCTCTAAGTTGAAATTGAGTAAACAATTGTTGGACTAGCTCCAAGTCTCAATTGGGCACTTATATGATTGTGTCTACTTGATGCACCAAAATTTTGTTTACTTACATGTGGTCTGTTGAATACATTGTATTGTGTTGAGTTTTAGGATTCCGAGGACGGAATCTTATAACGGGGGAAGAATTGTAACACCCCAAAATTTATAAAACAATAAAATGACAATTAATTATGCAATAATAATGGTTTAATATAGAATTTTAATCCATTTAAAATAATTGTGTCAAAACTACTTAATTGGGTATTGGATTAATTAATTGTTGCATCTAATAGCATTGTAGTTTTTATTTGCAAATAAAAGACTTAGTGGAAGGGGGTACATTGTATATTTATGCATAGTTAAGGGGTTAGGGGTGGCCAAAGGCCAAACCCCCTCCCATTTCTTCTTCAAAACCGTCCAAGATGACACACACACACACATAACAATTATTTGCAAAGAGGAAAAAGAAAGAAGAAGAAGAATTTCTAGGGTTTTGCTTGGGTAGTCACCAAAGGTTGAAGATTGAAGGCTAGAAATCGTTATTTGGTGCTAACATTGAAAGTGTAATCACCTCCTTGATTCTTCTTCTTCATTTTCTCTATATTTCTCCATTTTTTGAGATGAAACCCTAAATGGGTTTATGTTAAAATGTTTTGTAAAGGCTCCAAACTTTTAATATGTTGTTATATGATCAAAATGGAGCCATAATATGCAACTACATTGGTAGTTTGAGTTAGTTTTGGTTTGAACCCAAGCTAGGGCTCAAATGAGCTCCAATGGGTTATGGATTTGAGTTTGACGTTTTAGTAAGATAGATATGCTAAATCTTCATCTATATATGTTAAGTATTGATATGGAATCAAATGGATTTAAGTAGATGCTCGAAAGAGTTCATATGAACCAATTGGAAATCTTTTATGATTTAAATGTGTGGGAAGGGTATAAAATAGTCTAAATAAGTTATTTTAGTGATTTCATGTATTCGTTGGGGTTAAACTCGAGCAAAGGCTCAAAATTGGTGTTCGAAGCCAAAACAGCACGCCAAGTGTTCGGTGAAATGTCACAATGAGTTCTTAACCATTTATGGGTTGAATTGAATGATTAAATATAAATTGAATGTCTAAACATAGCCCAAATATGTTATTTACAACAATGGAATTAAATAAAAGCTAGAAGGAACTCATTTGAAGTTTTAAAGGCTTAGTTCGGGTTTTGGTCATTTAGAACCCATTTGGAGTTCGTTTGAACTCCGTGAAACAATAAAATGCTATGTTATAGTATAATATGTTTGGAAAGTGTTCAATTGTGTTAGTAAAGTGTTTTCATGAGTTGGAAAACACAAAGTATGTGCAAGAACTCAAATTGGTGTTTTAAGTCGAAACCGCTCACCAAGTGTTCGGTGAAATGCCCCAATGAGTTCCTAATCATTGTCGGGTTGAACTAAATGTTTGAATATATTATGAATACCTAATAATAGCCTAAAAATGTCAAATATTGCTATGGAATTGATTACAAGCTCAATTGGAGCTTGGTGTTGTCGGTTGGAGTTTTCGATCATTTTCGGAGTCGTTAGAAGTCCGTATGAGCTTCCTGGAATCAAGGAATGTTATGAAATCATTCTAATATGTTTAGAGGTGTCTAAGTGACCTTAATATGTTATTAATATTGTTGGTAAAGTCCCTCCAAAGTTACAAAAACGTTTATGGGAGTTTTGGGAGTTTGGTGTGCATTTTTTGACTCAAAAATGAGCTGGGAGCTTTCCAGGAGGGGGGTAGCAGCGCGACTAACCTCTTAGTCACGCCATGACCATGTTTCTGGTCCAAAAATGGATTTTTTTTTGTTGGGGGTCGATGCTTATGTCTTATACATTCGTTGCACCTCTAAATTAGTTGTTTAAAGGGTTTGAGGGCCTTGGATCGAGTCCGAACTCCTAAGGCCTCATATGAACTTAGTACTTTTGTTTTGATAACCCAATACCCTTATCCTACTCTTAGGGGCTTATCTTGTGTTCGGGGGCTTACGTGTACGCGTTATGAATGCTTCTAGGTGAATTGAGTCGAAAGGAGCTTGATTGCAAGCTTTAGCCATTCTCCGGGCTATTGTGGCTTTATTGGAACGCTTTGGAATCTACTAAACCAATCACTGTGAGTTTTAGGACTAATGTAGATGAATGATTACATGTTAATTGTTTTTTATGCCTTTGTTGATAACATGGTACTTGATCATGCATATTCACATGCTATAGATGGATTCATTGTAGCCTTATTGAACATGTTGTCATGCATCATGAATTGAAAAGTGAATTGTCATGATAGTTGACATAGTTGTGTATTGGTTTGTTATGCAATTCACATAATATGTCTAACCGCTTATCTGTATGAATAATATTGGTTGGAAGTTGGTAATTCACGTTTGATGATCTCGTAGGTTGGACTACTCACTTTTGTGATTGAATAATAATAGTTGGGATATATGCATGAATCTTTAAGTAGTATATTGGGTCGCCTTCGTGACAATCTAATTGATTATGATTCGGCCATAAAGGACAATTTAGCCGCTAGATTTATTAGTATTGGATCAAACGACCCCGATGATATGTTAGATACATTATTGAAGAACGGTTAGTAGATCCACATGTGTGGTTTCTTTAATTGGTCTTAGGGACCATTATAGACTCTCATGAGTCCTCTTGAACCCTAATTTGTTGTGGAATGCGTTTTGGACCCCCTTGGATGTCCATGGATTATTCCTGGCCCCTTTGGATGCCGGATGCCGACATACTTGCATTGTCGGAAGTCCCGTATTTGCTAGGGACAGTCCCGTACTTGCTAGGGACAGCCTCGTACTTGCTAGAGGCAATACCACTCCCGACTTTGATAAGGAACCCTAGACGACCATGGGGTATGTCGAAATTGGATTGGGTTGGGATTATCTGATGTGAGGACGACAATGGGCCTCCTGCGGGCGATGATTATGACACGTTGGGCTGCAAGCATGTTTGTTCTCACCTTTGAATTGGAGTCATTAGTAGTACGTACTTTGGTAATGTAACGTGCCGATTTGTTAAGGAAACTTTGTAAAAGCGTTACAACGTGCTACTATGACACACGTTGGATTCCCCACATTGGCTCGACTATGTCTGGCGGTGTAGGGGATTCCAAGATTTGAGTCAGTTCCCTACCTTGACTCGGCTAGGCCGGGCGGTGTTGGTGGAACATGTGACATTTATAAATTTCGAAAATGCTAATAGTCCTCAGTGAGATGAGACATCTTGTTGTGAATTCGAATAGGTAAATAAATGATGTGGGACAGCGATAGTCCTCAACGAGGATGAGGTGATCCCATTCTAACTTGGCATTGGCCATCATTGGCCCCTATATCTTTGGTTGACAAAAATTATGTGTTGGATAGTCATGCTTAGCATGTAATTGTTATATATATTAATCTTAGAATTCAATAAACAACTTTTGTTGTTTACCCCCTTTAGTTGTTACCCTTTTTCAGGTGTTGAGCTATCGAGCGGGAAGTACATATTCTTCGTTGTTGTCGAAGTTTTTAGACTCGAGACTAACAGTATGCTTTGGTAATTGTGTTTGGTTTGGGTTAGTCGACCTCTTGGCCTTGACTCTTCGTTTGCAGGATCATGACCTGTAACCTTGTAGATTAAATAGTTGTTATTCGGATGCATCACTTATGATGTATTAGTTGCAAAGTTTTAATTCTATCCTAATTCCGCAAGTATTGATGTATTAATTATTGATAATTACACTTAAATATATATTGTTGTTGTATTGGTGTTTCACATGGGAATACAGCCCTCAGAGCATCATTACCAGCAAAACCAGGCTGTGACAGAATAGTTGCTTTGGTATAGCCTGCCATCCATAAGCTTGAATCATATATCTATTTCCATTCATGACAGAGCCTGTGCATAGCCAAAGGAAGAAAGAGATACTAAAATGAGTACCTTTACCATTCCAGTTCCATTGTCACACACAAGTGGCTAAATCTCCTCTAATTCTGCCATCTTATGCTACCTACAATACGACTTAACTTTTGCAAAAATGCATAAGGTCCCTTCATAAATGTCATAAGAGAAATCAATTAAAGATGACTAAGATCATAAATATTATATACGACATGAATTGCAACCACCTTAACATGGCAACAGTATTCTATGATGTCTTGTACGTCTTTGCCCCTGAAAGGTAATTTGCAAAATATATATATTTCATAGGAAATAAGAAAGAATGACTTCTTATGAACTAAAAAGGACTAAAAAAAGTTGGTCGTTTAACATGAACTCATGCCAAAGGGGGAGTAACAAGCATTTTAGAGCAAAATTCAAAGAAAAAAGAAATAATAGATAGAACGACATCATCCTATTCAAAACAAAATTACAAAAATAATCTATCAATTTGCATGGCCGATTCACAATATTCAAGCTTTTCATATTTTCCAGGAACATGAAGCCTGCTTCCACCTGCATGCAAACACAGTCGACTTGGTCATCACACCAAATCATTCATTGTTATGGATCGTCCATTTATAATCTACGTCATCAACACTAACGTCTAATGAAAATGCCATTGACTTTTCATCTTTTAAGAACAGATGGAATACTCCTCCAACAGCCAAGCAAAATGACTAATAAAGCATAAAAAACACATATTTCGATAATAACTAATCAACAACGACTTTGAACAGCTACATGTTTTCAGGTTCAAACATCAACAATTAAACACAACTCAGAATGCCTAACTTCTATCTAAAGATAAAAGAAAAATTGAGGGTCAATCTTTGAACTTGAAAGTCAAGCATTAAAGTTTTTTTCCTTTTTGAATCATTAATACCATCCTCAAATTTGACAAGACACAGAATGTTCTTCATCGAATTTTGAATGCCATTAAAGTAAGAAAAGGAGAACAATACATCAAGCAGAACAATTTGTTAAGAACATGCAAGCCAGATACTGATATTTAAATGTTTGTTCTAGCATAAATTCTGCTTAAAAATGGTATAGGATCAGTTTTTTGTTGATATTCTTTTCTACCAGTTTTACAAGGTCTAGTGTCGTCTCTTACTACAAATGGTGATTCACTTAATAATGTTAGCAAAGGACTTATAATAGTTTGTAAAATGGGCATGAAAAAAAATGGTTGTTATCTTATTCTATAGGTCTAATTCTCCCTTTATCCTTCCTTCTTTGCTGCACAAAACAGAATGTAACTCACCATTCAATGATCCCTTAACTCACAAACAATAGTACTTATCATGTATGCAACAACAACATGCTCTTAATTATAGGAAAATAGAAGGTCTTATCATGTGTGTGTGTTGTTGGGTCCGTAACTCAGCATAAAGCTAAGTCACAGACTGGTCTTCCTTTATAATAGCAGCCTCAACTTCCATTATCTATATAGATTGAGTTTAGGTGTGCGGTGTGCTTGTTTTTTACTATAAAAATAGAAAGAAAAAGATCCTAGTAGCAGGGATACACACACACACACACGTGTGTGTGTGTGATTTGCGAAGTGTTGTATGTCTGGGTGAAACACATGATATAAACATAGAACCTATATATATATATATATATATATATATATATATATATATATATATATATATATATATATATATATATATATATATATATATATATATATATATATATACACTAAATCAAGGTGAGTGTTTGTATGCATATTTGCGGTTCGGTCAAAAAATAGAAACATTAAATGGTCATATAAGTGTGATTCAAGTTTATAAACACATAGAAATTTTGCAAGTGTAAAAATGGAAGTTTATGCTTACCTCACATGTAAGAGATAAACATTCTCAAACATAATAGAGATTCATCCAACCTTTATGTTTAGAGCTATATAATCTAAACTCACAAGTCCAATGTGTATTTTGTTCCTTACTCTAAACTAACAAGTGTTAACAGGGAAAAAAACCATATGATGCTCACAAGAATACGTCCAGTAAATCAAACACGTGGCCTACAGTTTTCAACAAAGAAATAAGTGATTTGAATAAAAAAAATTTGACAATAATATATTGAAAAAATAAAATAAACATTAATAAATAATAAGAAAAGCTCAAAGCTCACTACTAAAACTTAACTACACTTTGGTTCAAACTGATGTCCCTATGTCTATTATCCGAAACTGAAAAAAATTAAGTCTTGTATTGAAACCATAATGCCCAAGTGAGATTTTGTATATTTCAAAAAGATCTCAAATGCTAAAAGGGTTGAATTAAGGCTTCTTTGTAGCAAACACCATCTGCAGTGTTATTTGGTACCTAAGAACAAATACATCTGATTGGGGAATGGGGACAGAATAACTTTAATTTGTCATCAAAAGCATCGCTTTAGGCCAAAAGAAATCAAGTGAAATGGAATTGAATAATGGCACAAAACTCATATAACATAAGCCATATTGGAGGAGGGTTTGGCATACACATTAAGGGTTTGTTTGTTTGCAATTAAGAGGGTCTGAAAATGGTCTGAAGTCTGAATTTCAGATCTTAACTTAATTTTTGTTGTTTGTTTAATTTCTGACTTAAGAGGTTCTATCCTCTGAATTTTAAGACAATGAGAGTAGTCTGAATTAAAATTAAGAGCCTCTTAATTTTAGATCTTATGGCCTCCTCTTAATTTCAGACGTGCTTTTCAGACTTCAGACATTAAACCTCTTAAAAAATAAATACCACCTAACTAAAAACAAATCGGGACACAATCAAAATAAAACTTTTAAATAAGTATTGTCTTAAAATGTTACCTTATATCAAAGTATGTTTCTAAGATTCACAAATCAGACATTAATATGTAACAACCTAACTTTTTGATCTAGTCTTAAATTCAATATTTGAAACGATAATGTAATATTATTACATTATTTGAATAATAATTTAATTAAGTTATGAAATATTTAATTAAATTATATAAATATTTAAATTATGATTTAATAAATTATTAAAGATGATCAAATAAAAGAGATATAAGATACAAAAGTAAAAGTGGGTTAAGTAGCAAATATAACTAGATGAAGTATATAAACATAATTTAAGAATTTTTCAACACTTTTACTCTCTCTCTCTACTCTCTCTCTACTTTCTCTCTCTATCTCTCTCTCTACTCTCTACCTTCTCTCTAAATTATCTCCCAAACCGACCGGCCGATTATCAAGTTTTATATTTCGTTAGACCTGGCTTGATTAGCTTTATCGGTCTATCGTTCTAGACCTGGCTATTTCACCAGTTCTATTGAACTTGGTAACGACCTCCGATGTTCTGCCACGTTGATTTACTGGTAGCTAGCCCAGTATGTGGCTGATCCTCACGATTTAAGCATGAGCGTGGCTTGAGCATCATCCGACTCTATGACTTCTATGTCTCAATCATGAGTGCCTGTAGCGGCAGCCTTGACATATCACGCTAGACTTATGATGATCCGCTTGACATTGCATGTTAATTTGAAAATCTATTTACTCACTAAGCATTGCTTACGGTTGCTACATTAACATTTTTACTGGAACAGATAAAGGAAAGTCACCTGCCGTACCTAGTACTTAGGTCTTACAAGAATCAAGTGAAGTTTTCATAGACCTCTACTCAGCAAACCATTTTGGTACAGATTGGATGATAATATTGTGGTGTTCTGGGTAGATTTATCTTGATTTTATGATGATATGAATTAGATTAGACTTGTGCCCTTTATAAGTTTAATTTAAAATCGGTAATCTGTATTAAACTTTGTTAGGCACAAAAAGGCCTCAGTCAAACCTGTTCTACATCTGAGGGGGAGATTTATAATCAAACCTGTTGATGCATTTGAAGGTTGAATTTAAGGCCTGTTGTGTCTTATTGAAACCTGAAAATGATTTGCAATATCAGTCTAAAGCTGTTCTATATGTTGCATGTGTTGCAACTAAGACAGTTTGTCCAAGCTGCTCTATCTGCTGAACAGGCTGGACATAAACTGTCTACGCTGCTCTACACTGTTGAGCAGCTTGGGCAATTTTAAAGTGTTCTGTTCTTTGTGAACAGAAGCTGTTCTTTGTGAACAGGCTAAACACTTTATGGAATATGTTTCCAAGTCATCATGTATTGTTTTTGACTACAAGATCAGTTTACAAAGTCGAAGACAAAGTGGAAAACAGAACTGCTCAGCCTGCCCAAGTTGTTCTGTAACATGAAGACAAAAGGTTATTTGAAAAAGGGTGACAGACCTTTTTCTTATATCAAAATAGGCCTTTACAAGGAAGAAAGACGCAAAGTTGACATTCCTAAATTAGTTAAAGGCAATGCAACAGTAGACAAAGTAAAAAGACAAAAGTTCTGCACATGTGAAGACAAGTCTGCTTTTCAGAAAAGTGCAGAAAAGGTTATGTTGTCTTTTCAACAAGACTTCTCCTTTTTCATTCCGTCCAATGAAGATGTTTCTCTTAGATCCTCTAAGTGAGTATAAAAGGAAGCTTCTAAGGACAGAAAGATGGGTGAAAAAAGCTAAGTGCTGAAACATAGAGTGAACGTGCAAGTG
Source organism: Centrapalus pauciflorus (assembly GCA_020465985.1). Taxonomy (NCBI): domain Eukaryota; kingdom Viridiplantae; phylum Streptophyta; class Magnoliopsida; order Asterales; family Asteraceae; genus Centrapalus; species Centrapalus pauciflorus. Next base: position 302,222 of record JAANYP010002854.1, read on the forward strand.
TGATTTTCATGCATGCAAGCCTTCTGTGTAAACCAGTATCTGTGTGTCTAAGCTGTTTTACACAAGCTGTTCCCTTAAGTCTTGTAAACACAGTGAGTGCTTCTTAGTGAGTGTATTCATTGTATACTAGTTTGAGTTTGCCTTAGACTAGTGAACATACTGTTGTATCTGTCATCTCAGCTTGAACTATTCCGCATTCAAGCTTGTTTGTAATTAACAAATTGTTGATAATACATACAAACATTGAGAAAATAGTGTGTAGTTTGTAAATAGTTGTATTCACCCCCCCTCTACAGCTTAAAGCTATATACTTTGGGTACCTCTCGGGACCTACAAACTTAAATCCTAATATTTTGTACTGTAATTTAATATTCCGCGCTTAATTACTCTATCTTAGTTTGATTGATATCGTATTGCATGATGTGGGACCTAGACTCGTGACTACTGCCCCGCAAGGGTTGGTCTTCACAGGATGGTATCAGAGCCCATAGTTTGAGTGAATCAAGTATTACATGAGTACTACTTGATCTCAAACTGAAGCAATACATATGTATCAATCATTTAGGTGGATTGAACTGAGATAGGATGTACAGACTGTTAGGATGGGAAAAAGGGTACATAGATCTAAGTCTATAAAATGATAGTTAGATGATTTTAATTTTCAGTTAAGATGTCAGGATCAGGGTCAGGTGACATACCAAGCAACATGACCTCACAGCAAATGTTTGAAATGATGCAACAATTGTTAGCCCAACACTCTGAGCAACAAAATAAAATAATGCAAGAACAGTTTCAGGCCAGAGATGAGGCTGAAGCTAAAAGACGTGATGATAAAAGAAATAAGAGAAAAGATAAACAAGTCCAGAACGATGAAACTCATTCTGATAACTCTACCCCTGATGCCCAAATTGAGCAGCCTAAAGGCTGTAAATTTAAAGATTTTAAAGCGAGCGGTGCCCTGAACTTTGAGGGTACAGTCAATCCAATTCAGGCGATGGATTGGATCAGCCATACTGAAGAAATCTTCAGGATTTCTGACTGCTTAGATTCAAAGAAAGTAAGTTATGCGTCTGCGTTATTTGTTGGAGCTGCCCGTGCTTGGTGGAAGACTCAGAGGAGCATATATGGAGAAGAGGTGATACAGACTTTAGAGTGGAATCAATTCCTAGATATGTTTAATGCGAAGTATTGCCCGATCGATCTGCGAGACAAGATGGAAGTACAACTGATGCAGTTGACTCAAGGAACCAAAACTGTTGATGAATACGAACATGAATTTTCACGGCTTTGTGGCTACTCTTCGTATCAAGTAGCTACTGAGGAAAGGAAGATGAATAGATTCCGCGGAGGACTCAACCCAAGATACCGGCATCTGATGAGTGCGATAAAGTATAAGTCCTATCTGGAAATGGTGGAAGCGGCCAGACAGATCGAGAGAGGATATCTAGAGTACGGCGATCAGCTCTATGCTCCATCAGCGAACCCGACATGTCCATCTCCTCCGAAGAAGCAGAGATTCAGTAGATTCTTCAGGCCGAACAAGTCTCAGTCTCAGGAACCTCAGCAATCTCACCAGTACAGTTCGCCACAGAAAGTCCAAGCCTATTCCCTCATAAACGAGCCCCGATTTTGTAAAAGATGCAGAAGGTCACGCATGGGATTATGTAACCCAGACGACGTTACATGCTTTGCTTGCAACAGAATTGGTCACAGTAGCGAAGAGTGTCCACAACGAGGACTCGGATGTGCGAAATGTGGGAAACGAGGACACTTCCTGTATCAGTGTCGCAGTGGGCAACGAGGTCAGTCACAATCGTCAGCGGGAGGATCTACAATGAAAAGCTCAGCTGCAACGCCAACCACAAGGACTAGAGCATTTCAAATAACAGCCGAGGAAGCAAAGGAAACCCCTGACGTGGTTACCGGTACGTTCATGCTTAACTCAATCCCTGCACGCGTATTATTTGATTCCGGCGCTAGTCGTTCCTTTATATCGACTTCTTTCACACAAAGATTATTCAAATCTCCATCGAAGCTTCCCGTGATACTTGATATTGAGACAGCCAGTAACAACTATGTTATGGCTGATTCTATTTATCGAAACTGTACTCTGCTTGTTGATAATATTGTGTTCAACCTCGACCTTATCCCGATTCCGTTGAAAGAGTTCGACGTCATCATCGGCATGGACTGGCTAATGAATAACGAGGCTACGATCGTCTGCAATCGGCGAATCATCAGAATTAGGTCTTCAGACGGCTGAGTGTTAGAGATAAAAGGCGAGAAGCGAAAAGCTGCTCACTGCTTCATTTCAGTTGAAGAAGCGTATAAGTATCTATCTAAGGGTCACGAATGTTACATATGCTATGTTTCGTCTGAATCTATCCCTGAGTTCCCAGTCGTATTTCCGGATGACATTTCTGGAGTGCCACCGGAACGTCAAGTTGAGTTTGGTATTGACTTGGTTCCTGGTGCGGCTCCCATTGCCAAAGCTCCCTACAGACTTGCACCTACAGAAATGCAGGAAATGTCAAAACAATTGCAAGAGCTGTTAGAAAAGGGATTTATCCGACCGAGTTCATCTCCGTGGGGTGCACCTGTCTTATTTGTAAAGAAGAAAGACGGAACTCTCAGAATGTGCATCGATTATCGCGAGTTGAACAAAGTCACCATAAAGAATAAATATCCTCTGCCCAGAATCGATGATTTATTCGATCAGCTACAAGGAGCCAGTTATTTCTCCAAGATTGATCTTCGTTCTGGGTATCATCAATTGAAAGTAAGAGATGAGGATGTTCCGAAAACAGCTTTTCGAACGAGATACAGTCATTACGAATTTCTCGTAATGCCGTTCGGTTTAACGAATGCACCAGCGGCGTTCATGGATCTCATGAATCGCGTGTGGAGACCGATGCTGGATAAGTCAGTTATCATATTCATACCCGATATTCTGATTTACTCCAAAACGGAGGCTGATCATTCTAATCATCTGCGACAATTGCTAGAGTTACTGAGAAAAGAAAGACTCTACGCAAAATTCTCTAAGTGCGATTTCTGGCTCAGACAGTACAACTTTACATTGTCTTGAGTTATTCCTTGAGCTTTCTTTGTTTTAAACAAAAACTTGATATTCTATTTGATTTCATTATAGATCCAATTCCTTGGACTTGTTATATCTGGTGAAGGAACATCAGTTGATCCGTCCAAAGTCGAGGCCGTTCAAAAATGGCAAACGCCTCGCAATGCCTCCGAAATAAGAAGTTTCCTTGGATTGGCTGGTTATTAACGGCGATTCATAAAGGACTTCTCGAAGATTGCTGTGCCACTTACTATGCTAACACGAAAGAATACCCCTTTCGTATGGACTGATAAACAGCAAGAGGCATTCGAAACTCTGAAACAGAAACTTATTCAAGCGCCAATCCTAGCCTTACCAGAGGGCAACGATGTTTTTGTCGTTTACAGCGACGCATCTGGTACTGGCTTAGGATGTGTTCTAATGCAAAGGGGAAAAGTAATTGCCTACGCTTCAAGGCAATTGAAGGATTATGAGAAAAGTGCACCGACTCATGATCTTCAGTTGGCTGCCGTTACCTTTGCACTGAAAATCTGGCGTCACTATCTCTATGGGACTCGGTGTCAACTCTACACCGATCATAAGAGTCTCAAACATCTCTTTACTCAAAAGGATCTAAACATGAAAAAGCGTCGGTCCTTGGAGCTTATCAAGGACTATGATTGTGAGATCCTATATCATCCCGGCAAAGCTAATGTTGTCGCGGATGCTTTGAGTAGGAAAGTATATCCGGAAAAGTGTTGATATGCCCTGACTCCAGTTGTATTCTCTTCCAATCTTATCGAGGACATCAGATAAGCTCAAGCCGAAGCGTTGAAAGAAGAGAATATCAGTTCTGAAAATCTCAAAGGGCAGTTACAATTCTTATCTCTGAACCATTTGGGATTTCACTGTCTCAAGGGAAACCGAATCTGGATTCCTAAATATGGTTCTATCCACAACACTCTTCTATCTGAAGCCCATCAGTCCAAGTTTTCTGTTCATCCTGGCAGCTCAAAGATGTACTTTGATCTGAAAACTTACAACTGGTGGCCAGGAATGAAGAAATACATCGGTCGTTATGTTGAAAGCTGCAGGATATGTCAAATGGTTAGGGCAGAACAGCAGAAACCCTTCGGGGATATGCAACCACTACGAGTTCCTGAATGGAAGTGGGAGCATATAACAATGGACTTCATCACGAAGTTTCCAAAAACCAAGAGACAGCACGACTCCATCTGGGTAGTCGTGGACCGATTAACGAAGTCAGCTCACTTCATACCAATGAAAGAAACATACTCTCTTGATAGGTTGGCACAACTATACATCACCGAAATAATTTCTCGTCACGGTATGCCAAAGTCTATCGTATCAGATCGTGATAGTCGTTTCACATCTAGATTCTGGCAAGCTGTACAAGACGCGATGGGTACTCGGATGTCTATGAGTACTGCTTATCATCCTAATGCTGATGGACAGAGTGAGCAAACTATCCTTACTCTCGAAGATATGCTTCATGCCTGTGTTCTTGATCTAGGTGGTAACTGGGATGACCACTTGCCTCTGGTCGAATTTTCTTACAGTAACAGTTATCATTCAACGATCAAGATGGCTCCTTTTGAAGCTTTGTACGGAAGAAAATGCAGAACTCCCACCTGTTGGCGTGAAACAGCTGAATCGCCAATAGCAAGACCTGCCCTTCTACAGTTGACTCATGAAAAGATTCAACTAGTCAGAAGGAACATTCTAGAAGCTCAAAGCAGGCAGAAGTCATATTATGATAATCGACACAGATCAATAAGCTTTGCAGTTAACGATTGGGTGATGCTGAAAGTATCCCCAATGAAGAATGTGGTGAGATTCATAAAGCGAAATAAGCTAGCTCCAAGATTCATCGGTCCGTTCAAGACTGTTGAAAAGATAGGAAACCAATCTTATCGTCTTGAACTGCCAGCGGACTTATCTGGATACATCCTGTATTCCATGTTAGTCAATTGAGAAAGAGTCTAGCTGATAAAAGAGAAGTTCAAATACCACATGTTAATCTGCAAGTTGATGAAAAGCTTCGAGTGGTTGAAGAGCCAGAACGTATTTTGGACTCGAAGACCAAGAAGCTTAGAAATAAAAATATACAGATGGTGCTCGTCCAGTGGAAACACCACGAAGGTTCGCATCAGTCTTGAGAATCTGAAGATGTCATGAAAGCAACATATCCCAGTCTGTTCGAACATAGCTAACTTCGGGGACGAAGTTTGTGCGTGGTGGAGCCCATTCTGTAACAACTTAACTTTTTGATCTAATCTTAAATTCAATATTTGAACCGATAATGTAATATTATTACATTATTTGAATTATAATTTAATTAAGTTACGAAATATTTAATTAAATTATATAAATATTTAAATTATGATTTAATAAATTATTAAAGATGATTAAATAAAAGAGATATAAGATACAAAAGTAAAATTGGGTTAAGTAGCAAATATAACTAGATGAAGTATATAAACATAATTTAAGAATTTTTAAACACTTTTACTTTCTCTCTCTACTCTCTCTCTACTTTCTCTCTATCTCTCTCTCTACTCTCTCTACCTTCTCTCTAAATTATCTCCCAAACCGACCGGCCGATTATCAAGTTTTATATATCGTTAGAAAGATCTCGGAGAATACTACACGAATCTGCTATCACATATTCAATTTCCTACGAATTTGAGGTAAAAAATCGACTCTTTTAGATTTTATATTTTCGGTTTTGATGATAAAGTTCGAATTTATCATTTCTTGAGTGATTAAAGCTAAGTTTTAACTAGAATATGTATAATATAATCGAACATAGGCTTAGTACTAATTAGATTCGTGATTTATGGCTTAGAAATTCATGTTTTAAAGCTCTAAAATATGAACAAATTCGAGATGTCAAGAACAAACTCGAAATGGAGTTAAATTCGAGAATGGGTTCGAATCTAGGCATCAAATTCGAATTGAAGCTTTCGAATTTGTCCTTAGGTTCGAAAGGGTATTCAAATTTAAGTCTCATTCGACTTTAATGCCCATATTTGACTTTAATATTCTAGAATTTAGCTTGGGATTGAATTTGGCACCATATTTGATTATAGGTTCGAATTTGTTGATCTATATTCGAATATATATTGAACTTGGTACCTTCGAATTTAATTTGTATTCGACTTTGATGCCTTTAAATTTATCACATGCTCGAATTTAATATATAAACTCGAAACCCACTCCCTAAACTCGAATATATTGAATAAAATACATAGACAACGCATAAAATAACAATATAATTAGCAAAATGATTATATATATATATATATATATATATATATATATATATATATATATATATATATATATATATATATATATATATATATATATATATATATATATATATATATATATATATATATATATAGACCTTTGAGAATTTATGAAACAAAGAATATTATTGAAAGAATGATTTATGAATAAACAAGTTATTAGAATCAGATAAAATAAAGATTTTAAAGATAAAAACATGATAATGATATGAGATTGACATGACATGATATGATAATTCTGGACAGGTTCAGTGAAATTCTGAACATAGATACAAAGATTTAAAGATTTAAAGCGGGTCAAAGATTAGAATTAACAGAGAACAGATTGACAAAGATAAAATCCTGAGATAACTCAGGTGGCAGATTTTACATCTGTTTGATAAAGACCCAGATCTGTGAGTTATAGATATTCAGATTTAACATGCTTGATTTCCGGTTGAGACATGTTGTTGATAATAGATTAATTGACATTCATATTATCAGCTGGATTGTGACCTGTGCACACTATGGTTCGGTGTTGCCCAGTGGATCATGATAGCTATTTGACTTATTACTTCATATGATATTTCTTTACAGTTCCTTTCAAGAGATTGCTTAAGATTACTGCTACCATGACATTGATTACGTATGCTTTATCATTACATATACTTGGACATTTGATTCAGCTTGATTAGCCTCATTGGTCTATTGTTCTAGACCTGGCTACTTCACCAGTTCTATAGAACTTGGTAATGACCTCCGATATTCCGCCACGTTGATTTACTGGTAGCAAGCCCAGTATGTGGCTGATCCCCACGATTTAAGCGTGAGCGTGGCTTGAGCATCATCCGACTCTATGACTTCTATGTCTCAATCATGAGGGCTGTAGCGGCAGCCAAGACATATCATGCTAGAATGATGATCCGCTTGACATTGCATGTTAATTTGAAAATCTATTTACTCACTAAGCATTGCTTACAGTTGCTACTCACATTTTTACAGGAAAAGACAAAGGAAAGTCACCTGCTGGACCTAGTTCTTAGGTCTTACAAAGATCAAGACAGAAGTTTCATAGACCTCTACTCAGCAAACCCCTTTTTGGTACTTATTGGATGATGATAACATGGTGGTCTGGGTAGATTTATCTTGATTGTGAGATGACATGAACTAGATTAGATAGTACCATTTATAAGTTTAATTTAAAAACTTTAATCTGTATTAAACTTAATCCTAATATGCTTGTAGTGTAATTTAATATTCCTTATTATAATTACTCTATCTTAGTTTGATTGATATCGTATTGCATGATGTGGGACCTAGACTCGTGAGAACTGCCCCATAAGGGGTGGTATTCACAGAATATTATATAATTCTATATCTTTTTATGTAGATCGACATTACTATTCATAATCTATGTAAAATGTCATATTTCTAATATATTTCATATATTTTAACGTTTCTTATACATTTATATATCTTTTTACGTAGATTAACATTAGTATTCAATGCGTTTTCTTGTATATTTTATATCAGTTGCATATCAAGTGTTTGATAAAATGTCTAAATGAAATCTTTTTTTTTTGTTTCAATGTGTTTTTTGTATATATTTTATCATGTAATCTACGTAAAATATATGATACTTGACATTTGACAAGACATTTTACGTAGATTGCATGACATTGTACGTAGATTGCATGACATGACAAGATAATCTATGTAGATTATCATATATAGTCTATCTACATTATCATGTAATCTACGTAGATTATCATATATTATAGATTATCATGTAATCTACGTAGAATATAGGATATTTGACATTCTACACGACATTCTACGTAGATTACATGATAATCTACATAATAATACGTATACGTAGAATATACGTAGATTACATGATAATCTACGTAGATTGCATGAGAATCTACGTAGATTGCATGACATTCTACGTAGATTGCATGACATTCTACGTAGATTGTACATAGAATATGTTCGTCGATACTCTACATAGAATACGACAAATTCATTTTCCATGTTTTATAATAAACATCATTGCAAGATATTAGATTTATAATGAATGTAATAGTTATTAGATGTTTTACATGATAATCTACGTAGATTACATGATAATCTACGTAGATTACATGATAATCTACGTAGATTACATGATAATCTATGTAGATTACATGATAATCTACATAGAATATAATACACTACTTGTAAAAAATCACATATAATCCATGTAGAATGTTATGTTTCTTATATATTTCATATATTTTTATGTTTTTTATACATTTCTATATAATTTTATGTAGATTAACATTACTATTCAATGTGTTTTTGGTATATTTTATATCAGTTGCATACCAATTGTTTGATAAAATGTCTAAATGAAATCTTCTTTTTTGTATCAATGCGTTTTTTATATATTTTATCATGTAATCTATGTTGAATATATGATACTTTACATTCTACACGACATTCTACGTATATTGCATGACATTCTATGTAGATTGCATGCCATTATACGTAGATTGCATTCCATTCTACGTAGATTGCATGACATTCTACGTAGATTGTACATAGAATATGTTCATCGATACTCTACATAGAATATGACGGATTCATTTTTCATGTTTTATAATGAAGATTATTTGTAAAATATTAGATTTATTGTTGGGAAATATTCTAAGTAAGTTCAAACTGTTAGCTATACTTCTCAGACTGTTAGTAGTTTTTCTATGTAAGTACAAAGTTCATGCTGTTAGTTGAAGAATCTCAAGCTGCTAGTATAAAAGTTCATGCTGCCAGAGTAATTTCACTCAAGCTGCCCTGCTCAAACTGCTAAGAGATTCAAGCTGCTCAACGGTTTCATAAACAGAAAGTGCTGATATTCAGGAAAAGATATCTACACGAAGATTCCAGCATATCTACTATCAGAGAAGTCAAAATCCTTCAAGGAAATGAATCATAAAGCATTATAAATACACAGAATAGGTTTTTCTATTGTACAAGAAGTTTCTGCATATTCAAGTTTGTAATTGCTTTTTGTTTAAGTTTTCATAAGCCTCTAAGGTTGTAAAACCCTAAGAACAATTTGTGTTCTTCGTCTAATCAAACAGATTAGAGGTGATTGTAATCATTCTGATTCAGCAATACAAGCAGTTTTGATTATTACTTGTGTTTATTTGTTATTGATTCTGAAAGCTTTTATCAAAATAGTTAAGTGTTATTCCGCAAACTTCTTAATTAGACTTTGATTTAATACAAGATTATTGGTTTACACTCTGATCAATTCAAATCAGTTAATCTTAGGTAGTTAAGTTCAGATCCTGACAAGTGGTATCAAAGCCACAGGTCGTTCTTTGTTTTTCAAAGTCGAAAGTTTTCTTTTAAATCTTTAATCTTTTTCAATGGAATTCGATAATAGCAGCAGTGGATCTGGGCATGGACTCAAAGTGCCTATGATCAAGCCCACTAAGTTTGAGATGTGGAAACTCAGGATTCAACAGCATATTCAATTCATTGATTATGCCATATGGGAAGCTGTTGAATTTCCTCCTGTAGTTGATCCAGAACTTGATGATGAGGGAAAACCAGTCAAAACTCCTCCAAAAACTGAACTTGAAAGAAAGGCTAGATTGAATGAAGTGAAAGCTCTTACACTTTTACAAATAGCCATTCCTAATGCTTATCAACATCAGTTCAAAAAGTTTTATACTGCTCATTCTCTTTGGAATGCTTTAGAGAAAAGATTTGCTGGTAATGCCACTACCAAGAGAAATCAAAAGGATCTTTTGAAACAGCAGTATGAGAACTTTTCTGGTGGCAAGAATGAAAACCTTACTCAAATCTTTGATAGGTTCAACAAACTGATAAGTGAACTGGAAAGTGCAAAAGTCAGCCTGGATCAAGATGAGGTCAACAGAAAGTTTCTCAGATCTCTTGGAGAAGAATGGACAGTTTATGCTGCTCAATGGAGAACAAAAGACACTCTTGATGAAATAGAACTGGATGATCTGTACAATAGTCTGAGAGTGTTTGAGACTGAGATTGATACTAAAAAGAAATCTCTTTCTTATAATCACAATACTGCACTTATGTCATCAGAAAAATCTAATTGCAGTGATTCCTTTTCAGGTGGTGATGGTAACTCTACTGAAGCTCACTATGAGGCTTTTGTTGCCAATGATGGATTGTTTGCACTAAATGCTGAAGATCTAGAACAGATTCATCCAGATGATCTTGAAGATATGGATCTGAAGTGGCAACATGCAATGCTGACCATGAGGGCCAAAAGGTTTCTTAAAAGAACTGGCAGGACTAACTTTCAAGCCAGAACAGAAGGCAAACCAGCTTTTGATAAGTCAAAAGTTGAGTGTTATAAATGTCACAAACTTGGCCACTTTGCCAAAGAATGCAGATCTCAAAGTCAACAATCATCAAGGCCTCAGCAGACTAATCAGGCTTCATCATCACAAGCCCTTGTCTCTCAAGAAGAAAATGTGTTTGACTGGAGTGATCAGACAGAGGAAGAGTTTCAAAATCAAGCTCTATTGTCAGAAACATCAAATGTTTCCTCCACTGAACTACCATCTGAGGTAAATTCTAAACTCTGCTCTCAAACATGCAAAAATATGGTTAAAAAGTACAGAGATCATAATGAGAGCATGTGCAAAACTCTAGCTAAGATGGAAGAGAGGAGATATGAATACATACAAGCCATAGAAGATCTTGAAAAACATATCAATGACTATAAGGATAATGAGATTCAAATGGGACATGATAGAACATATCATGAGTGGGAGAAAAAGGAGCTAAATAAGAAAATAGAATCCCTAAATAAAAAGGTAGAAGAGACTGAACAAAAGGTGTTAGAGGCTAATAAGAAACTAGAATATGTCAATATAGATCTAGGTAACTTCAAATTGGCCAATCAAAAGCTGGAACACCTAATGGAAGTCCAATTTAAAGATAGGGTAAAATCTCAGGTTAATCCCAAAGAAGGCATAGGCTACAGAGCTACTCCACCTCCATATAACAACAAATACATTCATCCAATGAGTGAGGTTGCTGATAGGCTTGTTAATGAACCATTAGATGAGTCTATGACTACTGTAGATCCCATCCTTGATAACAGTCCTGAATCTAAAGAAGATCAGATTCAACCTAGAGACTGTGAGTGCACAACAGTTGAGAAAGAACACAAAACAATGAGTGCACCTAGAGCAATCCAAGCCCCAATAAGAAAGGAAAGGAGAAGATGAGTGAGTGCAATGCTGCTCCACAGGATTCTGTACCTTCTAACTGTAACACTGCATCTTCTTCAAAGAATAATAGAAAGGGTAAAAATGTTCTAGTCTGCACATGCCAAAAGCATGGTGTCCAAAAGTTTCCCAAACAACAGCAGGTAAGGGGAAATCAGAGGAACAAGAACTAGAAATTGTCAAATAAAACTGGTTCTCCAATTCAAACAGTAAAACAATGTTTTCATTGTAGCAGAAAGAATCACTTGGCTAGAGATTGTTTTTATAAACCATCTGTTGCAAAACAGACTGTGCAACATCCAAAGAAAAACTCTCAAAATTCAAAGAATCAAAGGCCAAACCTCCTACTGCATCAGTTCCAAAGAAAACAGTAGATCACAGGTTCACAAAAGTTAATAAGAAACAGTCCACACACCAAAAACAAGTTTTAGCTAAACCAAAGGTAAATTTTAAACAAATATGGTGTGTCAAAGGTACAAACTCAGGTGAACCTGTTGATAAAAATGTTGAAACTGCCAAGTCTGAAGTTGAGACTGCTAGTGCAAATTCTCAAGCTGTCAACACTACAGACTCAATTCAGACTGGTAGGTTCAAAATTGGGACTGGTAATGGATCATCTGAGACTGCAACTGAGAAGGATGGACAAAATACCTGGATACCTCATGTGCTAACTAAGTACTCTCCACAAAATCCATTAGTGGATCTTGCTAAATATAAGAAATCCAAGACAATATTTAGTTATGTTAATGCACAAGGACAACCCAAAACCAACTTGGTTTGGGTTTACTCCACTACTAACTAAGCTTTTATTTGTGCAGGGCAACCACAGGTCACCACATAAAACAAGATGGCATTTGGACAGTGGATGCTCTAGGCACATGACAGGCAATTCTGAGTGCTTGTCAAATTTCAAAGGCTTAGATGGAGGATTTGTTGCATTTGGAGGCAACTCCAAAGGAGGTAAGGTTACAGGTAAAGGTACTGTTAATGCAGGCAACATGATTTTCAATGATGTTTTGTATGTTGAACAGCTTAAGTATAATTTATTGAGTGTCTCTCAAATCTGTGACAAACAAAATATTGTTTTGTTTACAGATTCTGAGTGCATTGTCCTTTCAAAAGATTTTAAAATTCCTGAAAATCTTTTTTTACTAAGAACACCAAGAAAGGACAATGTATACTATTTGGACACAGAACTTTTATCCAAATCAAGTACTTTAAGCTGTTTGATATCCAAAGCATCATCCAATGAGTCTGCTCTTTGGCATAGAAGGATGTGTCACATGAACTTCAAGTCCATGAATGTGTTAGTCAAAAAGAATCTGGTAAGAGGTTTACCACAAAAGGAGTTCATATGTGATGATCATTGTGTAGCATGTCTTAAAGGCAAGCAACACAAAACTTCTCATAAGGCCAAAGAAGTAAATTCAATCTCATCTGCTCTTCAGCTTATTCATATGGATCTATTTGGTCCAACATCTATTTTGAGTTTGAATAACAGGGCCTACTGTATGGTTATTGTTGATGATTTCACCAGATTTACTTGGGTTTACTTTCTTAGGTCTAAAGATGAAACTGCTGACCTAGTTAAGTCATTTATTCTTAAGATAGAAAACCAATCCAATTCAAAAGTTAAGGTGATAAGATCAGATAATGGAACTGAGTTTAAAAATCACATTCTAAACAGCTTTTGTGAGTCCAAAGGTATTTCTAGGAAATATAGTGCACCAAGAACACCACAGCAAAATGGTGTAGCTGAAAGAAAGAACAGAACATCAATTGAGGCTGCTAGAACCATGTTAGCTGATTCAAAACTGCCAATGACCTTTTGGGCAGAAGCAGTCAACACAGCCTGTTATGTTCTAAATAGGGTTCAGATTGTTCAATCACAAGGGAAAACTCCATATGAGTTATTCCATAATAGAATACCCTTAATAGCCTTTTTCAAGTCATTTGGCTGTCCATGCACCATTCTTCACACTAAGACTCACTTAGGGAAGTTTGAAAGTAAGGTTGAAGAAGGTTTCTTTGTAGGATACTCATATCAAAGCAAAGCCTATAGAGTATATAACAGTGTGTCTAAAACCATTGAAGAAAGTGCCAATGTTGAATTTAATGAAAATACTATTAATGTCAAAGGCACTGGTCCTGATTGGTTGTTTGATTTAGATTCCCTAACAAATTATCTGAGCTTTGTTGAGTATACTGCAGAAGCTGATGCAAACAGGATTGAAGCTGTCAATGCAAATTCTCATGCTGGTAGTACAAATGATCAAGCTGTTGACACAAAGTTTCAAACTGCTGCAGATTCAAACAGTTGGGATGAGTATACAATTATACCACTTCTGTCTTGTGACCCTCCAGGGGTTCTGAATGCTCCACATGATTCAAATCCAGAGACTAAAGTGCAATTCCCAAGTCCTGAGAGGACAGCTCCAACACAAAGGGAAACAGTCCCAGATTCAAGTCAAGTTGTTCCAAAAGCTGAACCATCCACTGGCCCTGATGGAGATGATACAAACCTTGGATCTTCTTTTCAGACAGAAAGATAGCCTACACTTAGAGTTCACAAGTATCATCCTCTCAATCAAATAATGGGTGATCCACGTACACCTGTGCAAACAAGGAAAATGGTTCAAAATGAGACTGCTGCTGCTGAACAAGCCGTTCCTGAATTCAGTCTAGCTGCTTTTGAACATGCCTGTTTCATGTCTCAGCTAGAACCTAAAAAGGCATCAGAAGCATTGAAAGATTCATCCTGGATTGAGGCAATGCAGGATGAGCTGCTACAATTCAAGATTCAGAATGTATGGACACTTGTTGATCTTCCTAAAGGAAAGAGAGCCATTGGTACACGATGGGTGTTCAGAAACAAAAAGGATGAGAGAGGAATAGTCATCAAGAACAAAGCAAGATTAGTAGCACAAGGGTACACTCAAGAGGAAGGCATAGATTATGATGATGTATTTGCTCCAGTGGCAAGAATTGAAGCCATCAGACTGTTTTTGGCTTATGCAAGCTTCAAAGGTTTTAAAGTGTATCAAATGGATGTGAAGTCTGCTTTTCTATATGGCACAATTGAATAGGAGGTCTATGTGTGTCAGCCTCCTGGTTTTGAGGACTACAAGTATCCAGACAGAATCTACAAGCTAGACAAGGCTCTCTATGGACTCCATCAAGCCCCCAGAGCATGGTATGACACTCTGTCATCATACCTTCTACAGAATGGGTTCAAGAGAGGCACTCTGGACAAAACACTTTTCACAGAGTCCATCAAAGCTGAGATTCTGCTTGTACAAATCTATGTTGATGACATCATCTTTGGCTCATCAAATGATTGTCTGTGCAAAGAGTTTGAGGCATTAATGCACAAAAAGTTTCAAATGAGTTCAATGGGAGAACTCACTTTCTTTCTAGGATTGCAAGTCAAGCAGAAGCCCACTGGTCTCTTCATCAGTCAATCAAAGTATGTTAAAGACATACTGGAAAAGTTTGGGTATCAAGACACCAAAGTTGCAAGTACTCCAATGGATCCTCACAAGCAGCTCCATACAGACAAAGATGGCATAGATCTGGACATTCATTTATACAGATCTCTTATAGGATCTCTTATGTATCTAACATCTTCTAGACCTGATATTATGTTTGCTGTCTGTGTGTGTGCTAGGTTTCAATGCTCTCCAAAGGATTCTCATTTGGTTGCTGTTAAGAGAATCTTTAGATATATCAAAGGCCAACCACATTTAGGCCTCTGGTATCCTAAAGACTCTCCTCTTGAACTAACAGCCTATTCTGACAGTGATTATGGAGGATGCAATATTGACAGAAAATCCACAACTAGTGGATGTCAATACTTGGGAACAAGATTGGTCTATTGGCAGTGCAAAAAGCAAACAACTGTCTCCACATCATCTACTGAAGCAGAATATGTAGCAGCTCCAAGTTGCTGCTCCCAAGTGATGTGGATTCAAAATCAACTGAGAGACTATGGTATGAATTTCCTATCCACTCCCATTTATATTGACAATTCAAGTGCAATTAGCATTGTACAAAATCCAGTGAAATTTTCCAAAACCAAGCATATAGAAATTAGATTTCATTTTATAAGGGATTGCAATGAGAAGAAACTAATTCAAGTTACCAAAATTCACACTGATGATCAGTTAGCTGATCTATTTACAAAACCATTTGATGTAGGAAGATTCACCTTCCTAGTATCAAATATTGGTATGGTTAACATGGATTAATTTGCTTTTCTGTGTACATATGCTTGATTAAGGGGGAGTCACTGTTTCATTAACAGTCGCCTAATTTTCAACTAACAGCTTGAGTATTTTCTCAAGCTGCTAGTTCATTTTCTCGAACTGTTAGTTGTTTCACTTGATCTGTCAAAGTGTGCAGGGTAATATGGTCATTTCCATAAGTGTGTGCACGGGTTTAGATATTTTCAAAACCTTTAAAGGTTCCAGTTTCGTTCTATTGTAACTACCAGTTGCAAAAGTTCTTCTTGAACCCTTCTTGATTCTCTGAAACAATTCCCACGCACATCACTCAAATCCTAAAATCTCCAATTGATCTTCAATGGAATTCGTCAAAGAACAAAACTGTCTTCCCTACTCTCTCAAACACGCTGATCTTGAACCGTTCCATGACATGATGGAATTCCTTCGAAGTTCTCATATCCATCATGCCCTCAATATCAATCCCACCATATACATCTCACAGATTGAGCAATTCTGGAACCGTGCTTCTGTAAAAACCATCAATGGCGTCTCTTCTCTGATATCCAAAATCGATGGCACTATCATCACAGTGACTGAGGATTCGATTCGACAACATCTGCATCTTCAAGATGCCTCAGGTATAACAGACCTATCCCTTAATGAGTTACATACTGGTCTTTACAATATTGGATATAGGGGTCCTGCTGATTCTTTTACTTTCTATAAAGCACACTTTTCTCCTAAATGGAAATATATTGTGCACATTCTTCAGCAGTGTATTAGCCCTAAAAGAACTGGTTGGTCCGAATTTTCATCAAACATTGCCACTACCTTGGTGTGCTTTTCAACAGGCCAACAGTTCAATTTTTCAAATATGATTTTCCAGGGGATGTTAAGGCATCATTCCCTAAAGCATGGGAAATTTTTGATGTATCCTAGATTTTTAGCAGAAATAATTGCAAAAACTTGCCCAAATTTTAATATACATAAGAGGATACATGTTTCCCATAGACACTCACTATCTTCTATTAAAAGGCTTTTAAAGCCAAGTGTCAATTTTTTGAGTGTAGATGTCTCATTGCCTTCTGCAATGATGGGCATCATTCCAAGAAACAGAGGAGAGGGTCCTGAGCAGGCTCAGCCTAACACTACTACTTCACCCCCAGGACCCCAACCCACTCCTCATGATACACAAATTCCTTCAGTTCCTTTTGTTAAGCCCTCATCCCCACTACTACTATATAAAAGGAAAAGAGGTCCAGGAGCTCCTTCCTCCTCAGCCCTCATACAAGAGCCAAATAACCCTGTGCAGGAGGACACTTCTGCACAGAATATCCAAAGGGCACCCATTGAGGACACTCCCAACCTCAATCAGGAGATGGACATCTCACCAGAGATGGTCCATATGGGTTCTGTGGCTGGCACTACTGTTGCTTCTGCACAAGAGGCACAGGACAGTGCCAACATCTCTAAGACCACACCCATGGCAACAGCAGGTGTGCAAGCACCAGCTGGAAGTCCCCAGTACCAAGAACAGAGGGGCCCAGAGGTTTCTACTTCTGGTATTCATGCCGGTGATAGATCACAAGCACCACATACATTTGCTGATCTTGAGGCTAGTCTGCCACTCATGTTATTAACGGATCCTAAGCTGCAACCTGTTGTAGCAATGTTGGAATACCATCAGTCCATCATTGCTGCACAGGGGGCACAAATAATTGCACTCAGGCAGGCAGAAGTGGCTCAAAATCAAAGAATGGATTATCTCCATAAAGGGTTTACCCTCTGTGGGAATAAGATCATTCAATTAGAGCGTATGATTCAAACCCAAGTGGCAAAGGTTGTAGGTCCTCCTGACCAAACCAATGCTTCCAAAAAGGGGGAGAATCAGGAGATCCCTAAAGAAGTCCAAGCAGCTCCAATAGAATCAGTCCAAGCAGCTCCAACAGTTCAAGAATCTAGGCTAACAGTCCCAACAGCTTCTCAAGCTGTTAGCCTAGAAACTCAAGCTGCTCCTTCAAAAGCAACTGGAGTTGTTATAAGAGAAGGTATTCAAGCTCCCATCAGTTCAGTTCAAGCTACAACTTTGGTTACAAAAGATAAGGGCAAGGGCATTCTTATAGAGTCTCCAAAGCACAAATTTTCTACCAAAGAAGCCCAGATTGCTTTTGATGCTGAGATTGCCAGAAAATTAGCAGAAGAACAAGATAAAGTTTTAGACCAGCTAACCCATGCCCCAATGCAAGATGATGAAACCTTAGAAGACTACCTAAGAGGGTTTGTGGTCAAGCAAGGTGAAAGAAAAAGGAAGATGCCAACAGGGCACTCAGAGGCTGAGCATAGAAGATTTCTGATTAATTTGGCCTTTGCAGCTGGTATTCCAAAGAAGATGGCTCAGTCTATGAGCACAGAAAGGCTGCAAGATATCCATGATAAGGAAATGGAAAAACGTAAGGTAGCCAAAGTCTCCCAAGAAGTCCAATGTTCAAAAGATTCAGTTCAAGCTGCTGCCAGTGATCCTGCTCCTTCTGTTCAAGCTATTGCTCCTATTCCTCAACCAGAGCCAATCTCACAAGCAAAGCTTGATCAGGTCAAAAGGGTGCTTTTTGAGCATCAGCTGCAACAAGTAATGGAGATAGAGAAGTCCTTTGACCAACATGATTTCTCAAAACCTCTTATTACTTACTGGTATGCTAAGTCAATGGATAACATTGACTTAAGATATCATTTTGTAGTAAAAAGATAAACTGGTCCTGAGGAAGAGTATAAAAGCATAATGCATATGGCTCAAGGGATGGCAAGAGATGAGCTTACAAGGATGTATCAAGTTGGGACTGCTACTCAAGTCAGATCTTCCCTCCCACAAGTAAAGCAAGCTATTAAAGATCTACAGAGCATTTTTGATCCAGAGTCAATAAGGAAGGATATAGAAGATGCCAAGGAGATGAAAGTTGTACAAGTTGATCTGTTTGTCAAATCAAAGACTTACAGAATCAGGTTTGCAAATGGATCCTGCATATTCTTAAATTTTAATTCTTTGATCTTCCAAAGGCTATGCTACTTCAAATGAGGTCAGTAAGAATATACTGTGATAGAGAAGATTTGAAGAGAGAGTTTTTGAAGGCTGTCAATCAGAAACTTGCACAGTTGTAAGTTTTTGAAAGCCTTGGTTTGTAAATAACAGTTTACTTATTTTATTTTCTTATTTGTATAGAACTTAAAGTCTTGTGTAAAGAATTTAAGTTAGGGGGAGATTGTTGGGAAATATTCTAAGTAAGTTCAAACTGTTAGCTAGACTTCTCAGACTGTTAGTAGTTTTTCTATGTAAGTACAAAGTTCATGCTGTTAGTTGAAGAATCTCAAGCTGCTAGTATAAAAGTTCATGTTGCCAGAGTAATTTCACTCAAGCTGCCCTGCTCAAACTGCTAAGAGATTCAAGCTGCTCAACGGTTTCATAAACAGAAAGTGCTGATATTCAGGAAAAGATATCTACACGAAGATTCCAACATATCTACTATCAAAGAAGTCAGAATCCTTCAAGGAAACGAATCAGAAAGCATTATAAATACACAGAATAGGTTTTTCTATTGTACAAGAAGTTTCTGCATATTCAAGTTTGTAATTGCTTTTTGTTTAAGTTTTCATAAGCCTCTAAGGTTGTAAAACCCTAAGAACAATTTGTGTTCTTCGTCTAATCAAACAGATTAGAGGTGATTGTAATCATTCTGATTCAGCAATACAAGCAGTTTTGATTATTACTTGTGTTTATTTGTTATTGATTCTGAAAGCTTTTATCAAAATAATTAAGTGTTATTCCGCAAACTTCTTAATTAGACTTTGATTTAATACAAGATTATTAGTTTACACTCTGATCAATTCAAATCAGTTAATCTTAGGTAGTTAAGTTCAGATCCTGACATTTATAATGAATGTAATAGTTATTAGATGTTTTACATGATAATATACGTAGATTACATGATAATCTATGTATATTACATGATAATCTACATAGAATATAATAGGAGAATACTTGTAAAAAATCACACATAATCTATTTAGAATGTTATGTTTCTTATATATTTCATATATTTTTATGTTTGTTATTCATTTTTATATCTTTTTATGTAGATTAATATTACTATTCAATGTGTTTTTGTTATATTTTATCATGTAATCTACGTAGAATATATGATACTTGACATTCTACACGACATTCTACGTAGATTGTATGTCATTCTACGTATAGATTCCATGCCATTCTACGTAGATTGCATGACATTCTACGTAGATTGTACATAGAATATGTTCGTCGATACTCTACATAGAATATGACATATTCATTTTCCATGTTTTATAATGAAGATTATTTATAAGATATTAGATTTATAATTAATATAATAGTATTAGATGTTTTAAATGATAATCTACGTAGATTACATAATAATGTACATAGAATATAATACAAAACTACTTGTAAAAAATCACACATAATCTATGTAGAATGTTATGTTTCTTATATATTTCATATATTTTTATGTTTCTTATACATTTCTATATATTTTTATGTAGATTAACATTACTATTTAATGTGTTTTTTGTATATTTTATATCAGTTGCATACCAAGTGTTTGATAAAATGTCTAAATGAAATCTTTTTTTTGTTTAATGTGTTTTTGGTATATTTTATCATGTAATCTACGTAAAATATATGATACTTGACATTCTACACGACATTCTACGTAGATTGCATGTCATTGTACGTAGATTGCATGATAATATATGTAGATTGCTTGATAATCTACCTAGAATATAATACAAGACTACTTGTAAAAAATCACACATAATCTATATAGAATGTTATGTTTCTTATATATTTCATATAGTTTTATGTTTCATATACAAATCTATATATTTTTTTTATGTAGATTAACATTATTATTCAATGTCCTTTTGGTATATTTTATATCAGTTGCATATCAAGTGTTTGATAAAATGTCTAAATGAAATTTTCTTTTTTTGTTTCAATGTGTTTTTGACATATTTTATCATGTAATCTACGTAGAATATATGTTATTTGATATTTGACACAACATTCTACGTAGATTGCATGTCATTCTACGTAGATTGCATGACATTCTACGTAGATTGTACATAGAATATGTTCGTTAACATTTCTATATAGAATAAAATATTTTATATAAACATTTTATATAAACACATAATATTTCTATATAAAATACGTTAATTTTTTAGCAATGTAATAATTTTCTATATAGAAAAACATTATTTTTTTTATAAAAAAAGTCTTTTACTATAAAAATCAATTCTCATGAAAGAAAAATAAAATGAAAATGAAAAAGGTAAGAGAGAGAAAGAGAAAAAACAGATTTTTTCCCTAAAAAAATATCATTTTCACACATTTTCAAGATTTGCCACTATCAAAGTTCTAAATAATTACAAAATTGTCATTATAATATATCAACCATTGATTCTATTAATCCATAGGTCATAAAAGGTTTTTAAGTTCTCACACTATTTATGGTTCTCAAGAGAACCCTTCCATATATATATATATATATATATATATATATATATATATATATATATATATATATATATATATATATATATATATATATATATATATATATATATATATATATATATATATATATAGAATCAGGTTCATCAGCGTACCTATGAGATTCCAGCGTACCCTAATGTGAATGATCATTCACATATATATATTTTTTAATAGACATGTATAATACAACATTATAAAACTCTTTTTCAAAAGAAGCAACATCATAAATTTTGTGAATGGTAAAAAAAGATCATGTGAATGGTCATTCACACCATTCACATTGTGTGAAATGACCATTCACTTGGATGACCATTCATATAAATATGCATTGAGCATTCACATAATTTTTAAGGACACAGAAAGTGTGAATGTATGTGAAATTCGTATATCATGTGTATAACATTAATTTAAACATGGTTATGAGAAAAAAAATTTTAAAAAAGTTTTTAAAGGTTGGTACCTCCAGGTGCACTTGATTTCGAGAGGTACATTTTTGAATCTGACTCTCTGTCTCTCTGTCTCTCTCTCTCTCTCTCTCTATATATATATATACATATATATATATATATATATATATATATATATATATATATATATATATATATATATATATATATATATATATATATATATATATATATATGACTATTTATGAACAAGTTGGATGTATAATTTGGAAATTTATGATAAAAAAATTCAATTTAACTACAATTCACCTACTCCCCGATCATGATAAAGAAAAGTTGAAATTTTATGTTTATATGTTAAAGATTCTTGATATTTTAGATATTTTCTTGTTTTTATATTAAAGAAAGTTAAAATACATGTTTATATGTTAAAGATTCTTGATTTTTCTGATTTTTTTTTTCTTGTTTATATGTTAAAGAATGTTGAAATACATTTTATATTTGTTTACAAACTTGATTATTCAGATTTATTTATGTTTATATTTTCAAAAAAGTTGATATAAACGTATTATTCTTGTGTTCAAGTTTTATTCTTAGATTTATATAGATAATACAGATTCAGCATACAAAAGATAAAGACTTATTAATTCAGTAATTAGTAATCAGTAATCAACACCAATCGCTTATCTATCAGTATTGCAATCAGTTTTCAGTCACTTATCACTTATATATGCAAAAGACAACAATGTTTGTAAGATGACGATTTATGTTTTATTCAAAATGAAGATTGCATCACGAAGATCGATTTCTGGGTGTTTTAGAAGGGTTTTTTTTTTTGCCATTTTTTTTTATTTTGAAGCATTCATAGAAGATCGATTTCTGGGTGTTTTTGAACGTCTTATTATTATTTTTAATTACGTTTGTAATAATAATTTATAATTATATATAGATTCTAAAAATAATTATTTATTAAAAATACCCATGTAATACATTAGTTATTTATTTATCTAAAACTAAGTTTATTTAACAATTTAGTACATCGGATCCATGAAAACTTTCTAAGTTTGTTGGTTTTTATCTTTAATCTAGTAAGTTTCATTTACCTAATTCATGTTTTTATTTATTTTATTTTCGACTATCTATATATTTATAAAAGTTAGCATCTTTAAATCCATCACAATACGCTGATAAAAAAATACCTAGTTACTTTTTAATAATATTTTTGATATCGGAATTTATTTATACTTTTTAATAAATGATCTATAAGAAAATTAAACATGTCAAATTTAAAGCTTTGTTCAAATTTTTATAAACAATGCATTGTATCATGGGGAAATTAAAAAAATAATAAATATATTGATGTATATATCGTTGGATTTAATTTTTATCCAAGTTATTTTATTTAAAAATATTGTATAACTAGTTATGAATCTAAGTAATAGTGAATAATTTTTAATAAATAATTGGTTAGATAAAATGCATGTAAACTAAAATTAAACCATATAACGTTAATCCTTATAATGTTAATTCATGAAACTTTTTTAATAAAAAAAAATCTTTAAAATTTTGTTATTTCTAAAGTTATATATATTTAAGCGATATAACCTAAAATTTTAAGTTTACGTGAAACATAATATTTATATATATTTTATAATAAAGAAAATATTATGATATGTAATCTTATCGGTACTGTTTTATGTTTAATTTTTAAATATGTATTATTGTATATGTGATTTGTATTAATTTAATTTTAGCATGTATATTTAAAAGTTTATAAACAAATAATATAGTTTTTTATAAATAGATAAGTATATAAAATGTAACACCCTCTAACTACTTCCCAATGTCACGTAAGTAGTACGTCAACATAAATATAATATGATAATCACTAACTATTCCCAATACACGTACGTGGAAACCCCGATAACTAAAAACATTAATTTACATATTAAGTCACGAAAATCTCTGGTTCATACACGATATCCGAAGTATGTAAATACATAGTTGACGAGCCGTCGTTGTGGCCCGTACAAATAACCTTAAATCTAATTAACTATTTAGCTTAGAGAAGTAAGGGTCGAATCTGCAGGGAGTGCGTATATGAATTAGGGTTATTAGCTAGTTTCTTTAGTTTATTGAAAACGATTAAATCATGAATTGGATGATTTGTTTGGAATAATGATTACGACTAAATTATAACTAAAATAACAGCAAGCAACTAACGGATCGATTAACAAAGCAATTTGATGATAACCATTTATGGAATCACTACGACATAAGTTATTACCCACTTGAATTTCATGCAACAATTACATAGACATAATTAATTGTGTAGTTAAATTAATCATAGATATTTTAATCAATAAATCTCGGCATAGCGCATGCAACGTTCATTAATTGTCTTAATCCCTAAACTAATGAACTCGACACAAATAATAACACCACTATGAACTATCTTGCTTTTACCAATCAAAACATATAATCAAAATAATAACTGAATGCTTCTCATTTGCATTACACATAAAATATTCAAGCAACATAAAGTTCATCAAAACATAATTGAAATTCAAGAATGTAAAACTTAGTCGTAGATCCTCCGCAAACGGCTATGATATTTAGCCGCTCATCATGTGCTCTTCACCGGGAATGGTTGGAGACATCATCGTAGACTTTGAACGGTTGCAAACTACCTTCTTCGTACTTGACTCGTGAATCCACTCCGGCAGGCTTCGCCGCTTCTTTCAAGACTTCTGGACCTCCTCAAATCGACCACCATCGACCTCTATTTATAGAGGAGGTGGGAGTTAGGGTTCTGGGCTAAAAAAACGCGTCTGCTTTCATTTCACGCCGCACCAGCGTAAGCCTGGGTGTAGGCCTGCACACCCCCCCCCCCCCCCCCCCCCGTGCTGGGGGTACGACCTGGGCTGTGCTGGAAGTGCTCTCTAACTCAAAATAACTCTATTTTGCAGCGTAGGGTGGCGCAGGCCTGCGCCCCCCTCCGGCTCGATTCGCGCTGAATTTTCTCGAGCTGCTTCCATTTGACTTCTTGACCCTGAAACATAAATTTGGAGTAATAGTATGGAAGTTATGGAGTATCAGTGCTTAAAATGAGCCTAAAATGACACCAAAAAACATAAAATTATAATACTATCAAACCTCCCCAACTTACTCTTGGTCGTCCCCGAACAAGCCTTTGGAATCAGAACTAACTATGTACCGGGCATACACTGGCAATGTGTCTAGAAATTCTAAGTTAAGCTAGCCTTCACAATAGTGCGTTAAAACTTTTATTATGTAAACCAAAGACATTTTCAGTTAAAATATATTTTACTTAGAATTTATATAATAGATCTCACTCTTGGAAATTACCTTTTTAGCTCAAGGTTACGAAACTTAAAACACGTGAGTCTTTTGACCATATTTTCCCTCTATGCATGTTTACGATAAAAAAATTTCTTTTTAAAATGTCATGCTTATATCTATAATTTTTCTAACTCAAGTTATCTAGTTGGTCCATGTAGCGTTATTTAGGTCAATCACTCCCAAACCACATGGTTTTAGGGGATTAGGCATGAATGACACCCCAAAGAACTTAAATTCCCGAACCTCTAAACTATAATTGAGCCGTTTTGAGGCTTAAAACGTGATTAAGCTCTCCCCCTTATTGCATGAGTTTTCCAAAATCTTTTGACACATTACTTATATTTAAGCCCTAATACAATTTAACCTACTTGAATTTGCTTTACATTAAAAAAAAAAACTATTATTACGACTCTTTTCTTAATTATAGAATATCCTATCAACACTAGCCAATTCCCTGGTATATATATTTTGTATTTATCATCATTTTCCACGGCTTGATCGGCAAACAAAACTCAATTGTGAAAGACAAGACAAACAATATAAACATTAAAATCTAGAAAAGGACTCGGCTAATAATAATAATAACATTACAGAAAGAAATTAAATGCATCTACAAAACTAGAATAAATAAAAGTACAGAACATAAAGAAATCTCCATAAGGGCCTTGATCTGCGGGGTCTTCTGGTGGAGGCGGGAATAGATGGACAGGAATCTGGTCTGGTAAATCCTGCCTGCCATGCGCCGGGTAGCGCTGATAAGTATCTACAACAGGGTCATAAGACTGGTAGTTCGGCATAGTATAATCATAATACGACTAATATGGCAAACCGGCATGGGAATCCTCGTGATGTCGGACCCCCTCCTAGTATGCCCAGTTATGGTGTTGGTAGTAGGCATTTTGATATGCCAAGGCTCTCTGCCCATCCTGAATCCTATCTACCCGATCATGCAAATGATCAACCTTATCATAAATATGGGTCATTCGCTCATTCATCTCATCCAATCTCTGGGTCACGTCCTCACGGAACTCACCTTGACCCACCACTAAATCATCTAACCGCCTCATAACGCGGTTAAAATAAGCATCGTCATTGCCTCGACTGTGCGAGGTAGACGCCCCTCTGTTCGGCTCTTTAGGCCAAACCTCTGCCTCATTAGAGGCCTTCTGCTTTCTCTCTCTCTCTCCCCCTCTCTCTCTCTCTCCTCTCATCCTCCGTGTAACTCTCGATATATGACTGATTTCTATCTTTTTAGAATATCTCAAACCCCTCATCAACTTCCCTAATAATCAAGGTAGGGAACATGACGTCCGTAATATACGTCGCCGAAACTGGGGAAGCTAGGGAATCTGGTGAAAGTACACCCATCCTCTCAAGAAATTTAGAGATCAATCGTCCGTGATGGAAGATTGTCCTCTCTCGCGTGTCATACGTCGCCCAGATATCGTTAATGACTGTCCATGTAAAGGACAGTCGCTGTTTACCCTTCAGAAGGGCGTAAAGAACCATGATGTCTTTATGTCTGACCTTAGACAGGTCACTATCTCGTGGCAAGATGTTGTTAACAATTATATTGTGAGGCAACTTGCATCTCGGGGACTAAGCCTTCCTATTATAGGAAGTGGAAGCCTCTGCCTTATCAACGGTTTGGTTAAACACCTTACATACCTGCTCCACCCAATCTCCGGACCAGGTCATGTCAGTAAAGGCCAATTGGGCCTCAGATTTGTACTCATATCTACGTTGGGTAGACGCTTCGTTGCCTACCCAAGTATCAAAATTAAATAATTGGCAAAGGATGCGAACATCCATCGCAACGTCCCTACCATGGACAGTGCCTATCAATCTCAGCTTATTAAATGAATTATCTGTCTCCCTCCGTAGGGTAGACATTCACTCCACTATATCGGCCTGGTGAATCAGTGGGCCGCCTAAATCGAACACACCCTCCCATCCAAAGAAATAAAAAAGGAATGGAATCCCATCGTCCTCAAAATCTGACCTCCTAACTCTCTTTTCTACTAACACCTTGTTAGAATATTTTTTGTAAACAAATAAGTGTGACTAAACTTCCTCGGGGTGTTGGGAAAGTAATAGGTTAGGGGTCCAGTCTATTGGCACATTAACGAGATGGGATCTTTGGCGTGTTCTTCTTGCCATCTACAAGTTACCAATCAAAATATGTATGAGATAAAATAAACAATGCAACCTATAATTACATTTTCTCAATTACGCTTAATATGTTAGATGCATATATATATATATATATATATATATATATATATATATATATATATATATATATATATATATATATATATATATATATATATATATATATATATATATATAGACACACACACACTTTTACGCTCAATTTTGCACAACTCTCATATATAGTCTATAATTTGCCATCATTTTAAGTGATAAACATATATCATATGTCAATAAAATCCTTTTAACACATAAATTCATTTTCTAGCTAACTACCCAAACTTTATCAACTATAACTTATATGCACATTTAGGCATCCAACTTTATTTCCTAGAAATTAATCATGGAAAATTAACTACAATTAGAAACTAAACATAAATCTCAACATACATATATCAATGTTATCATCAAATTCATGCAATTTCACATACTTTGACTCTAAAAAGTCAAAAATCACCATGAAAACTCCATGGATGACCATAAAGCTCAAACTCTCATTTTGCTTAAAAAGTTAGAAATAACTTGCATTTTAATAATAAAAACACTAACATTGATGATTGGAAGCTTAAATACGGTAGATATCTAACTTTTTCTTTGCCCACTTCTACACTCAAAAATTCTTCAAAATGGATGATAATACCCACCAAGAAGTGCTTTTTAGCCTAGATTTTTGCTATATGTGGTAGTGTGAGTGTTTTGGGGCTTGGATTAGCAATTTTTAGCACCAAAATGGCACAAAAATGAGGTAGTCGCACTTGAGTCGTAGGGTAAAGTGATCTAGGGTTTGTGAAAAATGAAGAAGGAGGCTAAATACAACATTTCAGCTCGACGGGGCGTAGGCTGCGCCCCCTGCGCCCAAGCTTTCTGATTTTTGATCTTTTACTGGTTTTTGGTACGCGGGGCAGCATATCCTTCTTGTTTGTGATAAAAATGTAGTCTAAAATTTATTTTGTGGAGGTTAAATTATTTAATTAATCATTATTAAGACCTACCCTCCCCAACTTAGACCTTTGTGACGTCCTCGTCACATTTGAATACTATAATCACTTACAGATGAAAGATATATCGGTATACATTCCTTGCTCAAAAATAAATTCAAATAACTCAAATAAACTAAAAATAAACTTCAAATAAATTCAAACTTAAACTTTTAATAATAAATATTATCACGTCACACTTAAACATAAAAAATAAACAACGGAAACAATAAAAAAAGTATGGTTACAATCAGGAATCACCACATCACATCAGAAAATTAAACAACCAATTAAAAACTTAATGTCTCTCTCGCAACTCAAATCAAGACACTTTTGCAAATTAAAATTTATAACTCCTTCGGTGGAATGACAACTGTAGGATCACCTACCTACGGATCTGATCTTGACGCGACACCTTCCAACGAGTGCGGAATCCTCGTTAGGGGTTTAACGGATCGATCACCCACACGGAAACCAGAGACTAACACAATGATAGCCGTCACAACGAACGACCCGACACGTGTATCTCTCCGAAACGACTCTCTGAAATCTTCACAAGTTTGTAGGTGCACTATACGAGCTCTAGATGCTAATCTCTACAAAAGTCTATAATGAAAACGGATTAACTTTTAGTTATAGAGCTTAGATTCAAACTTAGCTCAGACAAGTTCGTTTAGGCCCAAGCCCACTAACTTGTCCAGTACATGTTCAAACTTAGCTTTACTAAGTTCAAACCCTAGCCTTTGAACTTATTCTTGAACTTGTCTTTGAACTTGTTCTTGAACTTAAACTTGAACTTATGTTTGAACTTATCTTTGAACTTATGTTTGAACTTATCTTTCAACTTATGTTTGAACTTATCTTTGAACTTATGTTTGAACTTATCTTTGAACTTAAGCAAACATCAAACACAAACAAGATCAAACATATATAACCAAGATCAAACATATATATTAACTTGTGATTACAAAGCCTGAACTATTACAAAAGACTATCTACACTTAGACTGCTATCGACACACAGGATGCACTAACAACAACTTCTTCTAATTCGGCCACCATCAGTTAGATATTCATCAGCCTATTGGAGTGTACTTGAAACATTTGCTCGTTCTTCTTTTGTCCCTCTTGAAGTTTCTCGATGTCTCTCAACAGATCTTTATTTGCATTAAGCAGGCTACCCATGACGTCCTTCAGAATATCAATTTGAGACCTCAATAAATCCATGGTTGACACTCTTTTTCATGGCCTCTCGTCGTCTTCGTCCACCTCCATCCTAGCTTTTCCATTATTGCTTTGTATCTCCTCTGAGTAGTCGGGGGCAACGAATGGGATCAGGGTCAATCTAAAGGTTTTAGGGCAGCGGATTTGGTAACCTAGATGGGTTCTCTCAAACATTAATCCTAACATAGTAATCTTTGTGAACCAGATCTCATTAGGGTTAAGGTATTTAATCAGTAGCTGCTCCGACACTGCCTTCTCAATGATAAAAAGCTCAGTCAACATTCCGCAGTGTGGATAGTTTGTCCCTTGACCCATAACATTGAATTCCCACAAATATTCCATTATAATGTACCCTAGGGATATAGTCGGGTATCAAGTCATCAAGGCATGGACTAATAGGATCTCCTAGGGTCTAATAGTGGTCGTGTCTTGGTGTCTGGGAAGCAAGTTAAAAATAACAAACTTCCACAGCACCTTGGCCAGTGGGCACAAATCTCCCCTATTTAAATGAATGTAGGAACTCGCATATTCTATTGACATCCCAAAGTTTGTGGCTATCATCCCAACTCATTTCTTAGCCCAACCGCTAATTTTTCGTGCTCTACCCCCTTGAATGTCTAGAGATGACCAGAACTCTCTAGGCCGTGGAATATCGCCATCTATGCCAAACTCATCACACAGCTTCTTCCTAGAGATTGTCACCCTCCTATTGCCTACCACACCCATCAGTTCAAAATCATGATCTTCATATCCATCTGTTTTCCAAACAGTGGCGAACCACTGCTGGATCAAACTAGTGTGGATATAGGGTATTTCGCATTGTATTGCCTTAGCCCACCTGAACCTCTCGAAACACTCTAGAATGTCAAAATCCTCGAAATCGGGTTCTTTCAAAGTTCGCTCAATATGGAATCTAGGTGGTTTACCGTTATTGGTGTTTGGGGGAGCTATAGGAAATTCTGCATTGAGATGTTTCTCAAAGCGTACATTCTTAGGGTCATGTGTTGTCATCCTAGTTCGGGTAAAATGGTTAATAAAGAAATGATTGTCGTTAGCGTTATTATGGCTCGACATCTACAATTAAATACATGGAGAAATAGGATATTAACAATGAGTTTTCTATATGATAATGCATGAATAAATAAAAACCCTTGTTCTCGTTAAATGAACTAATCCTAATTCTCACCGCCAATTGTGAGTCAAAACTAACCCTATTAATGCATGACTTGATAAATAAACATTTTAACAATTAAAATAACCCTTAGACAAAACTTTTTCAAAAGCATATTTGGAAAAAACTAGGATTTTTAATAAAACTTTTACAAAAATATATTTATATTAATTAAATGAATATATAAAATTATCATTAACCCTTTTGCAATGAAAATAATGTAACCCCAAAAAATTTCATCTCATGCATGCATGATAAATCCATAAAAACTATTAATGAATGAAGCTAGGGGCGTTAGAAAGAGTATGCCTTACTAATCTTTGCAAAATACTAGAACCGGATTGAAGAATTGACGTAGAAAGTGTGTTATTTGAGAGGTTTAAGGCTTTAAAGATCGACTTTTAGGGTTTATGGCGTCTGGGGCGTAGGGTTCTGTTTTTATAACAATTCCAGCGCGTTTGGGCGTAGGCCAGGCATAGCCTTGCACCCCCTATGCCCGGGCCTTCAGATTTTTGATCCGGGGCCCGCACAAGTCTCTAAACTCATTTCTTCAATTTTTAAAATTTTTACGGGCACTCTCCCCAACTTACGCTATTAAATCGGGTTAAAATAATTTAGTTTGCGTGCTTAAAAATCTAATTTCTGATGTGGGGTTCCTAATACTTAAATTAAACCTAAACACAACTAAAGTTGAGAGGATAATCCTCCCCAACTTAGTTGGGTACACAAAACTTAACACATAAACAAATTAAACACATTTTAAACAAATAAAATCAAATAAATCGTCTTTTCGTAGGGAATCACGATTACACTTAGCACGTGCAACAAGCCGTTAAACCCATCTGTATCCTGAGTGGACGAGTGTTGTCTCGTGAGGGTTTCCAGAAACATACCCACAAAGTTCTCTGGGTTTCCTCCCAGGTGGCGCTAAGTTTTACGTCTTCAGCCAGACGTACTGCTCCTATACTAGCCTAACTATGTTTGGGATCTTTTAACCTTATTAGTTCAGAGACTAGCATATTATTGGTGGTCCATTATACATATAATTTTAACATGTGTCTAATGGAAACCATGGTATTTTGGAAATTGATAATAATTGTTCATCAGGGAAGAAGTCCCTAATGTGATCAGTTAAGTTTGTTGGGATTATTTGGAGCCTGGATGATCGGCAAAAACATTTTATGTTCCTTTCTTATCCCTTATTTCTAAATTAAATTCTGGCAATAGAAGGATCCACCGAATCAATCGAGGCTTGGCATCCTTCTTCGCCAACAAATGTCTTAAAGCGTTGTGGTTTGAGTACACAATTACTTTTGCCCCACAAATGTATGATCTAAATTTATCTAGGGCAAACACTACAGCTAATAATTATTTTTCCATAGTCGTGTGATTAATTTGTACCTCATTAAAGGTTTTACTCGCGTAATAAATCACCACTGGCTTTTTCTCAAATCTTTGACCTAATACAGCACCAACTGCATAATCACTCGCATCGCACATGATCTCAAAAGGTTGAGATCAATCCGGAGATTGTAGAATTAGTGCTTCGGTTAATTTCAATTTTAGTTTCTCATATGCTTGCATGCAAGCTTCATCGAAATTAAACTCAACATCTTTTGATAGAAGATTGCATAACGGTCCTGAGATTTCACTGAAGTCCTTGATAAACCGTCGATAAAAACCAGTGTGGCCTAGGAATGATCTTATTCCCTTCACATTGGTGGGGGGTGGGAGTGAAGATATTAATTGAACTTTCGCTTTATCTACTTCCATGCCTTTTTCGGACACAATGTGACCTAATACTACCCCTTCTTTCACCATGAAGTGGCTTTTCTCCCAACTTAAGACTAAGTTGATTTCAGTGCATCTCTTTAGAACTTTCTCTATATGTCCTAGACAATACTCGAATGTTTTATCAAATATGGAGAAATCGTCCATAAATATCTCAAGAGAACCACCCACCATATCTGAAACGATAGCCATCATACAACGTTGAAATGTGGCGGGTGCATTACATAGACTGAATGGCATCCTTCGGTAGGCAAAGGTTCCGTATGGACTTGTAAACGTAGTTTTCTCTTGGTCCTCTGGATGGATTGGAATTTGATTATAACCAGAATAACCATCAAGGAAACAATAAAACTATTGGCCTGCTAACTTCTCCACAATTTGATCTATAAATGGTAGTGGAAAGTGATCCTTAGAAGTAGCAGAGTTTAGTTTCTTGTAATCGATACAAACTCTCTAGCTAGTTACAGGGCGAGTAGTTTTTTTTCCTCCGTCTTCAGTGTCAATCACTATGATCCCAGATTTCTTGGGCACAGTTTGAGTTGGACTCACCCATTTGCTATCAAATACGGGGTAGATTATTGTAACATCCGGAATCTAGCAGCAGGTACGTGTAATTTATTTATTAACTTTAAGAGTTGCCTCGATGAGTTGGTGAATTTTAATTGATTGATTGCACGTGGGTTAGTAAAGTTGATTGCTGTTACGTGTAATTTTAATCGGTTGAGATAATAACCGGTCTAGTAGTAATTGGAGATTTGGGGTTGTTTTAATGAGTTAATTGACATTCTAAGCCCAGGTCGTTAATTTGAGATTAATCGGGTTAACGGGTGTCTACCCAGTGATTTATGAGTATCATACCCGTTTTAATTGAGTTCGGGACCGGAAACGTATATATAGTTCATTATGTTTCATTCTTTTCATTCTATCAAAACTTAAAGGAAGTACATGTGAGTGTGTGTGCTTGTATCCAGCTGAGAAACAGAGAGAGAATCAGATTGAAGAAGTTCAGAAGCAACCAAAGTAAGGAGCAGCATCACCATCATCATCCCTTTCAACTTGGAGCTCAAATTCGAGAAGGGAAGAACGTGTTAAGGTTAGTAATCCACGTTCAATTCATTTAGAATGATGTGCTAAGTAGTTACTGTGTATTGGGGTTGAATTATAACCCCTCAGAAGTGTAAAATCGGGATTAAAAGCAATTCCCGTAGCAACCAGAAAACAGAGCATAACCTGCTCTGTTCGTCGCCGCAGCGCGGCCGAGCTCACCTGGTCGCGCCCGCGATCAGGATGAGGCGGCTAAGGGTGATCGCTGGCGGTGGGATCGCGCCCGCGCTCCAAGAGCTCGGCCGAGACCGCGATCGTGGCCGCGCTCCTGGCCGCGCTCGTGGGTCTGAGTCCAATAGCTGATGTCGAGTCCGTAAATTAGTAGTATAGTCGTTATGAGTTCCGTAGCTAGTCGTTACAAGTGTAGTTGTGTTTATTGTTGCCAGGATTTCGTAGCTAAACCTGGGACTTGTAGAGACTGTCGTTGATAGCGAGATCGTAGTCGTGCTTCAGGTGAGTTACTTACTTGTTGTTTATTATCCGGGTCCGATGTGGATCCTTTTATACGTTGATATTTGTTAGCACAGAGCAGAGTTCGTGGATCACGCGTATAGTCGTTGATACGCAGAGTAGAGAGGCCTGTTGGGTCATTCCCAACTCAGTGGACCTGACAACCCACTACTTTGTGGAGTGGGCTATGCAGGCTGTGCCTGGTCGCTCCCGATGAGGCGTCGGGCCGTTGATGCCGGCCGCATGTAGAGTTGTTTACCAGTTGTTATGTTGTGCTAACTACCTTATAAACTGTTTTAAAGTTGTTTATAGTAACTCACCAGCTTTCCGCTGACTGTTGTTTTAACCGTGGATCTCAGGTACGAGGACTGAGGCTAGGGATACAGCGGGCAGTAGCCGAGACCCGCCACGTGGACAGTAGTTAGCGACTACTTTCGTAAGTAGTCTTCATATTTTGTGGTATGGCTTATTAGCCAGTGACTTTCGGATGACTGTAACCTTTACTCATGATGTGGTTGACTGACGCTATCGACGGGAGTTAATCCCCGTCTCGTGTTACTTTATGCTTGTTGTTGATGTTTAGTAGTAATTAGCTGTTTAACCCCTGATGACATTGCTTATGATTTGATGACGTGGACTGTGAGTCCTATGTGGCATTAGTCGTAAAAGTAGGGTGTTACAGCTTGGTATCAGAGCATTAGTTTAAGGTTTAAGTATCATTAGTGATGCTTAGGCTTAAACCAGTGTCTAGATCCTTGGGCTTGATCTCTGATGAGTAGGTCTAAGAGATTGTAGAATTATATTATTGTCGTTATAGTAATGTTGTTTGTATTATGCAGAGACCTTATGGCAGACGAGCAGAGACCCGAGGGTCCCACCGGGGGACGAGTATCCGACGAGGAGTTTGCCCGACGACTACAGGAGGCCTATGAGAAAGGCCGTGCTGAGGGTATCCAGTCCCAGACCCAGACTACGGGCGAAGGCAGAGATTTAGGAGCTGGGTCATCACGAGGGGCAGGCAAGGGATGTAAGTACAAGGAGTTTCTGGCAGCGCACCCGCCAGAGTATCATGGCGAGCCTGGGGCCGTAAAGGCGATGTACTGGTTACAGGACATGGAGATGGCCTTCCGTATCACAGGATGCCACCCGGATCAGATGACGACTTTTGCTAGTGCCCAGTTACGGACTAGCGCTCAGCAGTGGTGGCGTACGATCAGAGATATGATGGGAGACGGACCGGCATACGAGATGACGTGGAGTCAGTTCAGGGCTCGCTTTGAGGATCAGTATTGTCCTGAGGACCGTAGGGCCCAGCTAGAGATTGATTTTCTGACGTTATTTCAGGGACAGCGATCGGTGGATGAGTACGAGAAGATTTTCATTGATTTGAGTTTGTTTGCGCCGATTCAGATTAGTACGGAGTCACGGAAGATTAATCGGTTTCTGATGGGATTGCGTAAGGAGATTCGAGAGTTCATTGATACCGGTTACATTCCGACATATGCCAGGGCAGTCGAGTTAGCCCGTAGACGAGAGAGCGAGTTATCTCGTAGAGATCCAGTGATAGAGCAGCCGCGAGTCACTCAGTCGGCTGGACAGGGAGGTGGTTTTGACAGAGGTAGAGATAGAGATCGGGACAGAGATAGTCGTCCCAGTCAGTTTCAGCCTAGAGGCGACGACCGTCGACGCACAGAGTCGGAGGGAGGGGATAGGCATAGAGATAGATCTTCTCAGAGGTCAGACCGCAGGCCCGATGATAGGGGCAGTCGTTTCGGGAGATCCGAGCAGAGGGGAGGAGCATCGAGTTCAGGGTCGGCTACTGGAGAGCGGTTTTGTAGGAGATGCCGCCAGAGGCACACAGGGGAGTGTGATCCCCGCCATGTGCGTTGCTTCCGTTGTGGTCAGCCCGGCCACACCCAGACAGGATGTACTTCGAGAGACCCGCTATGTTTTAATTGCGGGCGGCCTGGTCATCAGTCCAGAGATTGTACAGCTCCGCGGCAGGGGGATTCGAGACCGCCGACCCAGGGTCAGAGTTCTGTTGGCTCTTCAGCACGCAGAGATACTGTCCCGCCAGCCAGAGGCCGAGTTTTTCAGCTGACAGCGGAGGAGGCTCGAAATACGGCCGAC